>JBBJLS010000023.1:314131-327097 GCA_037577275.1 Bryconaethiops microstoma
TCCAAGACTTTGGAGAGGAAAGAGAGAAGGGATACCGGTCTGTAGTTGTTGACATCAGATGAGTCCAGTGAAGGTTTCTTCAAAATCGGTGTGACTACTGCAGACTGTTGATTATGTAGGCGATGTGCGGGATGAGATCTGAAGATATCATCTGGAGCGTGCACTCACTTCATATTCACCTGGAAGAATAAATAATTCTGGCCGTTAGCATCATGATCGATGTCCAACGGAAAAAGCAGAGTTCCAGTTTTCTGGTACTAAGGTTTTCAGTACTTAGTACAGTGGAAAAACACCACTTTAACGTGTCACCACTTTATGAGAAAATAATGACAACCCCTAGTTATTCAACCACATGCTCTAACATTGGTGATACAAATGGCCTTATGCTATTTAAAGTAACACATCAAATGTGCCAAAGGAAAGCAACAATATTAGAGCAGGTCCCATATTATCATAAAACATACCACCCAATATTACCCTATAACACACTGTTTTTTATGACCTGATGTCCTGCAATACCCGAACGTATCACGCCCCCACCCCCAGAACATCAATACAATGCATAAGTGGCAAAAAATCATTTAGCTTGAATTCCTTCTAATATTCAATCATAAACATAACACCACCTCATAGGGCTGAGCCAGCCCCTTTCAGATTCATTGGGTGGCCACTGTTGTCCATCAGGGTTCTCACCAGCCTTCACAGAAAGCCATTAGGTGAATCTTTATGAGGCTCTGGAACACTGGTGATAGATATGGCTGCATGGCCCATAACTTGGCCAATTGATCAGAGGCTAAGATGGCCAGTGCCCAAGACATCGTGGGCAATGTTATAGAAACACATTGATGAAATCATTTCAGGGTGGGCCAGTGTGCACAAGTTAAACTGAAAACTCAAATGGCTTTATTGATCTTGCTTTCAATCTGTTTATGGACATTTATCGCAGTCACATTACAGGGTGTCAGCAGGGGAGCGCTGCCGGGGTTTTTGTTTGAATGAACTGGTCATCGAATTTACCCATGGTATACACAAGTTAGTCAAAGGGCAGGCTTTTAATGGGGTCAGGAGAAATTATTTGTACCTTCTACAGGTGGTTTGACAAATGGTTGATGTTGGAATTAAATCTAAAATGGCTGCAGAGAATGGACATTTCTTTATAAGTTAGCTGAAATCATTTATGATAAGTCAGTACGATGCAGTTATTACATATTAAAAACATCTTTATGAAAACTTGATACACATTGGGTGCAGCATGTGCAGATCATAACATCTGTGGTGGCTTCTCATCTCACAATAGGCTAGTAACTCATAGACAGCTCTTTTAAGCTTTAGTGGATACCTGCAAAAAGTCCAATTTAACCTAGCCAGAAATGGTAATGCAAAATATTTTTATTAAAATTTGTCAATTCTTCTTGTCATACCACTACACTAGCTTTGCCAGTTTGTCAGTTTGCCAGTTTAAAATGAAACAATCCATACAAAATGCATGATGCCAAAAGAAGTTAACTAGTTAACTAGTTATTTTATTTTTCAACTGTGAAGAACAGGTGGCATTATACTGTGACAATACCTCGAAAGGTAGGCATTTTGACAAAGCTGTGTGGCCATGCTTTCTTGTTAACTTGTTAAGATTTTTGCCACTTCACAAAAGTTACTGAAAAATAATGTGGTTGCGATAAGAGCATGGTCAATTATGCTCCTTTAATTTAATTAAAACAATATAGGTAAGCACACCAGCATTGCACTGCTAAGACAGAGTTTTATGAACAAGCTTACAGAAGCTTGAAGAGGCCATGATGTGCACACCTTCAAAATTGAAATCAGAATCAGAAAACTTTGTTGATTATTTACATTTACAGCATTTGGTAGACAGTCTTATCAAGAGCAATGTATATGAGTGCTTTGTACTCCTCAAGTCCAGAAGAAGACTGATTTTACAAATGTGACCTAGCTTCAAAATATTTGAAAGAATTGTTGAAGCAAGAAAGGGAAAATGCAACACTTTCTAGTTACCTGCCCTTTGTGAACATGTTCATGTTGTGTTCACATATATACACGGATATATACACATTGAAGTATAAATCAGCCTTTAATCTGACTGAACAAAAATCTCCAGCAACCAAAATGCACTTTAGATTTAAAATCAAAGGCCAACCACAGAGTCTGAGGCAGCATTGTGGAGCTGTGCAAGCATTATCAGCAACCCTAGGGGTGTTGCTTGAAGGCCATTTAAAGCATGAAGGCCACTTTTTCCATCAGTATTTTATCCTCTTAACCTTTGGAAAAAATGCAGCATCTTCTGTAACATCCTAGGTGGAGAGTGATTGGTTTATTTATTCTTGGGCAGGGACAGAGGCTTTGCATGGCATGTTAAGTTTGTAGTTAACTTAGCATTTGTAGTTTGGCATAGCTGTGAGCATCCAAACAACTACAGCCAAACAAGCTGGCTTTTCTCATGTTTGACTTCTCTGTCCATGAATCCAACTGCCACTTCAACTGAAGTGTCTATTGAGAACTTCTGCTCAGACTTTCAGTCCCTAAGGCATTCCAGGAGAAAACCATGGGAGGTCATCTCTCTTTTTTCTAATCTGTTTACCGTTCATTTGAGGCAGCATTACTGCAGAATGCAGTTGGGAAAAAATTCCACGTCTAAGAGGTGCTTCACCTTCAGATCCACAACTAAAACAGGGCAAATATTTTGGCTGAGCGAAGCTTGTTATTTACTCCAGTGAGCTTTTGGCTGACATGTAGGTTAGGGAGTGAGATGGGGTACTGTGAATTTTTCATTTGGAAATTTTTTCAGTTTATATATTGAAAAAACTGAGAGCTTTCCAGGTAGGGGTGTATTTCACTTTTGTTTAGGAGTCTACAGGTGTCCTTGGTGGATGTGGTGAATATGGAATGAGGACACTAGCTGCTTACTTAGGCTGCACTGATGATTGAGCTCTACAGTGGAAACTGCTTTCTCTGTTATGAAAGGACAATGCTATCAGGCCGGGTTCATTCCAGTGTATCAGATACACAGTCAATATATGGTTTCTCACATACTTTACTCTGTGTATCTCTGGCATTCATGTAATCTGCCAATTTTAGCTTCTTTGATATTGAGTGTGCAGCAGGCTGACTTGTTGATGCCTTGTGTTTTCTGTCTTAGTAATAACTTTATTGATTTAAGTTTGTGGGTCTGGATGAGGGTTGATGAATTGACTGAGGGTCTATGCTCACTCTGCCATTGATAGTGTGTGAAGTTGTGAGCTACTGTGTGGACCTTGCTCACAAGTGGGCCTACACCTCAAATTTACAGGGAAAATTCTAAAGGCCAGCTGTTCGAGATTCAATGATGTGCAGGCTGGAGATTGGAATGAGAGAAGCCTTGCCAAAGCTAAAACTGCATTGTGTTCAAATTAACATGATTAAAAAGAATTAAAATAGATCTCAGCTCTTTTTAAAATTGATCTCAGCTCTTTGTCTGCTTTAAAATCTACTGCTGGAGTTGCAGCGTATTTCTGTGTGCCACTTTTTCATTATAACTATATAAAACAATGCTATGCTGGCATTATTATTGGATGAGTGATGAGTGATTGGATCTTACAACTGTATTCAGGTTCTCTAACACCACTAATTAAGTTACACACATACACACAAACACACACACACACACACACACACACACACACACAAACACAAAATGAATATTATTATTATTAATTTATTGGGAAAAAATGAAACCTGAAATATAAAATCTGCCAGAACATTTGCACAGGATGCATTTTGGTTGTTGTTTTTTTTGTTGTTTTTTTGCATGTGATTTTATTATTGATTTGACCAAGGTTGGCATTGGGTGAACAGGTATAATAGACGTAATCCAAAAACACAATCCAGCAGCCAGGCAGGGTCAGAGACCGGAAAACACCAACATAAATCTGGAGGCCTAGTAGTTAAGGACTCCCAAGACTGCTAAGCACCTCTGAAGTATCTTTGAGAAAGGTACCGTCCTCACACACTGCTCCTTGGGTGCTGTGTTCCTGGCTGCCCACAGCTTCACTTGGTGAATGGGTTAAATACAGAAGAAAAAAATACGGTTCACACTGTGTGCTGTGGTGTGTTCATGTATGACAGAATGGTTGCTTCAATTATATCTTCCATGTAAATGATATAAAGTGAGGGTACTACACAAATATTTCTTTACTAGTAACAAACCATTTACAAGCCTTCAAGTTTAAGAGTATAGATCTGGTTGAAATGACCCTTCGTCATGTATAATCAGTGGAGTTTAATACAGAAAGTAAAATACAGGCTGCTTCCTGAACTTCTCCAACCCCCATCCCCCACCCAATGCAACCCTGCTACGATATGGCTGTGCTTGAACCCTTTCAGTGTCCTGCCCATGACCCACAAATTTCCTTCTGGAGAGCAGAGCTTGCTCCACCTGGACCCACCATTACACCAAGACTTATCTGTCCCTCCTGACCAGAGCCATGTACCTCTTTGCATATTTTTCATGGACTGCATGCTTTCTGGACAGCAATGTGATTTAAGCACACCCCCAAAGGAAGCGTCTGCACTATAAATACACGGCGAATGCACTTCAACATTATTTGGACTTTAATTGAATTTTTTTTTCATCTTCCCAAAGAGAACTTTGTACTAAAATTGTTTGCAAAGATCCACATAAATAATTTAGTGTCAGATTGCAATGCCTTGTGTGATGTCCTGAAATAAACCACTCTAATAATTTATCAGTTTTATAAGTATAATCAAATCATAGTGAAGTGAAGATCATTGTGTCTTATGTGAACACACCACAACGCGCAAGGTGTACAGCATGAAAATCTTCCTCTGCATTTAACCCATTCACCAAATACTAAAGAAGGTAATATTAGGGTTACTAAGCATGCATTGTTCAATTCAATTCAATTCAATTTTATTTATATGGCGCTTTTTACAATCAAGTGTTATTTGTGAGTGCACTTGCCTGCACACCTGTCTGCATGACTGAGCGATAGGGAGTGAGGGAGCATGAGAAAGAGTGAGGAGTTTTCTGTTTCTGTGTATGTGTCCAGACATGAAAGGAAACATGGTGTGAGTTTAAATGGTAAAGATGGTGTTTGTGGGTGCTCTCCTTAGAAATGTGTGGTTTGCAATCTTTTGTCTTAGGCGACAAGGGCAAAATGGCGTCAATTTCTCAACATAACACTGTAGTGAACTGCAGTTTATGTTAATGAGATCAGCTGAGCTTTTACTCTGTAAATGTGCATTTTAAACTGTGAATGACTTCAGCGTCACTGCACATATGAACCTGAGTTTATATTCTTTAAACAGTTTAAAACATGAACATAAACACATTACCTGGATATTAAAGTTAAACTTCACGTGACTAGAAATATCTAAAGTTCAGTCTGTCGTCCTCACAAAGTTCCTGTGGAAGTTTGGAGGGAAAGTGGGGATTTCACCCAGTCCAGTTGCTGGAAATCATTGGGTTCCATTGAGGTCCAGTAATGAAGCTTCTGCAGCTGAAAATGAAGGACTGGTTCACTTCACTCACTCAAATGCTGCAGAAATGCCTGTTGCGAGCTTGACTTTGTTGATGGCTTGTTACAACATTGATCAGACACCTAAGCTGGGTTGCTGAAACTTAAGTTCCTTTGTTCCTCTCTGGAACAAATGTTTTTTTTTTGTTTTCCAGACAAAGGTTCATGGCTGCCTCCCTTGGGCGCACCTGCTTTGAAGGCAGACCCAGGAGAGAGAAAGAATGTTGGGGTTGGCAAGCTTTTGTAACCTTTAGAATAGACCTGTCCCCTAGGAGCAAACTCCACTCAATTTGTGATGGGATGCTTGCATTGCATTTCTGGTAGCATTGCCACCGGTTGGACAGCATGGTACCTATACTTGCTAGTGCCACCCATAAAAAAGAAACTACTCTATTTGTACATAGGAATACATACATATTAATAATATTGTATATGTGTTTATAGCCCAGAGTTTGTTTTACAATCAAGATCAAGATACTTATAATTAATGCCTACTGATTGAAGTTGAATCATTTTGTGTTGTATACTACAGATGTGAACTGTGCTGTGAACTGTGCTGATACAAAATAATTCTTCATATCTTCTTTTTTAGAGCAAACATTTTGTCATAATTTATAAGTATAATCTGCTCTGTACATTGTACAATTTGAATGAATGGACAAACAGAAAAAAAAATCGCCACTGATTTCCTTTGAAAATTTAAAACATATAACAAAAAATGTATATACATATAGACATATAGGTTATGTAATACTTTTTTAAGGGATCTCTGATAACTGCAAACCTTTCCACCTCTACAGTCTCTACAAATATCGCAAATATCCTCTGCAATTTGTTTTGCTTTTTTCATGGCAAGAGGTTTTCTTGCATTTTAGAGCTAAATTATTAAGAAAAATATAATTGAATAATTTTGTAACATAAATATTAATGTAAATTCAGCTATATTTCTATTTAAAATATAACTGTATATATGTTTTAGTATTGTTGAGAGAACACAAAGCAACTGTATATTGGCTTCTGCCTTGTGATGTATCACTGGCAGAACCGGTCCAGCATTCCCGCATCTGCCTGGTCAACAGTTTCCCCTGTGTAGCGTCTCAAGTGTTTTTTGTTTTGTTCTTCATAAAGCCCTATGTTTTTATTACTGTAAATTAAATTAATTTATTACTGTATTTACCCTGCTTATACCAAAGAAAACGACAACACATACAAAAGAAAACGCGATTGCATGAATTACAGTACAGTCTATACAGGGGTAACATGGGTATTTACAGTCTAGCACTGCGGGAGATCAGCATAAACTGTACAGTACAAATCCGGGTTTACCTTTAAATTTTTTTAAGGTTAATGTATTAAGCTGAGTTTAAAATGAAATTAAAATGTTTTGGGAGCATATTTGGGGGCATATTTAGGGTTAACACTATAAAAATAGACATGTATAGGCATTTTTTTTTTTTTGCTACATCAAAAATTCAAGGTTATTCACAATTCACGGGTGCTCTTGGAACGTAACTCACATGAGTTTCAGGGGTTACTGTAACTAAAAGTGTTTTCTACACGAAGAACCATATTGGGTGCCCTAAATAACCTTTTGAAAATGTAATGAACCTCCACATGATGGTTCCAATGATTCTTGGAAGTCTTAAATTGTTGAATACCCTTCACATTATGTGTAGGCTCTGCTTAGTTCTGTTTTGCAATCATTGAAACATAATGTCATAAAGCACACTCAAAAAAGAAGTCAAACACAAATATGTCGTGTTATGAATTGAATTGAACTTGGCTGGTATCCTCCTAAAAGCAGTGGAACTTCTGTATACTCCTGAGCACTGTTGAGCAGGGTTCGGTGAGAAGGGCGAGGTTATTGTTTTACTTGGGCCGAGCATCCATGGGGACGAGGCCGGGTGCCTGCGGTCGATGCTGTAACTTCAGAGATTATGTGCATTGATTTTAGCACACTGGCCGAGGCTGCTAAGGCTCCATGTTCTGCTTTGTGGTTGCAGGGGCAGAGGGAGCCGTGTTCAGCAACTCGGTGGAGACCCCACACGTCCGAGCAGAGCCCTTCAAAGAGCTGCGGTAAGAGCTTTCATTTTTTACCACTCAGGAGGGATAAAAAGAGAGGCACTGTGCAAGCAGAAGGGGCTTTAAAGGGTAACGCTACTTTAATCAGCTTATCAGAGCGCCATGCTAACGTTAGGCACCACATGGAATTCAGTGATTTGAAGCATTGAAAAAACAGCTGATAGAAGGCAAAGCATGCTTACAGTTACCTAATGTCACTGAGTGTTTAATACAAGTGTGTGTGTGTGTGTGTGTGTGTGTGTGTGTGTGTGTGTGTGTGTGTGTGTGCTAGAGGTGTGAAATCACTGAGGGGTCTGTTTATGGATGAATGACACATAGTGCTGAGTATCAGAGGCAATTTTCAGTTTATCATAGTAAAAACATTATGATACCATATGTATCACGCTAAAAGTGTTGTTACACAAAACAATGTAATGTACACTTGTATGCAAAAGTTTGGGCACCACAGCCAAATTACAGAAAGTAATAAACACAACCTCTGCAGCAAACAAAATTTTGGACACCCTTCCAGCAGTAATAAATCTCAGAACTTAATTACCTCATTAGATTGACTAATTAGGAAAAGTAAGGCAGGTCAAGAATTGTCATTAGGCAACCTGATGACAATTCGGTAGCATTATACATTCTCTGACTCAACAGACCTTGCGTTAATGCTCAACAACCCCACTAAGTAGCTGAGTAAGGATCTGAACATAAAGCAATTATGCCTACAAACCAGAGAAATGTTACAAAAAGATGTAAAATCAATTTCAGGGTACAGTGTTCACTGTCTAAAATGTCACTTAATAGTGAATCATTTAGAAATGTGGAAATCGAGGCAAAATATGGTAGACCAAGAAAACTCAAATAGAACGGCTTGTTTAATAGAACGGCTCATGGTTCAATACACTCAACATATATTCAGTGTTTTCATAATATTTAGAATAAAATTTGAACGATGAAAAAGGACGATTATTTAGTTGGGTCTCAATTTACAAACAAGACTAAAGCTAGAAGGCTGGTTTGATACTATAAACAATGCAGATACATTATATATCATAATTTTAAAACTTTTGTTCTCCACACATATTCTCACTTGTTTATATACCAGAATAATTTGATGCATTGTCACACCCCTAATGCTGACTAGTACAGGAGGCGAATTATTCTAAAAGGCAGTGATAAATGGTATGGCTTTGTGCAAAATTGTGGTTTGCTTTAGACTAGAACAGAAAAATTAGGAGAAACATAGATGGTTGGTTGTTTTAAATGTGCTGGCTTACGTATTTGCCACAAACCAAACAGATCTCAGTCAGAACAAACGGAGATGCAATTGACCACCATGTATGAATGTTTGTGGTTAAGTACTATCAGCTTTTAGTATAAACAAGATAGAAGACCTAACTTCATGTTGAATGATACAAAAAATGCAACGATGAAGATGTTTGTAAGATTTGCTACCTGCTGGATCTTTTAGATGTTGCCTAATTAGACATGATTGGGACATCAGTTTTTAAATGCTGTAAAATTCATAGATATACATAGAGAGACTGAACCACATCAGTTGATGTCAGGTTTATTCACAATATGTTGCTGTATCAATATTTCAAATGAAATGCTAGTGCCTTAGCATATTATACAAAACATTATCACGAGTCCTTTCTCCAAGGTGCAGCTGCCACATGTGAGATCTCCAGGGGAGATGGGGGAATGACTGCACGTTGATAACGATTTTCCTTTCTGAGGCTAATGATCAAAGATTGCTTAAATGTTTGCTTTAAAAAAAAAAAATTACCTTTGCCTGCATGCATATGACTGTTGTGATCTACAAAGGGGGAGGGGGTGGGGCTGAATATTTCCAGGCAACCCTAAGTGTTCAGATGACAGCAGATTACTGAGTATTTCCATAAGCCTTTGCCTGTCAGCAGAGCGGGGAGGAGGCTATGATTTGGATTACTGCCTGTTAAATGTATAGCCAGCCATGATGCCAAGTCATAAAAGCTGCTATCTACAACTGCAAAACAAGGCAGCTGCTTCAGAATACCTGTAGAAAAAACTGGAAATGCAGCATTGGTTATGCTTATTTATAAAACTCCCATATTGCTTGTTATTAGTGTTTTATTACCTATAACAGAAACATCTAGAGAGATAGATAGATAGATAGAAGATAGATAGATAGATAGATAGATAGATAGATAGATAGATAGATAGATAGATTGTAACTAACACATATTCTGATGCTCTAATGCTCATATGCTAATCCAATCTGACAGTCATAAGCATGATATCAAACATGAGGATAACATGACAACAAAAAACTTTTCATTTAGAAAATGAAACCTAATATCACAATCACAGAAATACTGCCTTATACCATGGAGTGTAGTAGCCCTTACAATGTGGTTGATGAGGAATTCTTGTAATTGCAACTTGTAATAATAATAATTATATTTAAATATGCATTAGGGCTGCAACTGTTTTGATAATCAAGTAAACTGTTTATTATTTCTTTAAATAATTAATAATTGATGAGATGCATTCACAGAGAACAACTTTAATGTTTAATTGGCAACAACTAGTGCAAAAAGTTTGTAAACTCAGAAGGCAACATGAACAACTTTAGGAAGTAGGCATGTTCAGGCAGTCAATGTGTTAAATAAAGCAGCTAAATAAGTGAACCAAACAAAAGCAGTCCGGTGCGGTGAACAGGGAAACACCTTTGTAGAGCCCACTGTGACGTAGCAAGGGAAGGCCCATGTCTAGCCGTGAGCGGTCTGCCCTATCAGCATAGGAGAGGAGCTGCCAGATCCACTTAGTTCTACCTGGTCAGCATCTTCAGTGCAAGAGAGGAGCGGCCTAGAGTAGTTTTCTGTGAGAAGAACATGCACACAAACTAACAGAATAAACATGCCATGTTAGCTTGAAGCACAATGCTGAACAGACACCAGACTAAGGTACAAGCTTGGTGTTTATAGGGAAAGAGGAAAATGCAACACAGGTGCAGACAACCAAGTGAACGGCAAACAAAATCAAATGAAGGTGAAAACAGGTGGAAATGGAAGTGCCAGGTTGAGTGCCACAGTGAACCAGGTGTTAGGAGGCATGGCTTGCGACATTCAAATTGAAAACAAACACAAATGTAAATGTATTCTATACAACATGTGCAAATGATATACGTAAAATTTTTAAGTGCACAAAATGAGCATTTTTACTGGTTAAACTAAGCTGTAAAAATATATGATGTCATAAAACTACTAACAAACTAAATGTTAACAGGATTTCTTACATCATACAGAGCACAGACTATGGAGGTAGATTACTTTGTCTCAGCTGAGATGGACAATTCCTCATTTTGAAACACAATGCATGCTATTGGTCTCAACTCATTTAATTAATAAATAGTTCGTAGTAACTGGCATTGCTGCTGAGCGGCTCTCAACGTGTTTTTGTTTCATGTGTTCTGTCATGACCTTTGTTCTCCCATGTTAAGATCAATGTAACGTTCCTGGTCAGCGGCAGCTAGAGGCTGCAGTTGTTTAAGTTATATCTGGGACTTTTATTATAAATCGTGTCAGGGTTTACTGTGTCTAATGTCATGTTGTCTTCAGTCAGCTGTTTTGGATTTCTGTTAAAGTGATTGTACGGCCTTGTTGGTCCTCTCAAGAAGGTCCTCTCAAGAAGTCATGGCACACTCAGGCCCGACTCGCCTCGCAAGGCAGCTCCAGTGGCCACCATGAGCTCATTTGCCCGCAAACCACAGAAGAAGGCTGCCCCCACACTGGCGGCTCCAAAGAGCCCTGAGCCAGCATTGAGGACTCCGTACACATAGTCTAGTCCCCAAACCTGTTCTGCGGGTGCGGGCTCCCTTGCAAGGGCAATGCCCATTGGGAGGCGGCCATGTGGGACACACAGGGTTTTTGTCACTTGTGAACAAACCTAAGCACACATTGTGAACAATGTGAAATTCTTTCTCTGTATTTAATCGATTCACCAAATGAGGTAGTGGACAGTCAGGAACACAGAACCCGGGCAGCAGTGTGTGTGGGGACGGTACCTTACTCAAAGGTACCTCAGTGGTGCCACTGACAATCTGGGGACATTAGGATACATTACGGAGTAATTACAGAGCTACACTATTGTAATCAGTAATCTTCCATCTGTAACAATGAATACCTCACCACTAGTTACTTTGTTGTTATATGCATTGCCTACTAATATCCTTAATTTAAACTAAATGTATTTTAGTGGTTTTATGTGAAAAGGTGGATTATATAGAAACTTACTGACTGATATTTTATGTACTGTGGTGGTGATGGAAACCATGTGAACTGCCATTTTATAAATAGGTTCATTGCAATATCCTGCATCCTGTGTGTATTTCAATATGTTTGACATCCAAAGGTTGTGCCAGTGAAGCTTTCAAGAGATATTAGATACGTTAGATATCTGGTTCGTATCTCCAAAGCTCTTAACAACTTAAAAACTATAAATATGAAAAAAAATGTGAACGTGACCATTCTGTCATACTTGAACACACCACGGCACACAGTGTGAACAGCACGAAATTCTTCCTCTGCATTGAACCCATTCACCAAGTGAAGCAGCAGGCAGCCAAGAACACAGCGCCCAGGGAGCAGTGTCAAGGGTATCTCAGTGGTGCTTAGCAGTCTTGGGAATATGCACAATGTTCAAAATCACTCTAATGTTAATGCTTGAATGACCTTGCAAAGGATGTTTGAAAGATACCGAAAGTCCTTCCCCCACAGTTCTGTGAAATAGTTCGTATAACAGTGTTTTCATACTTTTTCTGCTCTGCCAAACAGCTTTTGTTATCTGGGCACTAAGGGAGATATACTATCCATTGTTTGTTTGAAAGCTTTGACCAATTACATCCAATTTAAGTAGCCTGGCTCATAAGCCAACCTGCTTTGCTTTTGTAGCAAACATTATAACCCAAACAGTAAGGTTTAGATAAGTTACCAGCAGAGGATATAAATAATGAGCTATTATTTCTGCTGCATTTGTGCTGATTTGTGCTGTTTCAGTAATTGGATAAGTAGTCTATTCCCAGGAAGAAAGGAAAAAAACCACAGTGTGATGCTAGAACTCTTCAGCTTAATTTCAACTACACTAGACTTCAGTTCTGAAAATTCACAGTTATCAGCACATAAAAAATGCATGGTGTGATTCAGTATTAATTGTTTCTCACCTGCAGCCTGAAGAAAGAGATTTTTTTTCAATGATCATGGAGCTTCACACAAGCCTAAGATCACTATGCCAAGCATAAGCTGAGGTGGTGTTATAGACGCCAAACTCTAGAGCAGTGAAAACTTTCTCTGAAACTGTGAATCATGCCTTATTGTCTGGTCAGTCT
>JBBJLS010000023.1:334443-346558 GCA_037577275.1 Bryconaethiops microstoma
TTCTCAGTCTTTCATCCTATTGCTCCTGGGAGAGCACACAGGGCCTACCCAGGGTCCTGGCTGAGATAAGCAGCTCAGATTAATTGAAGGGATGGATTTTTCCAGATTGTTTGCCCAGTTTAGGTGTCTCCACATAGAACCACTAGATGGGTCTCCCTTTACAACACAGTACCACCAACATAATGCATTTCCCTCCAAGTCAAGTGAAGTACCACTATGTCTTGGTTGTATAAGCTGTCAGTCATCTGTCACCATCAATATTAGCTGAAGGCAAATATGTGTACTGATGACAGTACCTTGTTCTCATGTAATTGTTGTTTTTCAAATGTGCTGTTTTCTTTCAATACAGACCTGCTTGCAGGAAATTGGCAGCTGAGTATAAAATCCTGACCCTCACTGTTCTATTATTTCCTTCTGAGCAGAAACAAAAATTACATTTTTCTTTTTTTTTCCTTTTTGGAATTGAAAACCTTGACAGGTAACAATTTGAAATTCCATAGCTACCACACATGACATTTTTCTGTTTCTTGCTAATACTATGTTGTCAATAAACTTTCCTCTCTTCAGTGCATTTCATAATAGGAGGGAAAATAAAGGGGGAAAAATTTTCAATATAATGGAGTATAATGGAATGCCAACTGACTGACCCACCTGCAAAGAAGATGTAGACCATAAAATGAGAAACAGGAGATGAACGAAAGGAGCAATAGGAAGAGGCTTGGGATGAAACATTTGGCTATAGAATGAGTTTTACAGAATAAATGGAGGATGGCTAGAGAGTGCTTTCCGAGGCATCTCTTATCTTTACCACTCAACAGCCATGGCCATTCTACCTTTTCCCGGCCCAGAGGCAGAAGGAGATTTGTAATCATTAAAAGCTATGCCGCGTCTGCAATAGTTCTGGAAGCGGCCCCCAGTGTCATCGCAATGGGGTCATTGCTCCAGTCCAGGTTGAAAACGGGCCAGGAGCATCTCACCAAGCCCCGTTGTGGGCCGTATTTATGAGAGTAATTGGGCGGACACTGTGTGCCATGCGCAGGTCATACACACCCTAGGGCCCTTCCATTATCTCTGCCCAAACGCACCACAAATAATCAACTCACCCAGTGGCACCATAGAGAATGTTACCCAGGGCCTGAATTAATTCACACAGAAGCCACTGTAAAGAAGCTGGACTTTTTTCCAGATTAAGTCAATAAAGTGTCCATAGCAGCCACGTTAGAGTTTTATATTTGACATTATACTGTATTATATCTTATTACAATATTATATTATATTATCCAGAGAGACGTACGTCAGTGCTCAAGTAGTCCACATCTGTTTCTTAAACCTGTAAAACTATACTTAAATCAACGTCCACTATTCAACCAAGTTACTGCCAGTTAAGATACACCTAAACAACTCCTGTCAGAGGTTAGGGCAAAAGTAAAGAAGGCGTGGAGATAAGAGTAAGTATTTTTTTGTTTTGTCTTTTTTTAGTGGAAATGGGAAGAAAAAAATAAGCAGAAATAAGAGGCATAGTTAGTCACCAAGGTGCTCCATGAAGAGGTGTGCCTTCAGATGACGCTTGAAGACAGTGATGGACTGATCACAAAAGGGAGTTTATTCCACAGTTTGGGGGTCAAGACTGTGAATAGTCTTGACGCATGCATTCCTCTTCTTTTGAGCATTGGAGGTTCAAGACAATCAGTGTTTGAAGCCCTGAGAGGATAAGAAGTGACAAGCTGCTTGATCAATGCTGATATGTATGAGGGTGCAAGTGCATTTTTGGCTAATGCAGGCGGCCAGAAGGAGCAAGTGATGCTCCTTAGTAAAGGTGTGGTGTGTGTGAATTTTAAAATATTGAAGACTAACCTGACAGCTGCATTCTGAATCAGCTGAAGTGGTTTTGTTGCCTTCAGTGGAGGTCCAACCAGATTCTTCTGATGTTGTAGAGCATCTGTATGTTCTGGAGATCTGGTCAACCTGTGGTGAGAAGATTTCTTAGCTTTTTTGAAGGCATGACAACCGAGATTCTAACAGAAACGATGAGGTCGTGGCTTGGTGAAGGACTCCCCTCGATGATGAGGAGCTCAGTCTTGCTGGGATTCAGCTTGAGGTGGTGGGACGGTGGGTCGGCCAGACAGTCTGAGATGCGGGTTGAGACCTGGTTGTCACTGGAAGGGAAAGAGAGAATAAGTTCACCAAGCCATGACCTCATCGTTTCTGTTGGAAACTCGGTTATCGTCCCTTCAAAGAAGGTAAGAAATCTTGGAAAAGACAAGCAATCCAAGGACCGAGCCCAGTGGAACACCCCTGTGGACCAAGAGGTCATGGGTTCAAATTCTACCTTCAGCATACCACTACTGGGTTTCTGAGCAAGACCGAGTTGCTCCAGGGAGACTGCCCCCTGTAGTTAGAGAATTTTTATGTTGCTTTGGATAAAAGCATCTGCCCAAATGCTGTAAATGTAATGTAAATGTATCACCAGTGGATAATCTTCGTGGGGCAGACTGGAAACCTTGCCATGCTAACTGGTACCTCCGGTCATCAAGGTAGGATGCAAACAATTGCCAGGCTGTGCCCAAGATCCCAAGGTTTGAGAGAGTGGCCAGGAGGATTTGATGGTTGTCTGTATCAGAGGCTGCAGAAAGGTCAAGACAAATCAAGGCAGAAGACAGGTTGGCTGATCTAGCTGCATGAAGTTCTTTGGAGATGGCAAGTAGAGCAGTTTCAGTATAGTGTGGCGCATTAAACCCAGACTGGCGAGGGTCCTGAAGCCTGTTTTGAGAAAGTTGAGATGGTTGTAGACAGCATGTTCCAAGACTTTGGTCTGTAGTTGTTGAGATCTGATGATTCCAGGGAGAGTTTCTCCAAAATCAGTTTGACCACTGCAGACTTGAAAGCAGATGGGACATTACCGGTCATTCAGGAGCCGATGATTATGTAGGCAATGTGTGGGATGAGATCTGATGATATCATCTGGAGTGTGCTTGATGGGAGAGGGTCAAGCGGAGATGTGGGTTTGCTGGATGTCAGAAGTAGTGCCACCTCTTCAGGAGAGAGCGGTGAGAAGCCAATGAAACTGGGCAACATGGGCTGGTCTCTGGCTGGCAGGCAGCTTGATGGTTGTGAGGAAAGGATCTTTTAATATCATCAAGCTTCTCATCAAAGTACTTGACAAAGTTTTCTGATGAGAGAGCTGGAGATACAGGGAGAGATGGAAATTTAAAAAGGGATGTAAAGGTGGCAAAGAGCCTGCGAGGGTTAAATGCAGATTCTTCCAACTTGGTTCTATAGAAAGAAGTTAAATACTTAGCAGAAGTTAAATCAGTGGCAAATTTAGATGAGAGAGAGAGATGAGAGATGAGGTCACTGTTCTAGAGCGTTTTCCTCCATCTTTCTTCAGATGCTCTCAGTTCCCTTCGGTTACTTCACAGGACCTCAGACAGCTATGGAGCCTGGGGCAAGACACGCTTCGGTCTGGAAAACAAGGGGCAGAGTTGATTAAATGAGCTGTGGAGAGATGAGAGAAGGTCATGGGTGGTAGATTCAACAGAGTATGGACTGGGATTAGTAGAGTTTGGGAGAGATAAGGAGGATAGAATACAGGAGTAGAGAGAAGACAGAGATAAAGAGGGGAGATTTCTGTGGGTAGATGTAGGTGCTACACTTGGGTGAAGAGATGAGGAGGTCTGAGGAGGGAATTTGAAGGATAGAAGACTGTGGTCAGAGACATGTAGAGGTGTAGACAATATTAGACTCATTATCCTGTGTGAGACACCTACATCATATTTCCACTCATTTTATTAGAAACACTCACCTTGTGCTTCTGCTCCCTGGTCACTTTATGGCCTACACCTTATAAGTATATTACACAGGTGTTACACAATTTGCTGGCCTTTGTCTACCCCATTCCTCATTGCTCAATGGACTATTCCATAATGGACTATTCAAAACACTGCACTGACACTGACATTGAAGTAAGCTTATGTTTACTAAGACAACATTTATTATCAATTAAAACCTGGAGTATTTGAGACAGTTGAGAATGTCTTGATAGAGACATGAAATACATACGTTAGTTGTGCCTGATAACTGTAATTTCGGCAGTAGGATTTGCCATGCTATGTTTGCTCTAAGGAAGCTATGTTTTATATTTACATTTTATGGCAGGTTAGAGTTTAAACATGTACGGCTGAAGCTTGTAACATACATTGCTAGGCTTGGAACTAAAATTAATTTGATTTAAATATTGCAAAGATCTCAATTTTAAGTGGTTTAGTCTACATATACATATCAATTTCTGAAAGATAATTATTCCAAAATTTGAATAAAAGTATGCCAACTATGTGCATCGACCATGCTTTGGCAAATGGGGAGTTAATTTTGTACCCACCACTTTCCACAGTACATCTAGGAATCTGAGAAACAAATGACAAAAACACGAAACATAAGTGAAATCCTGTGGCATGCGGGCAAATGCATGCCCCCATAACTGAGGTCATTGGTTCATATCCCAAACAAGAATCTCCCAGTCATGGTTGCAAAGAGGTTAGAAGCACATGATGTGCAGTTGAGGTTGGAAGATAAGATGCTTGTGGCTAAGTGTGGAAGGCAACGCTCAAGGTTTTTGTCTATACAAAAAGAAAGGTGTTAAGGATGATGAAAGAGTTTAATTTGTTTACTTAAAAACGGTTTCCCACTTCACCACTGCCTGCATTCACAGTCATGACTAAGATAAAGATCAAACTGGATTTGTACCTGGAATCTCTAGCCTATGAGGCCAGCCTTTTAAAACTAAGTCACATACTAAGCACTCTCTTTTATGGCAGAGGGGTTGTCTTAAGGAAGAAATATGTTAAATTCCACAAAAATTCCAGATAAACTTTTCTCACAAATATGGAGTCTCCACCTTAGTCACACATAGTGTTCTGAACAAGAACTGGTACTATCATAGCGTTATATATCATAGCGTTCTATCATAGCGTTCACTGTTTCTAAAACTGTTTTTAGCTTATGCAGGGCAACTAATAGATCTAAATCAGCTGTCAAATCTAATGAATTTGGGGGCACTGTTGAGCTTATCATTTAGTGGTAGGTCTGTGAGTAAAGAAACATTCATTAAAATTACATATTGAGGTGCATTCTAACTTGACGAGTATACCGGGCACCAGTGTTTAACATTAACGCGTGCACATTTTAGCAGAATTATGCCATACAAGAATTTACAGGCCCGCAATACTAATCCAGTATTACCTCCCGTCCCATTCTTCTGTCCCTGCCATGAATTCAGCTGAGACAATGGCAGACAAAGACACAAATCTCTCTGACTCACCCAGTGCAGATGAATTTAAACAAGAACTACTTTCTTCACTGTGCAAAGACTTTGCCAATATTATGAAACTAAGCTCAGGGCAGTTGTGGAGAGTGAAATGACAATTATTAGAATCAATATTTCAAGTGCTCAGGTCAAGATTCCACTATTATAAAAATTGCTTTGAATGCAGTGCTATCATAATGGCGAAGCACCATGGGAGATATGGAGCATAGCCTGTCGATATGAACTGATGATGTAGCTACTTTGCAAACCGAAGTGAAATGGCTAGGAGCTTTGAGTCACTTCAGGATAAATGTGATGATCTAGAGTCAAGGGCCAGAAAAGTTCCCACTGGTCCCAACAGCTGTTCTCCAAACTGAATTTCAAAGCCCCATTGACTGATAGGGCACACAGATAATTGCTACCAGTATCTAAACACGAACAGCCACCTGGACTATCCTGGTTCACCTTCTTTACTACTCTGACTGTGCTAATATCCAGCAGCTCATCAGGAAAAATCAGAAAATCAAGGTTGAAGATATCAGAATATTAATCAGAAACAAAAAACTTTATTGATCCTGGTGTAAACTGCTTATGCTATGACTGAACAGACATACAGAGACATAAAGAAAAGAACAGTACAAAATATAAAGTCCAAATACATCTAATAAAAACTCTAAATGAAATACACTAGTAGATAAGTAATACTGACATAAGTAGTAATACTTCACATGGTAAGACTATTGCACAATATAACAAGATAATAATGCATATAATGATTTAAACCCAATAAGAACCCTATAAGAAATTTCACAACAAAGTAGCATCAGGTTATTGCACAGAATATTCTGTGAATGTGTGACGGGGGAGGAGTTAGAGAGTCTGAACAGTTTGTGATGGGGTGGAGTTATACAGTCTGAACGGTATGTAATGGGAGAGGAGTTATAAAGTCTGAATGGTTTATAGTGTTAGAGGAGTTATAGAGTCTGAACAGTCTGTGAAGGGGTGAGGAGTTAGAGAGTCTGAATGGTTTATGATGGGACAGGAGTTATGGAGTCTGAATGGTTTGTGAAAGGTTGAGGGGTTATAGAGTCTGAACGGTTTGTGATGGGGACACTATGATTATAGAGTCTTAATCAACAGTGGAGAGACTTAGAAGGAGTCTAGTATTGCATAATACATCCAGAATGCTTCCGCAACGGGGTGGACAGCTAGGTGCAATACATATCTTTTTACACAGTACATGTCTTTTTGTAAAGTATAAAGTGTCAATCTGATGTATGACTCAACCATAATTGTTTGCAAAAACTTGGTTTAGAAATACAAAGCACCTTTTCCAATTTCAAGTTACAACTGTACTATTTTGGCAGTCTATTTCATATTATCTTTTCTTTTCCTGTAAATTCTCCTTTTTTAAATTTTGCTTGCCCATGTTACCCATGAAGTGCCCCGGATGTTTGAGGAACCTTTTTGCCTTGTTGGATATCACTTAGGTTAGTAACCCAGTTCAACTAAATCTGCTGTTGTTGCCTTGCTACAAATTTCAGAAGTTTCTATCACAGGAAACTGACCTTTTCTTGGAATTCAATAACACCCTAGGCATGTCACTAACCCTTATTTGGGAATACTTGATGGCCTATCCTGGGGGTAAAAGCCCAGCACACATGAAAAAGAACAAAAGGCTGTCTGAATGGTTTAAATGAATATTTGGCTAGAAATCCCTCTGACCCCAGCCTGAAACTACTTGAACGTCTCTCGTTTTGGCCAAACTGTACAGCTTTTGTTCAAATCAAAGCAATTGTGTTATGTATAAGCTGCAGCCAGCAGATCTATTCATGAAATCATTTGACTGTACATCTACCCATTCTAAAACAATAAATGAGTGTTTTAAGGATTACATTGATTTTTAATCTTCAGAGTCTAATACAGAATTCTGAATATTTTAAAGATTTGATCAAATGCTATTTGAAACTGAAGGTGCAATTATTATCTCTGAGGAAATATCACAAGCAAGCAGGAGCAGGAGCCACGTTGGGAGCCGGGGCCTCAGTAGCAGAAGCCACAGGAACCGGGGCCTCAGAGACAGAAGCCACAGGAGCCGGGACTTCAGGGATGCAGCGTGCAGGAGACTCGGGACTGCAGCTGGCAAGATGCCCTGGGAAGCTGCGGACTGGAGCCACTAAGAAGCTGCAGGTTTGAGCTACTGGGAAGCTGTGGATTGGGGCCACTGGAATAATAGGCTGCCACTGAAGAGGGTATGGCGTGGAAGGCTTTCATCATCTGGGGGCTGGCACTGGGGCTAACTGCTCTGCTACGGGGCTAAGGGGCCCTGCTAAGCACCTTAGTGGCACTACTAAGGGCCTTAGTGGCCTGGTGGTTCTTCTATTGGGCCTAGCAGGTCTAATGATGAGCATAGCAGCTCAACTGAGGGACTTTGGGGCACTGCTAAGGGACCTAGGGAGGCTGCTGCCTCTTCACTACCTAGGGAGGCTGCTGCCTCTTCATTTACAAGTAGGGCTGCTTGGCTCTGGAGCCCGGGTGCTTGGCTCTGCGGTGCGGTGGCTTGGCTCTGTGGCGTGGCATTTGAGCTCTGCGGCTCCATGGCTGGGCTCCGCAGCATGGTGGCTGGGCTCCGCAGCACGGTGGCTGGGTTCTGCGATGTGGTGGCTGTGCTCTGTGGAGCTTCGGGGCTCCTGAGCGGAGCTTCTGGGCTCTGGAGAGTTTGGGTGCGGGTAGCGACCAGCCCCTCGAGTCACCCCAGCTGGCTCTATAGATCCTCAACACACGCTGGTTGGGTCTCATTCACCGCCGAGCTGCTTCATCTCATTCACCTCCTAATCGCGAGCCTAAGCAGGAGTTCTTCTGTGGACCGACTGAGCACAGGAGGGTCCATGAACACTGCCGGGTCCAGAATCAGAAAGGTATCCACCCACCTGCTGCCCCAGCAGTCCCGAACTGCCTCGTCCTCTGAGCCGAAACCACCCAGTAACTCGGTTATTGTGAACCGACTCTTGCCCGTCGATCCATCCCAAGGCTGGGTGCAGCCTGCCACACTCGAGGAACATTTTCCTCCTCACCATGGGCTCATGGCGAAGTCTGCTGCGCCACTGTTTCTGGTCTGTTGATCTGTCACAGTTTGGCTGGGGTCGCTCAGGCAGGAGGTACACATGCAGACTTCCATTACTGTTTTCTGTGGCTTTAATCTGAATGAATACAAAAAAAGGGCATGATGGCCGAAAACACAAACTAAGGAGATACCCAAACGAAAACACAACCTACGGTAAATGTGAGGGTCGACCTACAACTAAACTATAAAACAATAGAACTTAAATACTTTTACAAACAAAGGACACTCTTCCTACTTGATTCCTACTTAAATAAACACAAAACATCTGATGAACATAAAGAAACGATAACCCCAGTTTCAACTTAAACCACAGCTAGCGGCCTCTGACTGGAGATGTCACAACATGACAGCTTTGCAACACAGTATTGCATATCCTACAGACAAACAAGTGGAATTTAGCTCAGACTTTATGATCATAGTCAAGTAAACAAAAGTAAATTACACAGTCTGTGCCAGCAATTTTACAAATAATTCTTGCTCAGTAAAAATAAAACATTCATGAAATTACTCTACTATTTGGGGATAGATAAATATACTCAGGGCTTTTGTCTTAAAAGCTATGACATTAGATTATATTACCTTAAGCTATGTATTTTATAACAATAAATTGCAACAGTGCTGATTTTGATGTAGTCTATTTTTGGCAATACATACAATTATATTCCAGTCAGTAGAGAATGTTAAGGTTGTGAAGTAGATGTCTGTCAGCAAATTGCACTGGCAGAATGACAACTCTCAGGTTGTTGGCAATGCAGAAAGCAATCAGTAGGGAGGCATAGTGAGAGACAAAACAAAATAACATCCCAGGAATGTGTATGCAAATTTACTCAAGCATTCCTACTTTACCCTTTGTGGTGACAAATCCTATACCTTCTTTTACAGTGTGTCTGGGTTGTGCTTTCTAAGAAAAAGTGTGAAATGTGATTAACATTTTATCTCAGCAGGTGGTACCTCATGTGCCCATGTCAGGAGGATGGCTGTGCTTGTGTTTTGATTCTCCTTGATTCCTTTTGAGACTTTTTGCATTCTTCACAGAGACACACTCGATTTCTTCTTCGTAACTGCCTCTGCTGAGTTAATAGTCACAGGAAAAGATGAAAGCAGGCTGTTGAAGATACATCTTATACCTTTAAAGAGATTTTAATTTATCATTTTTCATATTATGTGGAACTTCTTAAAACTTTAAAAAGTCTTCACACTCACACACACACACACACATTTACAGAAAAGGTTGCCTAACTCTATCTTCTATCTTCTATCTAGCTTACAATATTCTCAGTGGCTTTAACTTGTGTGAACCTGTGTGTGTCCACCGGATGTAGTAGATTTTACCAATTCAATTCTGATAGAATTCAGATGTTAAAAGTTTTATTACTAATGTCTCTTATCAGCATAATGGTAAACAAATGAAGTGTGCAGTGTATTTCTGTTCCTGCTTTTAGGTTTAATATGAATGTTCTTTTACATGTTGAAGTAATATGACAATCTCTAAAAATTCATCTTATTAAAGGAGAAGTGAAGGCAGAAATAACCTCATTTTTACCTTAACATCCAGTGAAGCCATACTTTTATATATTCCATCTATGATTTAAATTGTTTTTCTATTGTATCATTAAAAACTTCATTTTATGGCTGGAGGTGGGATTTTAGAAGTATATAAAGCTGATTCATTAGATGACAATATTGCATCTAATCTTTTTAGAATAGCACACATACAAATATTCACATGCTCCTTTAAGGATTCATGGTTCTATACATGAGAAATGCCTTTGCTAAATTATCTTTAAATAACTTGTTTTTAAAGAGTAACAGCAAAGAGTAAGAACCTACTATATCATACCCATTTCTGTACAGAGCTTGTGTGTGTGTGTGGTGGGAGCTTAGGATATGGATCATGTCATCTCTGCCCTACACTCTTAAAGGGATCAATTTGATTTCCATTCATTATTTTTCTTTCCCTCCTCTGCAGCCGATTAGTCAACGCCTTGCTTTCCCGACCAGGCCTAGGTGCTGCTCGCTTGCATAGCGTCCCAAAATCTGCTTCATTTCACTCCTTGACTACCCTGTGTAATGTTGCTCCGCCTCTGCCTGAATACTGATAGCTAGCAGATGCCAGCGCCGTTTGAAATTCAAAAGGACGAGTACCGGATTTTCAGATAATGAAGGCCGCTTTCATGTTTGATCAAGCTAATGATGCTAATTTTTCTCTCGTTCGTATCCCTTAAAGTCTGCAATAGCTCTCCTGTTGTGAGATGAGTCAGAGTAAAAGTTGTCAATGCAGTTAGCTTATTTTGCACTAACGCCCCTCACTCTTATTTGTTTTTTTGGCTCTTGTCCAAAAAAGTGCTGTCTTTATTTGTGCTGGTATTCCCTAATGAACTCTGCAAGCTGCCTATTATTTTTCTCATTTCTATCAGATTGGCCTTACTTAGGCACACACGCATGGCTCCCTCCCTTCATCTGAAGGAATGCTAATCAGAATCTATTCCAAGTGACTCATTAGTTACTCTGCATTTACATTTGTTGCCACATACTACTCAAACAAGATGTTTTCCTTTAATTTCTTGCTTATTATCTTTCATATGTTTACCTAGGCCTGCTTACCCATTTGGATGCATAACAAAGAAAAGTGCCAAATAATTGCTGTCACAATATCAGTGATACAGTTCATTTGCTGTGTCACCCATGTAGTATCAGTTGTGTTGCCGTATCAAGGGCAGTCTGTTCTTGTTGGGTAAACAAATGTGGTGTTATTTTTTAATCGAATTCTGATGTAATTTTGTGAAGCTTTTTGTTTGGTCAAGACAGTTGCTTGTTCAGATGGTCGGGCAGAGATTTCTGTGAGCAATGCCTAGAGGCATGATTGCTACTGGAGCAACATGTTGGCATTTGGTTGAAATATTTGTCTGGAATGCTGGTAATTGCAAACAAGTTGCCTAAAAGAGAAATCCTTTTCTACCACACCCAATTGGGCTAAAGATGTGCCTAAAAATGCTATGGCAGCAAAAACCATATGAGGGCCACAGAGGAGAGGGGCGATTTTGGGGCAGGGGATGGGAAGTTAGATAGCATGATTAAGTTAGAATAAAGTTATCTGTCCCCTCCAGGCTTTCAATCATTAAGTGAGTTTTACTTGACCTGCAGTGTTCTACAGGTTTGGCATGAGCTGAGCTGTGTGTGTCTCTTTGAGAATGTGCCTCTTTATAAAGATACAGTAAAGACAAAGCTACCTGAAATAGATTTTTAGCCTAAATTATCTTGCTAAACAAAGTAATGAGCTTGCAGAGGTTTCTATTTTTTTTTCTTTTTCTAGGACACTTGCATAGTTTGGGGCACAACTACGTAATATCTCTTTCCTAATATCTTCTGCTCTGAATAGGCTTGGAAATGTACTATCTTCAATTACATTTAGGAAGGTGGTATAAATGATATTGTCTCCAGGGATCCATTCTCCTTCCAGTGTTCCCTCAAGCACACAGAAAAGATTTCTCATCAGTTCCACTTTTGTTATAGTGCAAAATTATTTAATCTTCCTAGCATATCAGGAAAAATTAGTGCACTTGCTGAACACTTGATATTACCCATTATTTATATTTCCCGAATGCGGTACCAAGTCAAACACCCAAACACCCAAACACACACACACACACACACACACACACACACACACACACACACACATATATATA
>JBBJLS010000023.1:346658-365935 GCA_037577275.1 Bryconaethiops microstoma
ATATTTACTGAAATCAGAGTTTACTGATACACTCTGAGTTCTGAGGGTAAACACCGGTTCTAGACTGTTTTACAGTGGTTATATTTACTAACATCAGAGTTTACTGATACACTCTGAGTTCTGAGGGTAAACACTGTTCTAGACTGTTTTACACTGTTTATATTTACTGAAATTCGATTTTACTGGCAGATTTTAAGAGTAGTACCTAGCCCAACCCTAACCTTTGTACACTTTAGTCATTGCACTTTAGTCTTGAAAAGTGTGTGGTCTTTTGTATTGGGTGATGAAGTTGTAGAGATGTATTTAATCAGCCACAGTTCCCTAAGCTCACATTCCCTGTCCAGTGTGTCAGGAATATAATTGCACTGTTTAAGGACTCTGGAATGGTATGTAGTGGGTGTCTGAAGGTGTAGAATGCTGTAATAGACGTTTGAACCCCTTTGTGGTTCTTTGCCATTTTGGGGTTTAGTTAAATCAGATTCTGACTTACGAAGAGATGCTTGAATTAACTTATATACATTGATCAGTCACAATATTAAAGCCACTTGCCTAAACCTATAAAGCCTGCTGTATGAATGAATAGTCATAAAATTCTATTTTTCTCAGGATTGAACAGTTTAATCATTCTGAAAGTTCAAAAAATATATTTTTTTATATGACCTGGGAATATGTTTTTTTTTTTGTCTCACATTTGAAACACCAGGCGTTTCAGGTCAACCAAAATTTTTGTGTGCCTTTAGAAAAACCTTAACAATTTTTTACAACAGGTTTAGTACTTTACACTGTGTGTAAAGTATATTTGGCAACTTGTTTAATTTTCGTGAAATGCCAAAAAAACAGTTTCTGTCTTTGTTTAGACAAAGGTTGACTTTGAAATCTTGTGAGCCTCTTCCTTTTTATCTTCAAATCATTTTCTTTCATCCTACTGCAATTCTTCACAGTGTTCATTCGAACTGTCCCCAAAGTAGATTCCTCGTTCTTTCAGGTGATCCACCAGAGAGAAAATAGTTGTCAGCAAAAACCTTGTGATTTTGTCCTGCTAGAAGGGTTGAAGTCAATTTCAGGACAACATCTCTGGAAACACCAACATCAGACTTCTCCTTTTCTGGATTTTCTGCACCTTGGCAGACAGCAAAATCATAAAGGAACCCAGTTTGTCCAGCACAAGCCCACATCTTGAACCCCCATTTGTGAGGTTTTGTTGGCATGTAAACACATGCAGGTTAGACTTGCCTTTGAAAGGCACCATTGCTTCATCCACCGCAGGAAATCCTTCAGGAGGAACGAGAAGAAACTGTTGTCGAAGATTTTCTAACCATGGTCTGATTTTCCACAGTTTGTCTTTCTTCTGGTCATCAGACACACTGAGGTTGTCTTGAAAATGAGTCAGTGTCAGCAATTTAAGGAATCATTCTCGAGAAATCACATCATGCACTGTGGGGTATCTCGTCTCCATTTCCTAATAGGCTCTTACATTGGGCATCTGTACCAATCTCATGTGCATGTACATGTACATGCCAAGAACCTGTTCAGTTTCTTTGGGTGTTGTGTTTCCTGATGTTCCCAGTTTCTGTACACTGTACAAGTTAGTTTGTTGTGCAATCTCCTGAATCATTTCTTCAGGAACAAATTGCTTGAAATACATGTATGGTGTCCATTCTAACCTTTCTATAGAGACATCATCAATATGTCTATCAAAATCAACATTTGGACTTTCAAATGGCACTTTTCTCCATCTGCACTCTTTTTTTTTTTTTTTTTTTAATTTATTTTTTTTTTACATTGCTGACTGCTTTGTTGTGCTCTGTTTTGATGTTACTGGTATGTCTGTTTCATCTACAGGTTCATCTTTTTCATCACTTCTATGTGATCCCTCTGTAGCCACTATTCCATTAGGTGTCCATTCCTCATCACTACCATTGTCATCTTCCTCCCCAAAATGTTCTATTTCGCTTGAATTTCCTCAGGGAGTTAATTAGTGGATCACAGGTAGATTTGCTCAGTTTGGGTCTGAGAGAGGCTGGCCGCTGGCGCTGGGGTTGGGCTGTGCTAGCTTGGACTGCCGTGTTATCTCAAACGCTTTGGAACGCAACCGTTCCATCTGTCCGTTTCCATTCTTTCCACGCTAAACTTTCCATTCACTGTGCCAAGCAGCACATTCTCATGTCCTCCTTCATTTTACAGAGCACCTGTGGCCAGAAGCGGACTGGCTTAAAGTCACGTAGTGCACCTAATCAGTGTTTTTTTTTTTTTTGTTTGTTTGTTTTTTTAACGTGTTATTTTTTTTCTGTGATTTACATGTTAATTCTACACCCCTTATAAATATACACACATATATGACGTTGCAGAGGCATTAATGGCTTCAAATGTCTGGTTCCTATCACCACTCATAGCCTAGTGGTTAGGGTGTTTGCCCTGCGATCAGAAAGTCAAGTGTTTGAATTCCAAGACTGTTAATGACACCTCTGAGGCGCACTTGAGGAAGGTACACTGCTCCCCGGACGCTGTGTTCCTGGCTGCCCACTGCTTCACTTGTGAATGGGTTAAATACAGAATAAGAATTTCGTGGTGTGTTCACGTATGACAGTATGGTCACTTTACCTAACTTCATTACTTAAGTGAAAGTACAGATACCACTAGTCAAATGTTACTCCAATACAAGTGAAAGTCATACAGTCAAATTTCACTTAAGTTAAAGTGCTGAAGTACTTGCTTCCAAAAAATACTTCAGTTTTAAAAGTACATATTTCATTGCATTGTTGATTTATTGCCACCACACTTACAATAACTAATGCATGTAACTTGCTTGTAGAAGATTTAGCATAAGGAATAAGGTAGAATGTTACAGAATGAAACACAACCTGAATTGAGAAAGATAAACAGTCTTTTTTTATTAATTGTACACCGTACACCTACACAAAAAGTATGTGTATGTACTATATATTGGAACGAAGTTGACAACTGAACCACTGTAAATGCAGCTGGAGTGGCACACACTTAAAAAGGATGGGGGCATGAAGAGTCTCCGTCTCTGTCCGTTCTCACGTCACTGATTGACCGTGTTTAAGAAATGCTGGCGTTGCGGTGTTACAGTGTACAGACGTGATGTAACACTGCTGGTGATTTCTGATAGGCTTTCATCTGCTAAAAACCAATCACGTTTTTGAAAAGTGAGACAATAGCACCCACTTTCAGAACTGAAGGTAACGAGTAACGAGAACCTTGATAGAAATTTAGTGAAGTAAAAGGTACGGTTTTGGCTTTCAAATATAGTGAAGTGAAATTTATAAGTTTCCAAAAAAATAGTACTCAAGTGAAGTACAGATACTCAAAAACTGTACTTAAGTAGAGTACTCAAGTAAATGTACTTTGTTACTGTCCACCTCTGCTTTACACTGCTGTAAACAATTATGATCGGCATGGTTCTGTCAAATTTCACATCTGAATGTCTGTAATTACAATTACATTTATGGCATTTAGCAGACGTTTTTATCCAAAGCGACTTCCAAACTACAGGGGACAGACTCCCTGGAGCAACTGGGGGTTAAGGCACCCAGTGGTGGTGTGCTGAAGGTAGGATTCGAACCCATGACCTCTTGATCTACAGGCAAGTATCCTACCCACTAGGCCACCACCACCCAATTACAACTGTTCAGTTTTTCAAATTGAGAGATATATGGAATTCCTCGACTAGTGCAGGGTCTGTCATTCCCAAACCAACTCACCTAGACCTCCCAGTTCAGTTATCCTCCCAGTTGCAAATTTCTGCCTAGTCCAGTGAAAAACAAGCAATTGATGAGGCTTACAAAGAACTGCAGAAAATATTAACTTTTGCTCTGAGGGCCAAACCTCAGAATTTTTTGAGCTAAGAAAGTACTTAGAGTAGTGCTAAAAGATTTTGCGATGTACCATACATTTAACAGATGTTTTTACAAGATTTAAAAAACTGACATGAACTGGGAGGTGTAGGTGAGGTTGGTATGGAATGTGGTATGGAATTAACCTATAATGACTTAAGTACCTTTAGACTCACAATTGGTACAGGATCAGTGCTTGGCATTGCATTCAGTCTTGGTACTGCAAAATGTGTTGTAGCCTGCCAGAAAGAAAAGACGTGTATTCTGAAATGTTACGAGAAAGATCTATGTTATGTAACCCTATGTAAGCTAGAGGGCAGCATAAGTTTACTTATGGTAAAGTGCACAATGTTTTGTAATTCAAACATTGTTTGGTTCGCTGATAACTTCAATCCTCTATAAAAGGGGTGTGGAACTCCAGTCCCATGGTCCTACACGTTTTTGTTGATTTCCTGCTCAGAAACACCTGGTTCACCTCGCCAGTTAATTGTCAGGTTTAGTGAATGTGTTTGAGGAGGAGAACCATCAAACTGTGCTGGACACCGGCTCTCCAGGTTCAACAACACTGGTGTAGACTGTTCATAGGAATTCTTGCTCTTACATCAAACATTGATAAATTGTACTTGCAATAGTTTTAGAAGAACCAAGGGCAAGCTATAGCAGTGGGCCTGAATAAGTGCTCTGCGTGTGAGGTTATGCTCCCTTAAAAACTTCAGCTCACTTGCATGTTCCACTGTAACAGCCCTTGGCTCTTAATTTGCAGTGCTCCTTTACCAGGTGCAAGAGACACCACTATGGCTTGAGAGTCCCTTAGAGGCTCAGACACAATTAGTCTGGAGGTTTGCACATTAGCTCCCTGCAACCAAAAAAGGCCCTTCAGCCTTTCCCCTCTCTTTTCTCACTCAAATTTGCTCTATAGCAGATGTCTAGAGAATCAGCTGAGACCACTGCTTAAAAAGTGTTCCAGGTCATTTGATGGGAATGCTTCCCCCCAGGCTGTCAGTAATGACTCCTCTTACCTTTTTATATTCTGACGGGTTCTCTCTGCCCCGCTGTGGTAATGCATGTGTTCTCTGGAGTACTGCGCAGGAGAGGAAGTGAGAAATGAGACTGATACGGTCCGGGTGAAGGGCTAAGAGTATGTCTAAGCAAGACAGACTACAGTGCTTATGTCATCGAAATTGTTTCAATTGGTTGGATATACCGGGTTTGACTTTTCCCGGCTTAGCCGAGCGTGGACTTTGTCAGATCGAGTGATTTTGTGCTCTAGTGGAGGAACACTGTCGGCGACGCTGGCCTCTATGAGCAAAATATCTTGCAGCAGACAGCCAAAAGCTGTCCCTTATACTGCACCTAGTGTTCAGATCTAAATATATTTTTAAAAGAGTGCTACTGTACAAGGACTTGTACTAGACATCTGACACTATATATTGGTTGAATAAAACAAGAAAGAAACTGAGCGAGGATCATTTTTTCTTCTTCTTCTTCTTCTTCTTCTTCTTCTCCTTCTCCTTCTTGTTCTTCTTCTTCTTTTTATTATTATAAATATTATTTTGATAAATTGCTTCATCATATTACCATAAGTATTCACTCTCAGTTTTTTAATATTGTCAAGCCTTCACTACTAATCTTTGTAAACCTACATTTTCATGGTTTATATAAGAAAAATGTTACGGTGAGAATAAAACTTCCACAGTGTCTGGCTCAGTTCACACACTGACTTTATTTTAGGCTGTCAGAAATCATGATTAGACATATTATTTTGTGTAGTTAATCACACTTAATCACATTTGTCTTTAAGGGTCAAATTTGGGCAAATGCAACAATTAACAAGATGTGCATCATGTCCTAAATTAAGAAAACATCTGTTCCATTTCAAAGTAATAATGGGAGTGGTTAAAATGAACTTAATCTGAATGTATTTATTACTTTCAGCAGTAACATTATTTTCCCCTCTTTTTTGGCACCTTTTTGCCCTCATGCTGTTTTAGGGGAACCATAACTTTCTACTTTGCTATTGCTTTTGTTAGTTTGTTGCTTGTTGACAGGTCTCCTCAAAGTGCTTTCCAGTACATTCTGCAGAAGGCTTTCTCTAATGCTCACTTTATTAATATTATGGGTATTGTGGGCATTAGTAGTGTAGTTTGCTTGTCAATGATGTTTCCAATCAGTGATAAATTCATGGTATGGCACCAGCTGGAAATAAATGTAATTTAATTAAGAGATTCATCAATGGGACTAGATTTTTCAAAGCTGTATACAATTGCGAGACTACAATTGTAGCTTCATTTATTTATCGCTTTAACACATTGCTTTACTTTGACACCACTAATTTATTTAGCACTGTCAACTACCTGTTAAGGTTACTGTAATTAACAAGGGTACCATAGCGCCTATCGTCTAGCTGTACTTGAATTTCAGGCCTAGGCTCTTAAGGATATCATAAAGGCGCATGTTATTTTGTTGTAGCACAATGTGCGGTTCCATGATTTATTGTTATTTGTTAAAAAAATAACAATTTTTTTTTTTAATCTACAGTTATGATTATTGTGTTTTCATTGCCCATAGCTGTTGCCATGTTAAATTTAGTTACCTTTCTTGCTACTGTTTCCAGCTCTCATCAATATCTTTAAGAACATCATGCATAAAGGAGAATGTTGCCTTTTTAATGGTGATGTTTTCAATTCTATAATTTGTTTCTACCAAATAAAAAGAGCAAACAATATGTTACTGTTCAATCTGCATTCCAGCGTGCACATACCTGTGGACTGCTGTGCTAGGTGAAGTAAGGCACACTACCTGCTGGTATTTCAGGATGGTGTTCTTCTCCATTCTCTCTTCAGATCACTCTAGATGCCAAGAGAATCAAGCTCCTGCGCCTGCCTGAGGGGAAAGCCTCACCCTCAGTAACCAGACAGACTGTCTTTGAGGTGTGTGTCTGCCCCAATGGGAAACTCTTCTTATCACAAGCTGGAACAGGATCCACCTGCCAGATCAGCAACAATGTTTGCCTGTAGACACTCTTTAACTCTTAGACCCACACACACATACACACACAAACACACATACACACACACACACACACACACACACACACACCATACCTCCCACACACACTCTACACACAAACAAACAAATGGCCATACATGCACACACATACATACGTACAAGATGGTCCATTGTACTCACACAAACTGCAAACTTGGTCCTCTGAAGCATCCCACCATGATAAGAATTGTATATTTCTCTTGAGATCTGTGAAGAGACACTTCAGTGTGAAAGCCTGTTTGCAAGGCAGTTTCAAAGGCAGAAACTTTTGGGTGATCACCGGAATAAAATTCAGTTGCCTTTTTTTTAATACCCTCTAACTGTTTTCATGAAATACCATAGCTGTTTTATTTCGAGTAAAAACTGCATTAGACCACGCAGTAAATGCTAAAGTTGGATTTCTTTCTTTCAATTCAATTTCACATGTAAAATTTAGATTTTTATTTCTTTTTTTACCACTTGTCTTTGAATCACATTACCGAGCAGTTGGCGGAAACATTTGCTCACAGAAACAATAAGTGAAAGTTGCATCAAAACTGGACGCTCTTCACACAAGCAATGGTGATCACCCGAATTAAAACTGTGCTTGCAATGGGGTTGACCCAAACGCACCCACTCTGTTCAAAGAGGAGAACAGTGCCTGTGCCTTATCTCAATGCACTCGTGGCAAGAAGAAGCACACCTCACAAACTTTTATTTTGAGAAGGAGATTTTTATTTTGATGTACTTTTTGTGTAATTATTTTTCTTTTTGCCCGTCTCGATTAAAATCTTTCAGTTGTACAAAGGACAAGAATGCAAAGGACCCAGATAACCTGGCCGCAGACACTTCTCATCATTGAGGTTTTGTTGATGGTAATTGCTTCATTACGAGATAACGAGAAGACCATTGCTATTTTGTCCAAATGCCTTTTCTTGTCCTACGTGTCTTTCTAGTTGGCACAGCATTAAGAAAAAATGTGTAATTCTTTTATAGCAGCTATAAGGGAAATTTGGCCTTTGCATTCTTCTTGGAATGTGTGTGTACGTGTGCATGGGTGTGTATATGCACCAGTATGTGTGAGAAGTTTTGCCACATTGTTTTATGTACTTTTCTCTATTTGATCTTACATGATAAACTTTAAATAAAACAAACAGAAAGATGAACCAAAAAGCTGGGGGACCTGAATGACTTTCAGTATCCTATAGCTCCGTTTTTGCCAGTTGTTGCAAGCTCTTACGCATACAGTGTGCATCACATTCTGCCCAAAACTGAGGATGTTCCTTCCTGTGACTTTTCTGCAGAATATACAAATGCATTTCTAATTTTGGTTATTTAACTGAAAGTTTGGGCCATGATATTTTTCTTGAGAAAATCTCAATCTCTAGCTCATTGGTTTGACACTAAGTGACTGTTTTTGTTGTTGTTGTTTGTTTCTTCTTTTTTCCCCCTCCAGCAGACCCATTCATGCTCCACCCATAAAAGTGGTCTTTCGTAGCTCTTGTTGGGCACAATGTGAACAAAGGTTTAGAAAACTGCATCAGAGAAATTCACTTTTAAATTACATTTCTATTACTCCTTTCATTATGTGTTTAATTATATACCAAAAGTTAGATTGAATAAATATGAATATAATTAAATAGAGTCAAAAGATTGGACACGCCTTTCTGAATGTGAATATTAGACCATTTTCACACCTGTTTTGTTTGCTGATGTTTGGAATTCTGTCACCTTGTATTTTTTTCATTTGGTTTTGTTAGTTTCATGTTGTGATGGCAAAAATGCGATAAATTATGTTTGTAGGTGTTTGCTGATTGATCAGAAATTTGGCAGGAATTATATCTTACATTGCTAATTGTGAGATCCTACTCTGTTCTTTTCACTTTGTATTAAAATACTCTGCAATTATTTTACTTATTGTCCACCATTAGCAGCAAAAGCTTGTACTGTAAAAACAATCCTGACAGCACAGGTACAGTTCGGGTACAGGTCACTTAATTTGTAATAGAAAATCATTACGTTTCTTGTGCTAGTTGAAAAGCTCCATAAGTGAAATTCATGCATATGTATAAAAATACTTTATACATAGTCATTTTAATAATGTAATTTTAATAAAGTAATTTAAATAAAAACAACTATATAAAAGTTTGTTTTTTAAATCATCCAACAATAACAATAGGTCTCAGCAACCACATGGTCTCAGCATATGCTTATCCCAGGTGGCTCATCATGAAGCTGCTTAAGAGAACGCTGAGAATGTATAAAGCTGAATCAAAGCAAAGGGGAGCTCATTTAAAATATATTTAAAATAGAAGATATACATTTACAAAAGTTTCTTCACACTCTTCATCAATGGAAATTCTTGGAAACACCAATTGACCGTTTTTATTTTTTAAGTAAATATGATTCTTCCATGGTAACATGAAAGTAAGTATTTCTGGCACATTTTTAAGTGTTGCATTTTAACTAGGAACTGAATGGTATTTTTGCTTAATTCTAAACTCTAAAAACAAAATATTCTTAATTCAATAAGGGTGAATGAGATTTTTTCATCATTCTGTAAAGCTTGTCAAAACAATTGCTAGGCAGGAATAGATTTGCATATGGAGCATGGACAGGTCAGTTCATCACAGATAGCCATTTCTGAAATCAAGAGTTTCTATCATTGTGGGAAATCTTGTAGGACATTTGTGAACCTACATCTCTTTGCAACTTGGATACTTTTGAATTGGTAATTTACAAACCACCAGGACTGATTACAGGCAAACATAGTAGCTGCAGAAAGCTCCAAGAGACATGTGGCAAAACATATATGGACATTTCTAACTGCAATTTGGCAACAGATTAATATTTGCTGACTGCTAATCTGTTCTTGAGCTATGCTGAAGGAAAAAGCAAGAAGCCATGCTTTTAGATTTTTCTTCTCAAATATGTGTAGTGAGTGTGATGAGTCCCTGTGAACTTTCTCTTATTTGAATAATCATTTATCCTCATCCTTCTGGATGAAAAAGCCTTCTCTAAAGCAATGTGATGTTCCCAATGTAAGTGCAAAGCAAACAGAGAGAAATTAAGAGTGACAGTTATGATGATGGTATTACAGTGCAGAAGCCCCAAGTGAACATCATCATCTTATTCATATGCTAAACATAGCGGAAGTGGAAGGTGACAGAAATCTTTAGGGAACAACACGTCACAGAAGGGCTTAATACAATTCATTTGCTCTTTGATTTACAAAAGCAATTAAAAACTCGATACTGTTGTGTGTTTGAGTGTGTATGAGTGTAAGAATAACTGATTAATTAATGTTTTGGTTCATTATTTGGATCTTTATATTTTTAGAGTTTTTGCATGAGACAAAAAAACCTGATTGTGGAATAGAACCAGTGTCTGGGTACAGATGGTATATCCCGGGGATGATTTGGATGAATTGTTTGTTTGTTTATTCTTTGCTAACGTTTTCAAGATTTTTTTGTTATATACCTCACTGCTGATTAGAACAAAAAAAAGTATTATAAAAGTGGGACAGTATTTTATCTTTTGCATATATGCAACGATTAGATTGGAAAAGTGTGCAAAATAAATGTTTGGGTAGAAGTTTTCTGAGTAGTCCAGAAAGGATGAAGCATGACAGAATTCTTTTTGTTTTAGTTACACTCTTTAAAATTTCCTTCTCAGTTGTGATGTTGAAATCTGGGTTGCTTGCTGATACCAGTCCAAAATGTCTTCTTTAAAAAGTAATAAGCTCATTTTAGTTTAGTGGACATCTAAAAGTTGACCTTGCTCAAAGTGTTTAACTGTCCAATGGGAGGAAATACACAACTAACATCATAACATCACAATATGTGTTTCCCACCAATATTTCATACCTGGTATAAGGTCAGTGCTATCTCTAAATTCCAGAAACACTTCTGGCTCACTAAAGAACCTTTTAATGGATGGTTCTTTAAAGAATTACTGCTGCAAACTGTATGAGTATGTGACACGTTTAATGTTTTACACCAATGACAGGTTTTTCTTAGAACTACATTTCCAAGCAAAGAATCGTTTAAGAACCTTGATCTTCAAGAGTGTTCATATGAGTGTGTTTTGGTTTGGTTTACAATTTGTGGCCATACATTTCCCAAACATGACTTAGATAATATGGGGTCCCTGTTGCCGTGTATATACAGGTATGTACGAGGAGCACAAATAACGTTTGTTTGTTTGTTGTTTGCTTGCTTGCTTTGGACTGAAGGTACACATGTCATTCTTGACTGGATATAATGCAATATTACCAGTGTGCATATATATGTGTACTGTTTCTCATTTGATTCTTTAGATTATTACAACACTAAATTGGCATTAATCTGAGGGGAGAAAGTTATTAATTTTGGTTTCCAAAATATTATAACAAAAAAATTGCCATTGGAGTTGCTTTGCCAATCCTTTTTTGATGTCCCCTCTGCAAAAATCCCTGTGGAAACATTAAACTGTTTTGACACAGTTTTGTGAGGACTGACAACTTGTTTGGGTTTCTCTTCTGCATCTTATTGTTTTTTTCTTTTCTTTCAATGGTAGTCGTAATGAAAATGATCCTCGCACATTCTATGCAAAATGTAGAGAGCATTTAAAAATGCAAATGTCCGCTATCTGTATTAAATTTATGATACTTTATGTATACAGTTTGTATTTATAAACTGAGTTGCAATCAAAACTGTATCAATAAACTTATTAATAAAAGCTGGTAAGGGCTACTGCCTCAACGTATTAAAAGTGAGAATGCCACCTAAGGCGTGATACTTGAGGGGTTGATATTGATTTTTTATACATAATGTTTGAATGACTTTATATACCAAAGGTGAGCATTTTCCAGCTTTCATCCCTTATAATTAAGTAGGTTGTTTTAGTTGCTAGGCAAATGATCTCTGTTCTGACTGGCTGCACTGTATTGTGCCTTATTTTAAAAAAAAGTTCAGACTGATACGCTGTGTGTAATTTAAGTGTGAATGGACAGGACTAAACCCATATAGCCAGAATGGGTGAATATATGTAAATGTGCGGGTTGTGACATCACTCATCCATGAAATGGGCCCTTTAAATACAGATTACCCCCACACAAGCCCACTTCCTTTTGTCAGCAATAACCAAGGATCAGGTGAAATGACATTGAAGCATAGCTATTAAATCTATGACTTTTCTCACAGTAAAGGTTGGGTTCAGTAAACCAATTGCAAGATAATATATTTCACAATTAAATAGGGATGAAAAACCATTGATGGGTGACAATAATACTACTATGTGTATATCATATAAAACCTTTTTTTTCAGCTATTATTTATTATTTGTCAGAAGAATCCAGCTGCCTATTGCATTGTGTGCACATTCTCTCTCTTCTAGGATTTTGTAATTTCAGAGATACATGTTTTCATTATAGTAGTGAGCATATTAAATAAAATAGACAAAGGCAATATGTATCTAATGGGTAAAGAAATGAAATAGCAGTTTTACACTATGAGAGATAAAGGTCAGTTTAGACCAGTTTGTAAGAATAAGGGTTTAGTTTATTGGATAAGTATTAAGCACACTCCCGGAACATATTTTTCTTTTCATAGAGGATCTCTTTCAGAAGGCAGTCTAGTTTAGAACTAAGCTTTATCCCTGTCTGGGAAACCAATGGCTCAATCAGAACCCACAATATAGTGCACCTTATAAAGTTTTTCCAACTATGTAGTTCTCAATTTGTCCAGTAAGGTGCATGAGTGAATGTTTTTTGTAGGTATATGTTTTTGGGCACAGAACACATTGTATTCCTATATGAAAAGCATCCAGTTGCTAAATATCACACTTGTTTTGTTTCCAGTGAAAGTAGCTCATTATGCCTGCTTTACTGTACTATTACAGGAAGATTTTCTTCTCCATTAAATATTAAAGATGCTTGGATGACTAAAATGTTAATTAAATTTAACGGCTTGCTCTGATTTTCATGAGTTGTTTAATACACAGGAAATTAATTGCACATGATTACAAAAATAAAGGCTAATTGGGTATTTAAAGTAAATGCTTTAATGCACATTATAAAACCCACCCTGGCAGTTAAGTGTAATGTGTAGCATGGACATAAATCTGAGTTCTGGCCAATAGACTGCAAATCAGAATGCACAAATTAAGCTGTCTTTAAACTGGAAAATATTTGCTATGTTGAAAAAGCATTCGGTTCCATGAATTGATTCTCCAACACTGAAGTCAGTGTTTCGTGTTCTGTGATGGCATCACTCCCAGGATAAATTTTCTGTGCATACATACATAGCTCATAAGCAAACTGTCACCTTGAAGTGTTTAGTGTTTTTGACAAATTAAATCTGGTTTGGCTAAACATTTCTGGTATGGCTAGAACAGTGGACTGAACAACAGGGGAAATTTAGACTAATTAGAAATATCAGTGCATAAATTCCAACTTCTTTTTTGAAAATAGGGTGTGTACTATGAACATGACCCAATTTGCATGTGGTCTACTTCAAATTATGTACAAGTTTTGATGGGAACTTGTTATTGTCCCTAATACCGCCATGGAGGATGTCAAAGAGACTTTTGCCATCATTAATGAAGGCCCAGGCCTCTTGAAGTGCAACTACTGACTTAGGTTTATTCTTTTGTCTCTGTCAACAAGGCATTATAATGCAAGGTATGCAACCAGTTATTTTGACAATAACTCATTCCTTATTTTCTTCATTCCTTTCAGGGGTCCTTTTAGTACTTGAAAATAAACACTACTCACTGTAGACAATATGTCTTTTCTTCATCTTAAAGATTGCCTTAGTACATCTTAAAGATTGCCTCAGATTTTATGGATGTTTTCTGAAGTTTCAGAAAGCTTAATCTTATATTTTATAGCGTAAGGTGACTGGTTTCCAAATCTATGGTGCTCACTGATGGAGTTATGAGAGTATCTGTAAAGCATGAACAGATTGTCTGAAAAAGTAGAAATAAAAAGTGTTTCTTTAAAAAAATGCCATGAGTTGTTCTGCACTCGAAATTGAATTACATATTTATGAATATATCTGAATATATTTCTAAATGTATGGTAATTAGAAAGAAGATGTCTGCCATAGTAAGATGCTCCCCTCTCCCTTATTTTCTCTGCCAAATGCAAAGGCCAACCCAATGAATGAACCCTTTGAGTTAATCAGCGTCCCCAGGTGAGGGGGAAAAGCCCCCTTTTAGCCTACAGCTTCAGAAATATTTGTTTAAAATCACAAAGTTGTTCACTGGAGTTTCACTGGCTAGCTAAAATTATTGCTACATGATAGCTATAGTGATCATTAGAACAAAGCATTTTTTAAGCATAAGACTTAGAAGGATTAGAGCGGTTTAGTCCCCAGTAACATAAGTACAGCCTTTTTAAATAGACCCCTATGTGAAAGCCATATTAGCAATATGTGGGAGAAAACAATAGCAAATGACTGACAGAAAACATCAGTTTAGGAAATATGGATTTAAATAGAAGACTGTTTGTCAATTATTACAGAAGTACCACTGGAATCAGGCCACCTTGTGCCAGGAGAAAATGCTATAAATGTCAACATGGAAAAAGGAACATGTACACTCACAGATCTGTAAACAAGGTTCTAGGAAAACCTTTATTACAATGGTCACGTTTGGTGAATCTTTCATACTCTCTCTTCACTCTGTACCTCTCATTCAAAACAAATGGTTCTTTAAACTACCAATTGAAAGGTTCTTCAGGGAACTTCAAATAGATCAGATTTTATCATAGGGGCCCTCAGGTGAAATACAGATATTTAGCTAACTAGTTACCAAGCAGATCAACCTAAAAACAGACTAATTCAATAGGAATCCTGCAATGGCTGTGGGTCTTACTGGTTTATCAAGATTGGGTAATTCAAGTGCCAGTAATTCAAGTGGTTTTCCCTTACGTGGTGAAAGAAGTACAGTTATTAACATTTTATTGGTTTGTTTGTTTGTTTACAATTAGTTCCAGAGGAGGTCTCAAAGACTGAACTTCAGAAGGCTTTGGCCAATCGTCTGGGTGTCAAGGCTAATCGTTGACATGCCATATTCAATTATTTTAAATATTTTATATATTGGCCACAACAGAATCACCATGTGAAGGCCATAAAACAGTGCTTCTAAAATAGCCCAAAAGGGCTCCTCAGACATTTCACATATCTGCAACATCCTAACAAGTTAAATAAATAGTTTTAAAATACATTTACGAGACATTTTGGTACTTTTTGGACCTTTAAAGAATACAAAAGTTTCTTCATCATGAAAGAACAATTTATCCATCCAAAGAGATATTTAAGCATTTCAATTTTTGAGTAGTCATGGTACTTCATGTGACAGTTCCTCAAGAACAATTGAAGTAGCACTTCTTTAAGGATGTACCTTTTGTTTTTAACTATATTAACACAAAGTTTGTGTAAAGTTTCTGGTTAGTGTATAATATATACACATACATAACTAAAAATAAAGCACAACAAAATGAAACAAAACAAAGACTGTAGCAACAGCACAGCATTCTGAAAAACCACAGAGCAAAAAACAAATTAAGTAACACTAGGACATAAACATAGAATCTAGAACTAATATGGCACTACCAGTGCATGGCCCTGGTCATTGAGGTAGCAGTGAACCTGAGGCTGGGGGGATGCCCAGCTCAAGTCTCCTAACAGAGATGTGGCTGCAGCTTCTTAAGGGAGAGCAGGCGCTGTCCTCAGGGCTGGAATCTGTTGGGGAAAGCAACAGAAGCAGCATAAACACACACAAACACACGCAACTGCTCACACTAGCTTTGCCAGGGTCCTGTGTATAATTTTAAATATCCTGATAATTAAAATGAATGGATGTTTTAAAGACTCACATGTTTCCCACATATTATGTTCCACCAAACATGTTTACAATATTTTCTTCTTCTGTCCTATGCGGACTCTGGAGACAAGACCATAGTTAGATCAGACATGGAAGAACATCATATGGCTTTTTAATAAGTGTCAGCTGTACCTGAATTTAGTCTAGTTATTTTTACATTATATGTGAGAGGCAGAAAACCTGAAATAAGAGCTAATTATAGATTACCTACAGTTTGTGCTAGTAAGAGAGGCCTGTTAAGTGGTTACAAGTAAATACATGTGACCAGCACAATAAAAAGCCCTGTTTGCCTTGAGCTTGATGGTCACATAGAAGAAATGCTGAAGTTCTACAGCCACTAGAATTGAGGGGAATAGGGAGTGTCAGAAATCCATTTTGCTGGATGGATGTCATGGAGCAACAACAGTGGCATCCTTGTCATCACCAAAACTAAGAAAAGCCTTTTACAAGTGTTAAATAGCATGTAAATTGGTAAAATGGAGTAGATTGTTTATGATAATCTCCTCCCAGGTATTGTGCATTTTTCAAGGGAAATTCCAAAAAATTATATGCAATGAGTCAGTAGGCAAAAAGCTGTCAAGTCGACCACTAAGGTGGCAGAAGTTGATTCAAAGTGGCTACTAAGAAAGATAGCAGGGCCATGGGAGGAGTAGCACTACTAGAACATATGCAAGGGTGACACAGTTGAGGATGATAGATTGTTGAAGGAACCAAAACACTTGACAATCCCAGGAAACATCAATGATGATGATTATAAAATGATGCATGTTAAAACCTGTATTTAGACTTTTGACACTTTGCATTTAAATAGTAATCTATTCAACAGATCTTTTCAGAACACACTGTAGTCTAGTATGTTAACTGTGCATGGATTATTTAAATCACTAAACATGTTCCTCTCTTCCATTCAGGTCTTCTCGTTACTGATTCCAGTTGCACATAAAATAATTTATAATAACATCGGAATACACTGACATTAGCACATCATCTAAATGATCTAAGCAACCCTAGTATAACAATTCTACATGTGATGACTGTATTACTGTATATAATACTGTCAAAAAAAAGTTACAAATGGACTGCTCACATTAGTACAGCATTAAATAATATTAAAAATACATTCATATTAGCACTAATAAACCTTAACACTTGTTTTCAATAAAGCTTGGTCAAATATTCACTGAACAATTACCGCACATTTGAAGCCCACCATTCATTGGAGTTTTTCTAATGCAGATTAGTTAGGATGAAAAAATATTGGACTGCATGGTGGGTTCCAATGTTTATAAAGAATCTGATTTTGCAACTCTGTTACACATTACTTCATACTAATAACCTGACTCATAATGTACTTTATTGCTGCTTGTTAGACATTATTTTAACTGGGAATTGCTCCCATGCTTCATATGCTGCAACAGAGTGGTGCAGATCGAAATTAGGAGCATGCAGATGCTTCTGAAGCAGAAATAATAAATAATAAATTAATAAACTTCTATGAAAAAGTAGGCCAAGAAGTGATTTGTAACTCCTATACATGATGGTTTCCCTGTAATAATAAGTGAATGTGATGTTTTTCAGATGCACAAAATGTGCACAAGAACTAACAATGCAAGCCATTTTGAACCTGCCTTTCACTGTCTTTTATGAAATCCTCAAACAAATCATCAGCTATCCCAGTGATCATAGGGCAGCTATGATCAGGAAGATCGAAAATGGAAACTGTCCTCGCCTACTGCCAACTGTCCCTGGATCCAAAGAGAGCAGGCACCGGAACCAGCAGAAAAACATCTAATCAAGACAAAGGATGAATTAACAGCTCAATTAGTGGCAGTACTTAGAGGCAAATTTGGAAAGGGACAGGCAGTCTCCAGAAGGGACTGGCATGTTATTGGTGCATTAGTGCTGGAGAAGGGATTGTAGGGAGGTGGCTTGGAGGCCATGTATTATCAAGGGCTGCCCAGGCGAATGCTTTCCATACTCCTTTTGCAGTTTTTATATGGGAATCAAATAATTCAGAGGAAAGGACAGTAGGCTTTCAAAAAATGCACAACTCAGCCAGCTCTGCAACTCAGCTATAACGTTGAGTTAGAGAGAGGTCCTCCTCAAATACTGGAATTCTTACCCATGCAGAAGCCCTTAACATGTCCAAATGAATGTGCTCATAAAGAAGTTGTGATATAAGCACTTTTTAAAGGCAGTTCCATCAGTGAAATGTAATCTTGGAAGTAGCAACATAACAAATAGTGAATATTTTGAGGAAGCACGACTTCAATGTACATATATATGTTCACTTCTGGCTTCTGTGTGGCCCACCATTAGAGGGCAGAATTTGATTGATTCATATCATAAACTCAGCAGAAACTGAGCACGTTCTCATCCATATCTGTTTTACAAGTGAACATGAAATGCACAAGAAGGAAACACCATTCTAATGCAAGTAGCTTATGCAGTTCAGGGTGAGGCTGCAGAATAGGCACATCCTAATTGACCAATGTTCATTATTTTGATGATTAATGAAATAATGTGATTTTTGTAAAAAGTTCAAACAAAAATTTAGAGAGCTGAGCATAATAAACCACACACTCAAAATAAAGCGGCTTAACAGGGTTTGATTGTGTGATGCCATAGAACCTTCAGTGTATGGTTATCAGCAGAACCATTTTTATAAACATGCAAGTGTGAAAATCTTTTTCTAAAGATTCTCTGGAGCCATCATTCTCTAAAAGGGATTCACAGTGCATTGCCAGTCGGTCTTTGATATTATTCATAATTCTTTTAATGACACAAAATAGACTTATTATGCCATGTTACATGGTAAATCCAGATCTAACGACCAGTCCAGAGCCAACGACCAATCCAGAGCCAACAACCTCCATAATGCCTCTCAACCCCCACTCCCCAGTCCAGAGTCAATGACCTCCATCACATCTCCCCACTACCCTCCTCCCCCGGAACTCAGTATATACATACAGGATGTGAGCCGGCTGTTCCACAAACAGAAAACCAGGAAATCCCCAGGACTGGATGGTGTATCACCCTCCTGCCTCAAAGCCTGTGCTGACCAGCTGGCTCCCATCTTCACCCGTATCTTCAACAGAACCCTGGAGCTGTGTGAAGTTCCCACCTGCTTCAAATGCTCCACCATTATTCCGGTCCCCCAGAAACCCAACATCACAGGACTGAATGACTATAGACCTGTCGCCTTGACGGCTGTGGTCATGAAATCCTTTGAACACCTGGTTTTAGCCCATCTGAAGGACATTACAGGACATCCTGCACCACCTTGACCACCTTGGCTCAGGCTAGGGTCCTGTTTGTTGACTTTAGTACGGCTTTTAACACCATTGTGCCTGAACTCCTCTCCTCCAAACTCTCCCAGCTCAACGTGTCACCTGCTACCTATCAGTGGATCACCAGCTTCCTAACAGATAGAAAGCAGCAAGTGAGCCTGGGGGAGGTCACTTCTGAAACACGGTCCCTCAGTATTGGTGCCCCCCAAGGATGTGTCCTCTCACCACTATTGTT
>JBBJLS010000023.1:381541-427140 GCA_037577275.1 Bryconaethiops microstoma
TAGAGAGGAGGGGATAAAAGTTAGAAAGAGAGAAAACAAGAGAGAGAAAACGAGAAACTGCGGTGAGGGAGAATAAAGTGAGATAAAGAGTAGAGAGTTAAACAGAAAGAAAGGAAATAAAAGAGAGAAAAGGAAAAACAAAAGAATGAAAAAGAGAAATAGACAAAGGTGGGGTACAAGTGTGTGTGTGTGTGTGTCTGTGTGTGTGTGCAAGTGTGTGTGTGTGTGTGTGTGTGTGATCGTTTACCTGTTAAAAGCGTGTCTATGATTTTAGGAAATGATCTGGCTGGTGGAAAAGTAATGCCTCTTCTGGAAGTAACTTGTGTTCCGCAGGTAAATGAAGTGCGTCCCATGCGTGTGCGGTAACATAGGCAAAGGCCCGCAAATTTGCTAGGTCTGGCTGACAAATTTTTATCATCCATCAGTGGGTCTGTGGATGGATCCAATTCCCAGTCGCTAAACACACCTAAGCTAACTAACGTAATTAATGATGGGGAAGGCAATTGTAGTTTTATCCGTCAACAGCAAGTGGCAGCTCAGCACTCCGATAAGTCATTGGCGAAGTGTGTTGTTGAAGCCCAAAATGCTTCGGACAAGAACAAGTCTCAATACATTCTGTTTGATGGTGTGCTTTGTAGGAAATGGACACCCTTTCAGTTTCCGTTTTGTTTGTGTTTTTCTTTTTTTTTTTGAGGGGGGGGGGGGAGTGTTACGTGCTGTGGCACAATGCGTTGTGGTCTTTTGTGTTTTGTTTTTTATTTGTAGTTTGTGGACGATCCCAAGAGATCCCTGACTTGGATTGGCTGATCGTCTGGGACGTGCCCCATCGGTGAAATGGAGCTTGGAATCCCACCTCCGGACCTATGAAGCCTGAACGCGGCAGACTCAAAAAAGAGAACGTTGGGTTGTAAGATTGCGAGAGACTACGTGTTTGACTGTGTATGTGTATATGGATCATCGTGTTTGTTCCCAACAGGTTGGGTCAGGTTAGTTATTCACTCACTCTGGTATTTGTAAATACATCCATCTTCCATTATGTTCTCTGTTGCAAAGTTCTCCTCTAGTGTAAATACTATTTTCCCCTCTATCGTTTCCCTGTTTGTGTCACATTTACATTTTACATTTACATTTATGGCATTTAGCTGACACTCTTATCCAGAGCGATGTACAACAGTGCTTAAGTAGTCTACATCTGTATCTGTTCACATACATAGCACTACACGTAGGTAATTGTATGTTTGTCTAGACACACTAGGTTAGAGGCAGACACCAGCCCCTGTAAGTTTTTGTTTTTGTAGCTAGGCAGGGTTTTTGGTTAGTATCACATAACAGACAGGTTTAAGGACATATTGTTTTATTCTTTTCATTCCTTTGGTGTTGTCAGCAGACCCAACCTGTGTAGTTTGTTTTGTGTATATATGTATATGTATTTGCATATAAACTTTTGTAAATATTTTATAATCGGTGCGTGGAGTTCTGTTTCTCACTGGAGGTCCATGTTTGGTTGTGCACATCATTTAAATGTCTGTTCTGAGCCAGTCCTGTAACAGGCAGGCTTAGGATGAGAGCTGATTGTCTGATCTATTCATAGGCAGAATTGAATTAGGCCTTCAAGGGTGGAGGGTAGCTCATGCTGGCTAATTTGTCTTTAAGGCAGTGAGCTAACCCCTCGTTGAAGGCCATTCAGAGTGCTGAGTTGTCCCAGGTGGTCTGCAGCAAAATGACTCACAAAACTGTCCCCTGCTGTAGATGGTATAAGCAAGAGTCGGTCTCCAACTCACTGTTTGGATCCTGGAAGCTGGCCCTAAGCTGGTTGGTGAACTCAGGATGTGAGTAGGCAATGTCATTATCCACCCTCAGGACTGCTGTGGCCCACTCCGCTGCCTGCCCGGTGAGGAGGGAGACAAGAAATGCGATACAGCTCCAATCTGTAGTATAACGGCTGGGTTGAAACTCAAAACCTGGTGGATGTTAGTGAGGAAAACATCGCACTTCCCATCTACGCCATTCCATTTATTTGGAAAGGCTATATTGGGTTCATGGTTGGTGGGGTGAGAGAACCGGACCACTACCCATGGAGCTCTCGACTCACCGGCTAGCTCCTGATGGGCCTGACCAAGAGATGTGAGCTGCTGACAAAGTTGGTCTAGCTCTATGCGAGTCACAAAGGACTCTTGGAGATCTTGCCGCAGCCCCGCAACCTCCTGCTTCACTCCTTTGATCTCAGCCACCTGCCGAGTCATGGTCTCACACAAAATCTGCTGGGGTCACAGTGGGCTCAGTCATTCTGTCACAAACTGTCCAGTGTAGCGTGGTGGATGAACCCAGTCTCATGAAAGAGTTGGAAGACCACGCAGTAAATCTGAGAACACTCTCAGCAGAGAGTAAAGATTCCCACTGGGAATATGCATTCTCACAAACACACAAAATCGCAAGCTCTTTGCCACCATTTTGTCACTTCTTAAATATCCATCTCTCCCTGTTTTTCCAGCTCTCTCAAGTTATTCGGTGAGAAGTTCGATGACATTAGTAGATCCTTCCTGCCAATCATCAAGCTGCCTGCCAGCCAGAGACCAACCAATGCCGCTCAGTTTCTTGGCTTCTCACCTCTCTCTCTTGAGGATGTGCCATTGGTCCTGATGTTCAGCAAACCTGCCGTCTCCACTCGATCCTATCATGTCTCACATATCGCATACATCATAAATGGCTCTTTAACAACTGGCCATATCCCATGTCATTTCAAGTCTGCAGTGGTCACACCAATTCTGGAGAAACCCACACTGGACTCCTCAGATATCAACAACCTCAGACCATACCAGGCTTCAGGATCCTCAACAGTCCAGATTCAATGCTGCACACTCTATTGAAACTGCACTACTAGCCATCTCCGAAGAACTTCATGCAGCTAGATCAGCCAAACTGTGTTCTGCTCTTATTCTTCTTGACCTATCTGCAGCCTTTGACACAGTTAATCATCTGATCCTCCTGGCTACTCTCTCCACCTTTGGGATACTGGGCACACCCTGGCAATGGTTTGCATCCTACCTTGATGACCAGATGTACCAGGTAGCATGGCACGGCTCCCAGTCTGCCCAGCGAAGATTGTCCACTGGTGTGCCACAGGGCTTGGTCCTTGGACTGCTTCTCTTTTCTCTATACACTGGTTCTCTTGGGGATGTAATAGCCTCACGTGGCTTTTCCTAACACTTTAATGCAGATGACACTCAAGTTATTCTCTCTTTCACCTCCAGTGATGGTCAGGTCTTGACCTGCATCTCAGACTGTCTGGCTGACATCTCCTCTTGGATGGTGGCCCACCACCTCAAATTGAATCCAAGCATAAATGAGCTTCTCTTCTTCAAAGGGAGTCCATCACCAAGACATGACCTCACAGTTTCTTTTGAGAACTCTGTTAGAAGTCTTGGTTAAGTCTTGGTGTCATGCTAGATGAAGAACTGTCATTCCTGTCGCACATTGACCACCTCTCCAGGACATGCAGATACCTTCTTTACAAAAAACTGAAGCCATGCAATTACTTGTCCAGTCTCTGGTCATCTCTAAACTGGACTACTGCAACTCTCTACTGGCTAGAGTTCCGCTGAAGGTAATGAGGCCACTTCAGGTCTCATTACCTTCAGTGGAAGTCTAGCCAGAAGTCTAGCCAGGTTAGTCTTCAATAATCCTAAATTCTCACACACCATGCCTCTACTACAGAAACTTCACTGGTTCCCTGTGGCCAATTGCATTAAGTTCAAAACCTTAACACTTGCCTTCAAGGCCAAGAGTGGACTCGCACCTCCTTATTTATCGGCATTGATCAAGCCACATGTCACTTTTCATCCTCTCAGAACTTCAAGGACTGCTTATCTGAAGACCCACCTCTTCAAGGAGCACATCGTTTATCTCTTATATATCTTGTTCTATATATTTAAGAAAAACATCAGGCACTTACCATCTTAACTGTTTTTCCTTATTTGTGTATTAACCTCTGCCCTTTTTTTGACAGGGTTTGTTAAGGTGTGTAACTTAGCTGGCAGTAACTTTGTTAAAAGCAGGTGTTGATCTTAATGTAGCTTTACAGGTATAAAGAACAAACGTAGACTACTTAAGCACTGATGTACGTCGCTTTGGATAAGAGCGTCTGCTAAATGCCATAAACATAAACATAAACATGAACATAAACACAAGGAAGGAACCAGAGTACTCACAGTAACAGCTGGAGATGAGGAGAGTCGAGTCGGGCATGGGTTTATATACTGAGTGACATGCTTTACTTCTTGGTCCCCATGTGTGTCACATGACCGGTGTGCATGACACCATGACAGGAAGAACCACGCGGACCTGAATAAACAGAAAGGTAAACACTGAGAAAGGGACAAAGATTCAGTAGGGACATATACAAAGGAAACAGGAACATGAACATGAATGGTCTGTGACAGGTTGTTAATTAGGGAACAGGTGCAGACTGGGCCAAAGCCACACTTGGGGCTCTGGCTGAAGTGGCGGCCATGGCCTGGGCAGCCTTCCCTGGGTGACCAGGAGATAGGGAAGTTGAGAACCACAAGATGAAGAGGCTACTAACATGGGATCAGGTGACTGGGAGGCCATCAAAGTGGAAGCAGGAGGCTGGGCAGCCAAAAACAGAGTACCAAAAGATAGGGTGGTCAATGATGGGAGATAAAGAGACTGGGGAGCTAATGATTGGTGAACTGGAAGCTTGTCAGGAGGCTAAAGAGTAGCCTTCTCAGGACCAGGAGACAGGGAAGCCAGCTGCTCGGGACCTGGAGGCTTGAGTGCCATCTCCTCTGGACCTGGAAATGGGCACAATGGCTGCTCTGGACCTGGAGACTGGGGTGCCAGATCACTGAGACAGGGGTGCTGGCTGTTTGGATCCCAGAAATGGGGGCAGAGGCTGCTCAGATCCAGGGGACAGGAGTGCCAATGATGACTTGAGCCACTTTAGTACAGCACAAGGTGCTTGGGGGATTAGCAGCTCTCTTGAACTGTAAGTGTCACCAGTCAAGATGGGCAGCTTTCCAGAACACCAAGTACAAAGGTGTTCCTGGAGGCACAAGGGGATTCTGGTAATGCGGTGCTCTCTGGAGCAGCAGAGAGTACCATCGATGAGGTGCTCTCCAAGGATGTGTAAGGAGGTGTCCTCAGGAGTCGCCAGGAGCACCAGCAGCTTTTGGCAGGCCTCCAGGACAGCAGGAGGTGCCAACAGTGACAAAGAAGTGCATCAGCCACCCCCTTCTGGCTTTCCGTATACCCCCTTTCCGTATACCCTCCATGCCTCTCAGGGCAACCTTGACCATGCCCTCTAGTTAAGTCAAGTCAATTCAAGTCAAGTAGGTTTTATTGTCATTGCTACCATATACACACAGGACACAGTAAAAACAAAACAATGTCCCTCCAGAACCATGGTGCAATACAATAGCAGAACAGAACTAAAAACCACGACAGCAGATAGGACAAAGAACAAGAGCAACAATACACCTAGACAAGACAACGATCAGTGCAATTGACAACATCTACAGTGAGGATAATACAGGTACTTCTTGACAGGTATTTTGACAAATACTGTATTCTAGCAGCAGAGAGTTGTGTGCAAAGATGCAGAACAACAATACAGAATTGTAGCAGCAATACAAAGAGCTACAAATACAATTGCAGCAACAACATGACAGGGAATGTGCGGTATAAAAAATAGAAGAGTATTTTAACATGTTATTAAAACTTGAGATATTGAAGTTCCGTAGGGTGAGGGTGCTGGTGGTGTGTGTAGCGGGGGAGGAGTATGCTTAATTCCGGTTGAGGAATCTGATGGCCTGAGAAAAGACATTGTTCCCCATTCTGGCAGTGGAGGCCTGTATGATGCAGAACCTTTTTCCAGATGGGAGGAGGGAAAAAGGAGTGTGTGTAGAGGAGTGGTGTCGTCCACAATTCCGCTGGCTTTGTGGGTGTAGTGTGTAGTGTAAATGTCTATGACAGAGGGGAGAGAGAGCCCGATGATTTTATCAACTGTCCCCATACCAGGCTGTGATGCAGCTGCAGAGAATGCTCTGTATGGTCCCTCTGTAGAACATGGTGAGGAATGGGGGTGGAGGGTGCACTCTCCTCAGTCTCCGCAGGAATTAGAGACGCTGCTGGGCCCTCTTGGTGATGGGTCCATGTGAGGTTTTCCATGATGTGGACACCAAGGATCTTGGTGCTTTGGCCGATATCCACTGAGGAGCCGCTGATGTGGAGAGTGATCATGTTGCGCCCTTCTGAAGTCAACAACCATCTCTTTTGTTTTATCTACATTCAGGGACAGGTTGTTGGCTCTGCACCAGACTGTCAGCTGTTTCACCCCCTTTCTGTATGCTGTCTCATCATTCCCGCAGATCAAACCCACCACAGTTCAAGCTGTGCATTGTTGCACAGTCATGGGTCAGCAGTGTGAACAGTAGAGGGCTGTGCACACAATCCAGGGGGCAGCCCTGTGTTCAGCATGGTGAAGCTGAAGATGTTGCTCCCAATCCTTAGTGACTGAGGTCTCCCAGTCAGGAAGTCCAGGATCCAGTTTCAGAGGGAGGTGTTTAGGCCCAGCATTATCAGCTTCCCAATCAGATGCTGAGGAATGATTGTGTTGAATGCTGAACTGAAGTCTATGAACAGCATTCTCATATAAGTGTCCTTTTTTCCAGATAAGGGCCAGTTGAAAAGTGGTGGTGATGGCATCATCTGTAGAACGGTTGGGATGGTATGCAAACTGCAGGGGGTCCAGTGCGGGAGGCAGTTGTGACTTCATGTGCCTCGTGACAAGCCTCTCAAAGCACTTCATGATGATGGGTGTGAGTGTAAAGGGACAATAGTCATTGAGGCAGGACACTGATGACTTCTTTGGCACAGGGATGATGACTTTGGAGCACATTGGAACAACAGTGGTGCTCAGAGAGATTTTGAAGACATCTGTAGGAACATCTGCACGTCCTCTGAGCACACAACCAGGAATTCAATTCAAATTTAATTAAAAAAAACTTAAAAGGCAATTTAAAAGGCCAAGATGAGCAGCACACACATATAACAATTGTAACATTTGACACAACAGAAGACACACAATAACAAACTTTTTTTTTACATACAGTATTGTGCAAACGTCTTAGGCACCTGAGAAAATTATGCTTAAAAGCTGCTTACTACTGGGCAATGGTGTTAAGTTAGTGTTAAAACACTAACATTACAACAAATACAAACAACATTTGTGCCTGGTTTGGCTCTATTTACTTCATTACATTAGATTGGGTGTGTTGCTTATGGAATTTTATTAATTCACCCAATGACTGGAGGCACTGAGCAGAAATCTGCATCCAAACCTGTGTTCTTCTAACCAGCTCACAAAATATTGACAACTTTTTGGAAAAAAGAAATCTTGATACTTTTTTACTGCTTTCTTGTTTGTTTGCATTTATTCTAATATTCAACTGTGTTTTTGCTAGCAGAAAGAAGCCCACTGCTGATATAAATGACTTCAAACAATTTGCTCAGGTGCCTAAGACTTTTGCACAGTACTGTATAAGCAGGGAACAAGCATTGATCAACAAGGAATGAGATAGTGACTGGATTGAGATTACATATATGTATATGTATGTATATTCTGTGTTTTCCACTATGAACAATGATGAATAACTTATTTTGTTAAAAGAAGCAGTAAGGAGCATAATGTTTTGAAAGTGAGAAAGATGTATTGAAAATAAGAAATTAGAGACTTAAGTTTGAAGAAGTCTGGGTTATGGGGTGTGTCATGATGGGTTTGGGGGTGTGCCAGGAGTTCAAAAGAAGTACAGCTTTAGGAACAAAGGTGGCCCTCCTCCTCTGTGTCCTGCAGCTGGGGCATCGGAGCCGGCATTTGGACCAGCAGCTTTCCATGAGTTGACCCTGAGCAGAGTTTTCCTCACATCAGCCATTGTCAGACAGGGTACATCCCCAGTGTCCTTGAAGTGGCTGTGGATTTTCTGGGTGTGGGCACGCTTCGATGATCTGATGGCCCTGGACAGGTTGGCCCTGGGTGTTCTCGGGGCTGCCTTGTCACCTGATCTGAAGGTGGTCTGTAGGCTGGGATGAGCATGATGGCCACCTGATCAGAGAATCTGAGGTGGGGGCAGTGCTCAGCATGAAACGCGCCAGTGATGTTTGTGTAAACACAGTCCAGCGTGTTCAGCCTCTCGTCAGAAAGTCCACACACTGGTGGAATTTAAGGAGAACTGCCTTGAGATTTGCGTTATTAAAATCTCAAGCGACTATAAACAGTCTGTCAGGATGAGTGTTTTGGAGCTCATTGATGCCTCCGTACAGTTCTGCCACCACATTGTTAGCTTTAATGCTGGGTGAGATGTACACTGTGGCTACGAGCAAGGTGGTGAATTTCCTCTGTAAATAAAATGGCCTGCATCTAACAATAATAAACTCCAGCAGTGGTGAGCAGTAGCTCGAAATCAGCACAGCGTTCACACACCAGTCCATGTTGATGTAAACACACAGGTCACCACCCCTAGTTTTGTTGCTAAGAGCAGCATCACGGTCGCTACGGTACATTGGCATGTTGCTAATGTGCGTAGCTGTCTCTGGAATACTGTTGCTGAGCCATGTCTCAGTAAAAACATGACCACAACAGTCTCTGGACTCACACTGGGTAGTTCAGTAGTCCAGTTTATTGTCCAGGGAGCGAACATTGGTGATGAAATTGCTGGTTGGCTAGCACTAGCTTTTAGCCTAGCATGGACCCCAGATCGCTTGGCTGTACTTTTGCTTCCTCGCTCACTGCATGCGATGTCTCTTCCCCTGGTCTTTGGTGCAAAAAAACACACTTTTGCACCAAAGTGTTGGACCTGGAGAGGCCACTGCGAGCTAAGCACGCTGCCATCTTGGAATCTAGCCAGCTAAAGTGCCCGTCTCCACTAATGAGATTGTAGCTGGCCAAGTAGCTTCTGATTGCTATTGGGGGTAGCCTCCGCCGCACTGTCTGGCCCAGTCATCAACATCCCCAGACAATGACGGTAAAAGTCCAGGCTCTCTGGGTCTCTAGATTTTGTTGTTTAGTTTAGAATCGGTGTAGGAAAACATTGTTGCCAAACTCTAAAAGTCAATAGGCACGCAAATCTTTTCAGTAAATACATTCCAAAACTTCTCTCCTCACAGACTTGTGGATGTGGTATATAGTATGGTATAATGGGAGCTATAAATTTCGCAAAATTGCACCAGGCAGCTGAACACTACTGTCGAACACGGCTATTTTTAGACAACAATATTTGTTTCCACAGACCATCTTAGGAATAGGAGTGTGTCAGTTTTGTAACAATGACCACCATAAAAAAGTCAGGCACATTCTGAACCACATGAACAAGCCTGTAATTAGAATTTTGGGACGTTATTTACAGAAGCAATTTATGTGTTGGCCTTGTCTTGTAGCTTCATGAGCAAATCTTGGAATCTCTACAGACATCTCTCTTTGCTCATCAGCTACATCTTGGGTATGTGGGAAAAAATGCACATTTAACCATTTTCAGCATCTATCAGTTTAGTCAACCACCCTTTTGAAGTAACTTCCAACACCATAAATAAATATAACAACAGTAAAGACAGTCAGTGGTAAGGAAACAGAAATTAGAAATCACATGTAAGAGTAGAACGAAGAAGACTTTAGAAGAAGAAGAAAACAAAAACACACATCGCTCTGTGTGCACAAGCTGTCAGGCCGCATGCTGTCCCAGCAGGAAATATACTTCTGGCCAATGCTCTCTCTCTTTCTCTCTCTTCCTGTCTGTCTGTCTGTCTTTCTGTCTATCTATCTATCTATCTATCTATCTATCCATCCATCCATCCATCCATCCATCCATCCCTCCATCCATCTCTCCACCTGCTGCCCATGTTCCCTGAACACATCTACCCAGCTATCTTGCCACTCAGTTCTGCGCGAGTGCTCCCTCCTTGTTAAAATCACTGAGGTTTCTGCCTTGTCAATACAGTTGAAAGAGTGCCCTCAGTCACTAGATAGAAAGAGAAAGCCAAAAGAGAGACACAAAGAGGGCAAAAAAACAAAACAACACAACAGTTGACTCAAGCTGTCACTGACTCTATGGCTTGAGCTTTCCAAGTATCGATTTTTTTCTACCTGGAGTTTGGGTGAGTCTTAGGCGTCCATGAGAATCGCTCAATTAATTCCCATCTTGAGGCAGAGGTGGGACAGGCGACGTAAGTCCTAAGCTCAGAAGGTTTTTTCTGTCAAAGTCAGCATGATACAATTCTGCCACTCGCAGACAGAGAGATAGACGATAGCATCCTGGCCACTCTTACCCACGTGTCCCTACTGTCATCATGATGGATATCTTGCAAAGTCGTTCGGACTTAAGGCTTAATTGACAGAGTAGTCAGAATTCAGTTCATGTTTAATCTCAGGAGCGCTCGCCTGGACAGACATGAATAGCAAGTGATGAAGGATCAATTTTTCATTTTCATAAGGTCAGAAGTGTGCTTGTGCTAGTTAAACATACAGGTGTAGAGGTCCTCCCGAGTATAACATTTTATTCCAGTGTCTTTGGTTCTGCACTGAACTTCTTAATGATGATGAAAGATGAAGTATAAATAACAAATATGTCCAGTTAACTGAATTCATAACTTTAAATGAAATGTCAAATATCTGTTTGCACCCTTGCAAAGTATGGGGGCTAAATTAAATATTATAAAATGTTTTGTCATATTCTTAGCCTACAATAGCGCAGAGCAAAAATATTCATCGGCCAGTTACAACAAATTTGATAAACCAACAAAATCCTTGATACTTCTTCTGATCTGTCCTTTTTAGCAGATTACTGGATACTGGCTCACTCGCAAATAGAACAGTCCAACACCAGAGTGAGGCTTTGTGCTCTGAAAATTGCTTATGGCTATGCACATTCTTAACTACCTGTTTCTAAAGCTACTGTCAGGAAGGCAAAATGAAAGATTAGGCTTTATACAGGTTTACTGTAATAGACCCTACTACTACACATCACCCCTAAATCCTCTCTTTTTGTATTTATTTATTTTATTGTTATCTACTTACTGATATTTTGTTATTTGAGATTTGTTTTCACTTGTGTTATATCTCACCGTTTCTTACTCTGTAAGTTTGAAGGTCTCACTCTTTGTACAAAGTGAAGTATAATATGCCTATTATTGAATCTAAACTCAAAACATTATATCGTGCACAGTTTGGGAGTAAAACTAGACTATAGTCTTGCAAGCAAGCCATTGGCTGTGAGTCTGGTAGGTTTTGATGATCAACCTGACCATCAACCACCTGCTTTAATGAGAAGGTGAGTATTTAAAATGCAAAACTCAGCTGTCAGTGTGCCAATAAAAGTGGTGGAAAATGTGATGCTATGAACTTCACAAACCATTTTAATCCAGTTACTAAACCATGCCCTGAGATATACTTTTGACATGGTATACAGCGCAAACAGCTGCTTGCTCTTCATGATTACCTAGCAGCTGACTATTTCTTTTGAAATGTACTATCACACCTGTGTGATATGAAATGTTAAACAATGAACATTCTAATGTACTCTACCTCTCCATGCAATAACTGAAGTTAAAAGAGATTCAAGATTACAATCGATATGCCATCGTCCTCATTACACTTATATATGATTTTATATTTATACTTTTTACATTTAACATTTTTATTTAAAAAAGGGATAAACTAACAACATTATAGAGGTGTTAGGCCCTTGCTGTCTGTATCTCCACTGCCATGAAGTTTGGCTCTGTGGTCACACAGGCATGTCCTGTGTCTATTAGGTCACCAGAAAAAAAACACAAAATACAATACAAAGTAAAAACATCTAAATTTTTGCGTGGAATGTTGAACTGTCAGGAATCTTCCCATAGGGGCTTTAATAAACAAAAATTGTTTTGTGCAGCACGAAAGTATGTGCACAGTACAACAGTGTGATCAGCCAATTTGAGTGCAACTGACAAAATTCCCGTTCTTGTGGCCATAATAGTGTACAGTAAACAGATGGTCCATGTAAGACAGCACAACATTATGTTATCCCAAAATGTTATTCCCACATGTTACAGAGTATCAGCTAGATCAGACCTGACTCTCAATTTCCACACTGTACTGGTTCCACAACTTACACTGGACTTGTGTCTATTCTCTTACTCAAATGCTCAACTGAATACAGATATCCTTAAGGCCGTTAGGACATTTAAAAGCAGTTTAAGTGTTAGTTCTCTAATGTCTGCTTTGTGAATATCAGCCCTGGTGTAGACAGATATAGATGTCTGTAGTTTTTTATTTTACAATCATACCATGTCTCATACCAAATCCACAAGTTTATGCCAACTTACTGAGGAGATTGATGCAGTTAAGAGAAATTTTAGTGATTTTGGAAGCTCTGAATTAATATTAACTCCTGGTGTTTGTTAGCAAGGTTAGTTAAAACTAAAGCAGCAACATCTGGATACTAATAAGTACTATCTATGATTACATCTGGGATAAAAGGAGAAATAAATGAGAAATTTCACTTAACTATTCCTGTGATTTAATAGCCTCCTTCCAGCCCACAGCTTAAGGATGGCAATCACTAACCATTTTTGTTGATCTGATGTAACAGCTGTACACTTTTCCCTTTTTCTTCATGAGACAGCAAATAATTGTGGAGGCACTCATTTCTTTGCACTCTATAATTGCAAGCTGAACAAAATTAAATGACATTCTTATATACAAGATTACTTAAGACAGTTCCCCAATACTGGTTGAATTTACTTCATCATCATTTTTTTCAGAAAGGGCCCAGTCAGCACTGACTCTCCCAGCAGCCATGTTTATCCATTAAAGTTGTTATTTGACTGGTCTGCCAACGAAAATGTAGAAGTTCTTACTTCTTCTTTGGGCCACCAGTGTTCCTATCTAGTCGCATAAAAATAATCAGTGCAAACCAGATTGTTTTAAGTGTGCTGTACTTATTCAGCTTGCATATGGTTGCTGAAAAAGCTTTCTTGGTCTCCTGAGAAATATTAAATGAGGCTGTCAATGTGTCCAACAACTTACATTCCTGATCCTTCCCTACTTCTCATCTCTAAAATACATTAATCAGGAGTTAAATAAGATATTGCCTTATTTTCTTGAAGTTTGCCTGGACCTTCCAATATCCTTGGTTGAATAAGTGGCTCATTCAGATAGCCATGTAGAGGACATATGGAATCAGCTGATTCTCATCTAATGTTTGGAATCTCTCTGAGGGCTGCTGTATGCTGTAAGATCTCACTACTTAACCTGCTTAAAACTCTGCGTCTCCAGGGAGCCTGCAAGCAGCTCTAGCCAGCCTTCACACAAGACCACAAGCTGAATGAGAGCAAAGCTAAGATTTCAGCTTTTTACTATGCGTTGATCTGGTGGTCTTCAGAACATCATGTCATGAGATTTCTGCTTTTACTGTTGTGAGGCATAACCTTTTTATTTTGGAAAGTGACACTAGTCCAGAAAACACATTTTTGAATGCAAAGAAAATTGCTGTAACAAGAACATTGACATTAGTAGATATATCATTAAAACACAATAAAAATTTTTTTAAAGAAGTGTAGCCATTACAACATACTGTCTTATTCACAACACAGCTGATCAAATGACAAGTTTGTTAGGAAAATCAGTTAACATATAATTTGCCGGGAAACAAAATCATAAATATTTTCTGCACATTTTAGTCCACTGATTATTTGATACAAACACTAACTATGTTTTAAAGTGTGCAAAAGTGTATTCTTTGTAAAGAATGTGTACTTATTTATGCCAAGAAAATGTCATTTCACCAGGGGTGCCAAAACCTTTATATACCATTGCATGTGCTAAGAGTTTTATGCTTCCCAAGAGGACTAAATCACAATATTAAACACAATTTTAAAAATATGGCTACAAATCTTATCCCAAAATCTAATCTCAACCTTCTCTAATGATTTTCCCAGTTTAGCTGATTTGTGCACATTCCACTGAATTAACACTTTTGGAGTTATACAGGAAATTCAGTAAATACATGCTATAATATATACTATTTATATTATTCCCATTTCCATGTCCATCCAAACAACACAGCAGTCATATAGTTGTGTACATCATAATCAAGGCGCTGTTCATTTAAAGGACAAATCATTTACATTTTCTCCAATTATATCTATATTAAATCCTGCACTGTTTCACACACTCACCACCTCAGACTTCAGTCAAAACAAATACTGATGTGAGATTTGGCATATTAAATTAATTTCTGTGGGGCGAGAAAGAGAAAGAGAGAGATGACAGCAAAGAGAGAAGTGGAAAAAAGCAGGAGAATGCCTGTCCTCATGTTTTACTCCACCTTTCTCCCATAAACCAAAAGAAGCCTCAGGAGAGAGGGCCATTATCAGCTAAATTAATTCTGGCCAGTAAGAGATACGCCACTGATGAGGATGTTGATAAACAGGCGGGTCTTTAGGGAGCACAGCTCGGTGAGACATATTACAATGGACAGCTTGTTCACTTACACACTTTACGAGGCACTTTATGAAGCTTTATGTATGCACGTGTGCAAAGGGTCATTTGTTTCTGTGGCTGTTGCTTGTCCCATGTGTTGGGGTTCAAACAGAATTCAGTGAACTGTATCATTTCTGTTACATCCAACTCCTCCATCTACACAGCACAAGTCATGCAGGATCCCAGCAGGCTTACTGGTCTGGTACGAACCGTGATTACTTCCACTCAAATCAAGTGGCAGCATGTGTTTTTTTTATTGAATTTACGTAAAGGAAGACTAAGAGTGGCACACACCATCTAGCCTATCCATTTTTAATGAATTCAAAGATAAGCATTAGCCTCTCCCATTGTGTGCCCTGCCTTGTGTTTTGCATGTAATACATTCAGTCATACTTAATGTTTGGGTGAATCATTAAAGGAGACTTTTCACAACTAATTTAAGTTTAAAATACGGTGGACTCCCTAACTCCCTTGGTCAACTCAGTTCCAGTGAGCTGTTCATATGCTTGGCATAGTTTTCTTGTTTGATACAGATTAAGTAAATATTAGCCTAATAACTGAGTAGTTTCCCCATAGACTACTATTTATATAGTATGAAGCTACAGTATTCACATAACCACAAAGAAAGTTACTCCACCTCAGAGAGTTGAGGCACAACCATACCGTGCTGCACAACTGAGTGGCTTCTGTTATCATTCCTCACAGTGTGGGCTCATGGTGAATAGAAAGGCTGCAATAAAATCCCTAATGTGAAACAGATGCCCGTAACGCTCTAATTTACAGACACGAGGCATCTCCTGCTGAGACTTTATAAATGTAGACATTCACCAAACAGATTTCTTGAAAAAAAATGCTCCTTGCCTTTTGGGAAAAAAATTTGAAACAAATATCAAACAGGTAGGAATGTTCATTTAGACAGATTCAAGTGCGTGAGGGCCGCAGATTTGCCCTCCGGCATGCTATTGGACCAGTCAGCTCTCAAAGGTTACATACCATGGTTTAATCTTTTCCTTTCCTCTAATGCTCTAAGACCTGAACAGCAAAGAAATATTTTGGTGACACATACAGTACCTGATGCCTGTTAGAACAGGAAAATGACTCAAAAGTGCAGGACAAGGGTATTTTAAGAGCAAAACTGGGAACTATGGTTTATGACTCATATAACACAGTTAACAATACATGCAACAACAATTTATCTACTGGTCAGTGTAACAGGTGGATTACAGTACTATAGTTCATGTTTATACATGTGTATAAAGTTTTCACACAGTGTACCATAATGGTTCTAGTAAAGTTGTAACACATTCTCATGTAATGGAACATGTGTGATTGGGTAACTATATTTACACGCATGACCTGTTTCAGAACATGTGTTTCTGATTGCAACAAGAGGTGTGTAACTGCCTACATTATGAGAGTATTTACACAGGAAACGTCCGTTTTCCTGACATCTAGCTGGCTGTAGTAGCCCCTTTGTTTTAACACATTGTAACCCAAGCAATATTCTTTGTTTTATTATCCCATGTCAAACAAAACATCTGCATTACCAATCTATATTTTTACTACACTCACATAATAACACATAAACTGTCCACTTACATTTAAGTGTGAGCTTTAGATTTTTCTTGTAATATAGTGACCTAATCAAATTATATGGATTAACACCCATCGGTACTTTCACAGCACCTACATGAGTATGATAAGTTGTTTGGTAGACTCAAAGCAAGCTCAAATCTCTTTTGGATTAGAAAACAAGTGCAACTCCAATGTGACTTACTTGGAACTCATCCTGGAAAACATGAATGATTCTTATGCCACACACCTAGGATACTCCAGTTGCATGATGATAGTATAATTCTTTAATGGGGCAAAGGATGATTGTTCTTAATGAGTCAGCCTTGGAGAGTCATAGTTTAATTTAGTTCACAAAAAATGTGAAAAAAAATAGATCATGCAAAAAAAGAATATTCAAAGCAAATCCTTCTGTCAGATCATTACATCATCACACTTGATAATGACTACTTAAATCAGTGAATGTCAAATAAACTGTCAAGCAATGAAAGCACAGATCTCATTAAGAGTAAACCAGGTTTTTTCCTCTCTGAAAAGGAGAGTTTATGGCAACTGAAAATAAACTTGAATTTGTACCAAACTCGTCTATCACTGGCTAGAAGGCCTTTTGAGATGTGGTGGAATTAAGAACAGGGTATTAGCATTTGGCTATGGTGTCAGTGCCACTGTTGTAACATGATCTGCAGGTCAGAGGCACTGGAATGCCTGCAGGTCAGTGTGTTATCTTATACAGAAGTTAGATGTGTTATTTTTATTTGGCAAAAGGAAATAAATCTAAGCAGAGAGACAGATGCATCCACAGAGCAAAGAGACAACTGTAAAAAGTCTCAAAACTGGAGCCCAGTTCCAACACTAAATAAGAGGAAGACACTGATTAAGGCTTTAAACATTGAGTTTTAGAAGCCACAAGTGAATCACAGAGATCAGCCACAGATAATAAGTTCAAATTAAGTTCTGGTGGCTCAATATATGCTTTATGTTGGTTAATGAACTGCTTATCAAACTTATCAAAGTATCTCCTGTTGCATGTAGATCAACACCTATCATTACACCAAAACGCTGACATCCTATAAATGTCACAGAGCAGAGATACTTCTGATTTTTGGAATAAGGAAGATACAGTTGCAAAACAAAACAGAGGGGATGGTCTTATGGTCTGCTTCCACAATACATGGCCAAAGCTGGCACTCTTTTGCTCAATATTTATCTCAGCCCCTGCAGGGAAAGTATGTATACGCATATGCCTTAACTGCTGTTGACCAGCTGCAGTTGGGGCAAAAAGGGTTTAACACTCAAGCCAAACTAAATGCTATTTCCTTTTCTGGTGACTTTGACCTTATGGGAAAAGAAGTTTCCTTTTCTTCCCTCTCCCACTCTCCCTCCCTCTCTCACTCTCTTCTCACTCTCTCCCTCTCTCATTGACACACATACTTAGAAGAGAGAGTCTGCAAAAATTACATGCAGACTTTTCGCATCAAGGGTGGTGACACTGGAAAGCTAAAACTCTCCTCTTATTGGCACACTCGGCTGCCTGGACATGTGTGGTTCCCCTCCGTGAATAGAGTAAGGGAAGAGAGGGAGTAAAAGTATCTTGAGGGGCTTTGGGAAGAGCATGTGGATATGGCACACACTGTGAAGAATCCACTGCGGAGATCCTTCAGCGAACATGTGAAGGATTCCACCAATAAGGCTTGGGATATATTCTGGAGAAGCACAAGAGAAAAACGTCTATCAGGTACAGCTGCTGTTGGACACCAGGTGCTACTTGACTTGACCACATAGCATTGCTTTGAAACAGGATTGTGAAATCCCCTAAAGGCAGTTTGATTCGCAAGTTTAGAGGCTGTTTTGGAAAGTTAGAAAAACATCAAATCTAAAGTGGAGTGATGAGAAAGAGGATGATCTCTATCTGTAGACTAGGGGAGGGGGTAGACGCTTCCTTGCACTTGCAGTCATTTTACTTTTAGTTAAGTTAATCCGGTTAAAGATGCTTTTGTGCTTATTACATAATAATGCAAATCAGCTTTGCTGTGCTATTGTCATTTGTGTAAATGAGTCAATCTCTATTAATGTCATCATCCTTTAAGATATGACCAAATAGTGAGAAATGATTGGTGAAATAATGTGTCCACAGGATTCATCACAGTCTGAGAGTATAGACTGAATAGAAAGTATTGAAGTGATCTTCAATATCAAGTGAACTGGCAAAATAGTTTTGGATATTCTGGGCTAAGATGGCATGAATGACAGGGCTAATCATATATGCACATAAAAAAAATCAAAGGCCTCAAAGAGACCTTAGGAAATGGCTTTAGGTCAATGCGTGCTTCACAAAAGATATAATTTCCCTCTTTATATCTTCCTACCCACTTATTCTTTTCACTCTCAGGACCACAGCATACTCACATAGGGTGGAGCTTCAGCTCGTCATTTATTACAGCCTGTCCTAATGTTTACAGTCTGACCAAAGTTGTCATAACCCAGCCCAAATATGGTTGTGTGAGGTCCCAAGCTCAAGAGGAACATCCAGTACAATGCCAGCTGCAGTCTCTAATGTGCTGTGACTGCAGCAATAATGTCCTTAACCCCTTATACTTTGAGAACCCATTGGCTGGTCCATGCTTCCTTTCTTCATTATAATGGTGCACACTTACATGTCAGTTTCAGCATTTGTACCGAGAAATAGTAATGTAGTATCTTTTGCATATGATGTAAGACCCGTAACTGAATTGCTAAACCTGCAGTTTAAGGGTTAAAGACAACAAAAGTGCCCACTGACAGAGGCTCAGGGCCTGTGACACATATTTGCAACAGCATTTCTCACGACATAGGAGCCAACATAAACAGAATTTAGCACTGGAAATTAGTGGTGTCCCGGTCATCGCATCTGGCAATGGGAGAGAGCTGTTTTTATCAAACTGCTCTATCTGCTTTTTACTTGGGAATTAGAACAAACACAGTCTACCTCATGTCTCCATAATTCTTGCCTGAATTTTAAACTTTGAGCAGATCATGGCTGATTGCTTCACTTCTCTCAATCACATCACCACAGGCATTACCTCACCTCAATATAGGCACGTGTTTTTGTGTGTGCCTGTCAATGCAGTGTGTGTATGTGTGTGTGTGTGCATGAGTGTATGTGTATGCGTGTGTGTATGCGTGTGCGCGTATGTGTGTGTGTGTGGGCAAGTGTGTGTGTGTGTGTGTGTGTGTGTGTGTAAATGGCAGGCTTACTGAGAGGAGAGGAGGGGGTCTGAATTCTATTATGATGCAGAGCAGACCCCTGAGCTGGAGTGAGATTACTGGGAGAAAGCCTTCCCAGATGTTGCAATCTCAAAAAAAGAGGAGTAGAAGGAGAAGAAGAAATAAAGAAAAGAAACACACAGCTGGGAAAAATAAGAGCGGGAGGAAATGGGGTCAGGTTTCACATTTTTCTTAGCTACAACAGCAAAAAGAATCTCTGAAAAAGCTATGATCTATTTAGGAAGATGGTATCTTTTTCCCCCTTCCCCAATCATGAATATTTTAGAATTTCACTTTCCAGAGCATTTTTAATGGGAAATGTTTGATTTCGATACATTACATCTGGGAAATTCATCTCTTGCTATAGCCATGACTTGGAAAGGCAGTCATGAGAGACGAACTGTCAATGAAGGGGATTATCAACTTTTTTTTTTCCCAAGAATGAACCCAGAGTGCATGTGGAATATTAACAGAAAACTTGATACTGGAGCAGGCCTGTGGCTCACACCTTTTGATATATACTTATATAAGACATTCAGAGCATGGGAATAGAACAGTTCTGACTTAATAAATGCTGCAGCTGAAAGCATGTGACTCGCATCCATCAGGTCATAACAATGGGTGAACTGACTGACAGCAACATCCTCGCCATTTATTACGCTGTCTTGGTCTGTGATATGTGCCATTGCATCTTATTCTTTCATGATGTGAGAGGGCTGTCAGGGTGCCCTACCACACTGATGATGAGGTCCATCTGTCAGAACTAAAAAATGTAGGCCGATATACACCTTGGCATTATTTGATATTGTTACCACTAATGAACTTGATACGCACCACATGCCGTTGGGGCTGTTTATGCGGAATGAGTGTGCTTCCACATGGTCCATCAACAACTCTACTGGACTGCATTTCTCTGCTCTGTTTTGCAAGTTTTTGCAATTTCGTGTCAGCTTTTTTTGCCATTGCATGAACACAACAGCTGTACCATGGTCCAACAAAACTCCATTTTTTAAAATCACTTTATGCATCAATGAGATAACTGATGACACATTCCTACAGCAATGTCCACCTCAGGTATTTAAAGATAACAATGAGAAAAAACTGCAAAACACGGCTAGAATGCAGACTGCATAATAAAAGGATATGCTTTTTTTTCTGTGTAGACAATGTCCAGATTCAAAAGGGTCCTGCATAAAAATGTGTTGCCAATATATTTGTATGGATTGCTAAATTATGCCAAGAGTGGGGTGAACACGCTGGACTGTGTTTACACAAACATCGCTGGTGCATTCCACGCTGAGCCCCGCCACCACCTTGGATTTCCCGACCACGTGTCCATCATGTGCATCCCAGCCTACAGACCGCTCATCAGACATGCCAAGTCCATTCAGAAGCAAACAATGATCTGGCCCCCAGACACCATCTCTGCTCTTCGGGACTGTTTTGATCACACTGACTGGGACATGTTCATGGCGGCTGCAACCTACAACGGCTCTACCGACCTAGAGGAGTACACAACATCGGTCACTGACTACATCAGTAAGTGCATTGATGATGTCACAGTCTCCAAAAACATCAATACACGCTCCAACCAGAAGCCGTGGATGACTGGAGGGGTGCGCACACTGCTGACAACCCGTGACACTGCCTTCAGATCAGGTGTCAAGGCTGCCCTGAGAACAGCAAGGGCCAACCTGTATAGGGCCATCAGAGCAGCAAAAGCACGCCCATGCCCGGAAAATCCACTGCCACTTCAAAGACACTGGGGATGTATGGCACATGTGGCAGGGCATCCAGGCCATCACCAACTACAGGGCATCTCCACCTGCCTTTTATGCATGGTTTGAAGCGCAAAACAACATGGCAGTGGGGAAGTCCACCCCAACCATTAATTGCCTGTTAAAATATTCTTCAGTTTTTTATACTCTACTTTCCCTGTCATGTTGCTGCTACAATTGTACAATTGCACAATCATATTTATTGCTGTTCTGCATATTTGCATACAACTCTTTGCTGATAGAATACGGTAGCTGTCAAAATACTTGACTTGTGATTAGCAGTATTAACCTAGCTAACCAGCACAATAGGCTACAACAGGAGAACAAATGCAACAGTAGCTGGGTACCGCTTTTTCTATTCAGTAGACGTCTTATTCACATTAAAACAGTTTAGCATTGGAGTTAGGGTTAGTTTGGGTTTTTAGAATGAGTGTTACCAGCTTTTCTGCCAATAAATCTGCGACGCCCCCCAAAGCCCCAACCCCTTACCCCATGCCACCCTCTTTAACAAAGCAAAAATCACTTGCCACATGGTTGACAAACCCCTTCTCTTCTGTTTGAAAAAGCAAATTCACTCGCCACCTCCTTCCATTTCAGTTGATAAAATTAAAAGAAAGAAAAATCCCTTAGTTGAATGTCAAGGACAAAAGAGGCATTTTTAGGGGACCAGCAAAATAATGTACCTCATCAGCTACTACTAAATCGACATTTAAGTCACTTAGCAGTTACTGTGTGCTAAACCAAAAGTTGAACAGTTGATTATATCTGCTGGTAAAGCGCAGTAAGCAATGCAAATAGCTTAATAGGCAAACAGATTTACACATGCCCCTTTGCATAAAGAGGGCACAAAGGTCAGGGAGGCATGAGAAAGGTCTTCATACCTCATAACCATATACAATCAGGTTTCTCATTGCCATTAAAGGCTCATTAAACCAGATGCCGAGCAGATTTACTGCCAGGTCTCTTGCTACTGTCCCATGTGAATAGCAGGTTTGCCACACTGATTGCACAGCAGATGGGTTGCCGTTTGTGTTTCTACATGGGTGCAGACCAGAGCATCATTACAGCTGTGTTTGTGTGCGTATGCATGAGTGTGAGAGGGATGTAGGTACTGCCACTTATGTCATAAGGGAAAACAGTTGTAAATGAAAAATAGATTTCTGGTCCTCTGCTCTCTTCACTTGGAATGAACATTAAAAGACTTTAAATTTACAGGTACTCATTACTCTGATTGATTTAAACATCAAACTATGACCATTCGGAATAATGAAATGGGCAGATGCCATTGTTTTAGTGCATGACCAATGCATAAGCAAGGAGTAATTTTTTAATCTTACTCCATATTTTTTTCCTTTAGTGCTTCTTGAGATTGCAAATGTTTTTTGTCATGTTGACTAGCTCTTCTTTACCCAAAATAAAAATATATTAAAAAGGAATATGATCACTACAGGTGCATGTACATTGCAATCATAGTAACTGGATAGTGATGTTGATGATGTTATTTCAGCTGGGTAATCTGGCACAGTGAAATGACTTTGGGTGTGTCTTGAATTGACCCCAGTTTCGTACATATAGAACCACTAGATTTGGACCAAAGATGAGTGACCTGATTATGTTGGTGATATAGTTTACTGGACTAGATTTTCTGGAACATTGGGACACAACACTTATGACATCACATATCAACAAAATGTGCAGTTGATGTTAATAGAGATAAGTAGTAGGTAAGAAATATTGACATTAGTAGTGACTTTTCACATGGTGAGACTTTTGCACACAATAATAATATATTGCACATAATGAAAATGACTTAAATCCTGTGGGAAACTGCACATGGTGAGACTATTGCACAAAATAATAAGATATTGCACATCATGATAATGATTTAAACCCAATAAGAAATTTCACATCTTGTGTGGGTGTGTGACAGAGGGAGGAGTAATAGAATCTGATAGGAGAGATGAGGCAGAATTTTCTGTGATCAGCATTATCCATGATGGACTGAAATCTAGACAATATTCTCCCTTCAGCTGCAGTTTCCAAGTTGTCAAGTTCCTCACCCACCACTGATTGCTTGTTGAGCCTCTTGGTGTCTGCCACTATAATGCTGCCAGCCCATCACAGTACAGCACAGAAAATGATGCTGGCCACTACTGACTCACAGAACATGAGCAACAAGATTAAAGTCTTTGTAGGAGGTACAGCCTACTTTGATCTCTCTTGAAGGTGATTAGTCCATCTAATTGTCCATGCTCATACAAAGGTATTTGTAGCCCTGAACATTCTCCACATCCATCCTCCTATTAGACAGAGTGACAGGAGACTGTGATATTTACAGGTCCACCACCAGTTTTTTTTATCTTATTGAGCTGCAGCTGATTCAGCTTACACCAATCAACAAAGCTGTCCACAGCTATCCAATATTCTGAGTCATCCTCATGTCTGATGCATCTGAGTCATCTGATTTCTGCAGATGGCAGCCTTCTGTGATGTATTTGAAGTAAGATGTGTACAGGATAAAGAGGAACAGTGAAAGAACTCTTCTCTGAAGAGCTCCAGCACTATATCAGACACACAGCCCTGTAGCCGCATGTGCTATGGTCTTTCAGCCGCATAGTCCATAAGACAAGATCAAGGGAACGAGATTGTGCATAGCAGACAGTTGACTCCCTAGCCAGGCTGGCTGAACAGTGTTGAAGGCACTGGAGAAATCAAAGAACATGATCTTCAGGGATCCTCCTGCACTGTCTAGGTGGCTATAGGCATGGTGCAGCAGGTAGATGACGATGATCTAGCGCTGAAGTAACCAGGGGGGCTGAGGGTGCCCAGGACCAATCTCTCAAAGATCTTCATGCTATGTGATTTGAGTGCAGTCAGCCTGTAGTCCAATGGGGCACTGGGCCGCATTTTCTTCGGTACAGGAACCAGACATGATGTTTTCCACAGCACAAGTACTTTCTTGATAAGTTGAGTGGAGGCTCTATCAGATGAGATGGTAGGAAAAGGAGAGGCAGGATGGAGAGCAGCATTCTGGCAAGGGAATGATGGAGTAAGAAAGGGTGCTATGTGGGTCATGCTGGAGCCGGAGGAGACACTGAGCTGAGGCCTATTGCTGAATCTGTTAAAAAAGCTCATTAGCCTTCTCAACATTTTGCTGTGGCTGCTAGACTTGAAGGCCCTGATTGTCTTCATGCTCCTCCACATGTCCCCGGTGTTATTCTGTTGCTTTTGCCCCGGCTTTCTCCTGTAGCTGTCCCTTCCCTCCTTTAACTTCATAGACAAGCACCTTTGTACCTCCTTGGCTGCCTCCTTGTCACCTGACCTGAATGCTTCCTTCAGTTATTACCTCCTTGTATCTCCTTGAAAGGGAGGCAGCCAAGGAGGTACAAAGGCATTTGTCTGTGAAATTAAAAGAGGAAAGGGACACCTTCAAATTTCTCCTGTAAAAGGGATTCAAAACCTAACCTAAAGTTAACACAGCATTCAAAAATCATCATCATTACCAGCCGTTAAACATGGTGGTGGTGGTATGATAGTGTATAGATACTTTGCTGCTTCAGGGCCTGGGCATAACTGACAGAGCAACTACTGTCTACAAGAAAATCGAGCAAGAGAATTTCCAGCCATTTGTCTGTGTTTGCCCAGGTTATGCAGCGAGAAGACAATCCAAAGCACAAGAACAAGTCCACCTTTGAGTCCCTCAAAAGCAGCTAAATTAGTGTGGCCAAGTCAAAGTCCAAGCCAATGTTCCTCCTCAGTGATGTAAAGACTGATCTTCAGTTATAAGAAGCATTCGTTGCCGTGTTTATTGCTAAATGTGGCGTAATCCATAATTACATTTAGAGATGAATTGCTATTTCACACAGGTGAAGTGTGGCAAACATTTTCTCCCTGTAATAAATGAAATATCGTTTAAATATAATTTTAAAAAATATATTGTAAGAGTCTAAAAGCATTTAGTCTGAAAATATGCAAAATGGAGGACATCAAGAGAGGTAAATGTGTACCTCAGGCTTCTTGTCGTGCTCTAACAAGACATTTTTTTACTTGATTATTCTGAGGTACATTTTCAAGCTTGGCTTCTGAGAGATGTTTTGATGTTTAAATTCAAATCACCATAAGCCCACAGGCTAATAACTAATAAGCTGACTGACCCTTGTAAAAGGCAGAAAGGTCCAACAAATGATCCCTCTGTTTATGAGGTTCCTTTCTTTATGCCCCTCATTTCCTTCATTTTAAATAATCTCTAACATCAACCCCTCATCCAGACTGCCTCATTTTGGCCTCAAATGATTTTGGCCTCACATGATTATACAGTGTTATGGGCTTAGCAGAGTCTTGCCCCAGAAGGAAGGTTCCGGTTCCTTCATCACCTTTCATTATGCATAAAATCGGCTGCTATCTCAGCCTGGCACCACCACAGCAGCTGTCAGTCCTCCCCGCAAGTTATTAAATCAATTTCTTAATCAGCACTTTTTCAGGGACAAAAAAATCCCTCTCTGTGCCACACTCCAGTGCATATGTAAATAGTGGGCCCAGAATACTGAGGCTCAGAAGCCAAGATAAACAAATGTAAATCTTCCTCCTTTTATGTCTGAAGCAGATGAGTCAATAGAGATTTCTATTCACAGACTTAAGAGCACTGTATTAAGATTTTGTATTGAGAGTTAATGTTTGTGTGGATTAAAAAAAGTAATTCATAATAATGATTGAAGATTAAATAGTGTTAAAAATTATGAATTACAACTACTCTCATTAAAACTCTTGAGCAGACATCTTTCCTGTAATGTCATTTTTGTATAATTATGTCACAGTAAATTTGTATTTTTTATTTGGTTATTAAAGTGGGCCAATTTAACCTTTTATTTTCATTACAAACTCCTTATAACTGGCAGGCTAACCAGTCTTAGTTAAACAGCTACTGTTTCTTTGCCTATATTTAGTGCCATATTTTACTGCTCCCAGTTTCAGTCCAGTCACAAGGTATACTGTCATAGGGGAGGTGCAGATGGAAACAGGGTTTGGGGTATGTAAAATTTTGTCGATAATTATTCAGGGAGGAGAGGCACAAGTTTTATCACCCTTCCTAAAATGCCACCTAATTTGCCTTTATGAATGTGCCAAACTGGTTCCCAATTTACTAGTAGCACTGTATTTTCTCTTAACAAGTCTAAAATTGTTTATCTTTTCTGTGTGTGTATGTGTGTGTGTGTGTCTTGGAATAATAGAACCAATTTTTTTCTAGAAAGCAATGCATTTACCTTCACTTCTTCAGGTCACTCAAGAGCAAAATCAGCAAGCACAGAAGCAGCTGGCACTTGAAGCCTGTGCATTGATGAATTTCATGGAAAATGAAATCCAGCTCTCTCAAAAAGCACTCTCCTTTATTCATTCAGAAGCTCAAATAAGCCATGAGGCTGGCTAAGTCCTATGCAGGTTTGCATCATCATCAAAAAAATAAGAAGAAAAAGAGGATGATATGTTTGCGGTTCCGGCTAGTGAATAAGCAGGTTGCATGTATATAATGGTTTTCCCCATCACAATCTGTATGTCTTGTATGGGGCTGCTCGGCAAGCAGGTCTGTTGTTGAAGGGCCGTGCTAAGTGGCTTACACCCAAGCATGGAGAGCCTCACTGCCCTACATGGAGAGCAGCTGCCTGACTGAAATGTAGCTTTAGATCCATCTCCAGCCTGTTACCAGGCAAAGGTATATCTGGAGTATTCCATTCTGTTCACTACAAACAAATTAAGAAATGTAATTACAAGAGGCACTTCAAATAGTTCTGTTTCTAATATAGTGTAGCTGCATTAAGCAAGTCTCAAAGCATGCCACATGTACCACATGATGGTGAGGCAAGCTTCCATGCACATCCGGTGATTTTCGCATTCAGCTATGTGGAACTTGTAGCAAAGCAAGGGGTTATGAGGGATGCAAAGGCTTTCCCTATGTCTCCTTTAGCACTTACATCTCAGATCATACAATAGCTTACAGTAATACACAGCCCTTCTGGCTTGTGGTTACTGTATGCAAGAAGTCTCAAAATTACTCCCCCACACCATTACATCAGAGTGAAAAAAGCCCCTCAGGGAAAGTGTTTCGAATGGTTTTCTCAAACACAACACATTTCTCCCAGCAGATGATATCCGCAGAATGTTATTGAGTCCCATGACATTGACTCCCCTAGTGCTTCCTTGAGTGATGCTGGCTCTGAGACTGATGCATCTGTGCTATGCGTAAATGTGCTTGAAACTGATAAAGCCAAGCCTCTGTATCCAAACCATCAGGGCTGAGAATTCTAACTGAAACAGAACTTCTTGCTGCAAGATGATCCTAGCCTCTTTCCTTCAGAGTAGCAATACTGCACTGCTGAGCTGGCATTGAACTTCGGAGTGATGGCTTGGAAGAAACACTTTTGATTTCCTAAAGGACCTTTCAGTGGATGATTCCTTACAGCATCTTTTTTGTTAATGAGATGGCAAGTGTCAAGAACCATCCTAAAACTTAAAGAACTAAGTGTAAAGAATCTGTACCAATGTTTGGTTTTTTTTGTTAAAACAGATATCCACAAGCCTCTTTCATTCTAATGCATATGTCACAGCCAATTGTTCTTGGCTAACAGGATGGAAGTGTATGCTGCACAAAGAGCACAGTGAGTAGCTTAGTTTAACAACAGAGGATAATAAAGTAATAAAATATTAGAATAAAAAACGCAAGTTTTGGAACAGATAGCCAGAACTGGATCCAACTACAAACTAAAACTAATAGATTGATCTTCCTACAACTCCACTGATGTCAATTTCAGTGACATGATTAGATTCTCATAGAGAGATGGAGTAATGACTTACCAGAAGTTCTACTTCACGCCACCTGGTATCACAGAATATTGACATGCAGACATTGAGGGCAAAAAACTATGATACTATTCTACTACAGTCTGATTCCTGTTTTTGTAAGATATATGTCTATTTTTCCTGATTGTAAAGAGACATTCTCCCATTACACTAGATACATACTTTCAGATGCTAGTAGCATTGTGTTGTGCCCCTGAAAAAAGAAAGAAAGTGAGATACGGTAAGATCTTTGCATCTTAACTGGAGGCAAACATTTACAATAATTTCTTTGCCAGCTTCTACCCCATTTTTAAATGCTCAGGACCCTCCCAGACTCCCAGTATTGGGTAGTGGATCATTCTCAGCACAATGTGTCCACTTACTGTCTGCTCTGTTAGACACCCCTTATCTGTTGGTCCAACTTGCAGATGTAAATTTCTCTCTGATGCTGCAGAGTTTGTGTTTGTAGTCAGTTTCTGCCCTCAGGTCACTTTTTGCTGGATAATGGAGTTGGTAGACTATCCTCCGCTCACTTGTGACACACAAACACACACATTCTTCCACCATGTCAGTGTCCCTGCTTTGTTGAGAACAATACCCAAATAATAGCTGCCAGTACAAAAGACAATTAGTGTAGACAAGGTAGGTCATTCTAATAAAGTGTCTTTTTAGTGAATAGGTCATATGTGTGCATGTGTGTTAACCACAGTGAGTGTAGTGAGAGATTTATTATACAGATCAGTAATGAGGGGAACACAAAGGTCTTCTATCAAAAGCTCTGTTCTTTATGTCCTTTAGAACAATGTGCATGTGTGATCATGACATGTTGGATTCTGTTTGTCCTTCATCGTATTTACAATATGTAGGTCTTGTAGTGTATAGCTAGATAATATCTGCACTCATGAGTTCTGTACTGCAGGCTCTGTATGTGCCAGTGTGGGACACAAAATAGGAACATTTCAATAAAGGATAAGGACATTTAAATAAAATTGTACTCCTGTATTCTCAAATGTGCACACTAACAACCTAGCACAATTTAACCTCCATTAAATGCTACTCTTTTTGTTCACAGTACAATTCCACCCCTCAATTTTCTCCACTCTCTCCTTCTCGCAGGTGCAATAGCACTCCTTCACTGTTCTCTTATACTTGTTTCTCCATTTCTGTGCTCTCTTTTACACCCCTCCTACCCAGACCACCGATTTATTACCAGGATCTTTTCTTATCATAAGGAATCAGCTTCCATCTCCCAGTGATGTGCCGTTCTACTTATCTATGCCATCATGCTTCCCTGCATCTGCGTCTCTCCATAGCCTACCCTATCTCTTCTTCTCACTCCATTGATCCTGTACTTCTGTATCTCCCACTCATCTTTCTACATCTCTCTCTCCTCCCTCTCTTTTCACTGTGCCTCATTTGTGGGATGTCAGCATCTTCTACATGCGGGGGCTTGCAGGCCCAGCTGGTGATAGATTTTGGCCAACCTAAAACCACTCCCGTTTTCAGGTTGTCCGAGGGCGGGATAGTGCTGGATTAGCAGGTTGGGAGGAGCAGCAGAGGGGCGAAAAACAGCTGACTGGAAAGCAATAAAGCCGAGAAAAGCTGGCAGAGCGTAAATCTGCTCAGGTAGAGAGAGAAGGAGAGCGAGAGAGAGAGAGAGAAGTGGAGGAAGCTGCAGGTAAAGAGGAAGAAAAAGGTCACTTTGCACATCTGATTCAATTTGTAGCATAGGCAAGAAGAGTGGAACGTTTGTGTAAAAATAAGATGCCGGGCTGAAAAGGAGCAAGTAGTTGATGCTATCACGGCTGGATGGATGAGCCTGAACTGAGACATCCAAAGACTGGGAAGGGACACTTGATCCACATTATTTTATGCCAGTGATTCCTTATCCCTGTCCCAGATGCAGCACTTTACATCTTGGCTGTAGTCCAGGAGCGAAAAAGTGGGGGGTGCACTGTTCTCTACGTCTCGACTGTTTGTGTGCATGTTTGTGCTGCACAGGGTGAATCACACCATGCAGATGGAGTATTTAAACAGTGTTCAATTTATTAGACACATCTAAACTGTCAATCCACTTTGCAGATGTAGAATTACTTTTCCTCTGATGCTGCACAGTTTGTGTTTGTCATCGTCAGTTGGTTTCTGCCTATTCTCAGTTCAGCAGTGACACCGCGGTGTTTTAAAAGCACTGGTGTATGTGCACTCTCTGTAGCACATACACATAAACATACATTCCATGACCATGTCAATGCCACTGCTGGGCAGAGAATGATCCACCATTCAAATAATACCTGCTCAGTGTTGGTCCTGTTGGGTCTTGGCCATAGATTAATGGGGTAAAGGGGACAAACAAATGATACAGAGAAACAGATGGACTAATTATAAACTTCAAAGTAGTAAGTATACTGACTAGAGCTAACAAGAAATACAACCAGTAGATACAAAGCAGGCGTTCCTAATGAAGAGTCAAAATATTCCTGAATGCAACACATTTTAAGCTATGAAATGCACAGCTGTTCTAAGATCTTCCAAGATAACCTTTAAAAATGTTAGCATAAACATGTCAAAACAATGCTTAGGACTTACTTGATCAAAGCAGCATAAAGCTTAGCTGAGAAAATCAAAGGCACAACCTAATTAATCAGATTTTTCTACTTGTCATTAAATAGTGAAGGCTGCTAGTAAGCAATAATCCTGCTCGGTACCAAAACTCCACAAGTGTCCCAATGACAGTGGGGGGATATTTTATCCTTCATATTTTAATCTGTGACAAACACAGTTCATAAAGAGCCCTGAAAATGCCAGTTTTTGGCCTGTTGCTAGCCGACTCCCCTGAAGACTGCATCCCGTCTGGACATGAATGAGCGTGTTAACTATAAGGCCAAGAAACACTAGGAGCCAAAGTTCTCCATGGTCAGCACAGCAGGAATGGTTTCCATTTACAAACTGAACTGAACTGAACAAGGCACGCAAGGCTAACTGCCGTCAGCTATTGTCCTGTAGCCCTGATGGAAGCCATACCTCTTTCAGAGCATTAATGGAGTTTCTCAGCATGAGACCTCAAGAAGTGAAATAATAGAGCAGGAGCTGCAGGATATTCACAACAGAGAATAAGAACCAGGTGACAGACTGAAAAAATCGAAATCTTGGAGAACCAGCGTTCCATTCGAGAAAGTTTTTTTCATTTATTGAAATCCCATAAGTGCATATCTAGCACATAACAAAATATGTGGAAATGACACACATACAAAAAACAGGGTGCTGGAGTAAATTTAATGTAAATAAGAATGGAAGAGAATGAAAGGAATAAAACCAAGTCTGACGTAGAGCTACGAAGGGGAAATACTACAAATGACGCAGAACGGAGGAAAATCTCATAGCACATAGACTTATGATCTTATGCTACTTTGATGTAATTGTTCGCTCATGAGGAATTTGTACCTACCTGCACAAGCAGCAGTCCAGAGTGCGTGGCTTGTTCCGCATCACAATGACGGATGAGGCCTCTGCAGGGACATGTTAGCTATAATGGAAACCATGATCACAACTGAGCTCGCTGCTCTCATCCTCCAGTCCATAAAAAGCCCCTAACCTTGAAACTTCAGTCGGCTCTGCTTAGTTGTCGAATCTATCATACCACAGCAGTGCTACTGTCTTGTGCCAAACCATGACTGTGGGCCTGAATAAGAGATGAGAGGCCTGATAATGTTTAATAACTGAATCATACATTCAAGACCTTCTGCTTTTTTTTGGCTTTTTGTCTCAGGTCTCTCTCTTCTCCTCTCGGTCAAAACAGGCAGCCTGAAAGAGTCAGACAGACTAACAATATGGAGCAGGTAAACATATTTATGCTTGTGCAAGGCATAAAAAGCTGATTGATGTCATGATTGCATTTTGAAAAGAAAGTGTCAGGAAGCTGATTGTCTTTCTTTCCATGTGTAGATGGCTTGTTTTTTTTTTAGGGGGGGCGTTGGTGAATGTTTCTCCCTGGCGCAGGACAGCAATGCGAAGTTATGGAAGCAAAAAAACAAAATCAAATGAGGTCCTATTAATCAAGTTAAACGACTATGGCAAGGAGGCCAAACCATTTGCCCTGTAAGGCTTCCAAATTTCTGTCTGGCAAGGGCTTGGCCTGTCATGCTTGAGTTGCCTATCGACTTGGCCTACAAAGTTTGGTGGGGTGAGGGGGGCTGTTGTTTTAACTTCTAGAGAACATGCTCTTTTGATCTATTACCAGCTTGACCGACTCATTAATCACGCCAGGGAAACTGGACAATGGGTCAAGTAGTGAATTAGTAAATGAAGCAGCCAATCATTGTGCTAATCTTTCAAGCACTATGATTACAACAATACAACATTACGGTATTCTAGGAACAGCCAGGGAAATTTTCAGAGTCTCCTCAAAGATACCACGATCCCAAATAGTGTGAGCCAAGCTTCACAGACTGCATAACAAAACACATTAGCATCTGTGCTATTTGTTTTGTCTCTTTGACCATAGGAAGAGCACTTTATTTACCTGCCGAAAAAATGACATCTCCTGTGCCCTTGAAAGGGTGACAAATAAAGAAGAAACTGGCACACAAACACACTCTCCTCGATTCTCTGTCTAAGACCTGAGAAAGCAGATTGAATGATTCAGAGGCCGTGAAGCACAGCACTGCACAGTTATAACTCTCATCTTTGCCACATTGTTAATGGTGTCATGTATGTATAAGCAGCGGGTGCAATGACGTCACTTGTGAGCCTAATAAAAAGTATTTCTACATTGCATCAAAACACTGTGACTATTTTTATTTGATGCCTCAATTATCCTCATTGATGCTGAGATATGAAGATAACTGATGGAGCATAAATGATGTTTGAAACTAGGCATTATATCTGACATCAATTTTAGAAACAATTTAAGGCTATTTCTTTATACAGTCTGAAGCAAGCACCAATAATGATTCAATTCCCTTTCCTAACAAAACCCCAAGGAACTCTTTAAAGTCACAGATGGAGCAAGTGGGATAAATGTCAAAAATAACACTGAAATGTAAAGACTGTCTACACCTCCCCGACTAAAGGTAAAAAAAAAACACTCAGCAAACTCATGGGTAGCATAGTTGTAGGTTATACTTTCTGATGATTGTTTGTCTATGCCGTGAAAGGTTTGACTAAGTTTCCTCAGCAAAACTTGTTCTGCAGTACTATATGGTTCTATTCATTTTCTTGAAACGCTGGAATTTGGAGGCATTTTCTCTGTCCTGTCCTGATGGTTGAATATCCCAACCATCACATAATATGAACATTAAAGGAGGCATCCAAATGTTCATAAATGAATGCTGAAATATAAAAGTTGTAGGGTTAGTAGTAGTGGTGCTGTAATGTCATCTTAAGCAAAGTCAGCAACAGTTATATTACAACTGAACAATTAAAGTAAAGCCAAATTTGGCCTGCTGAAATTAATGAGTCAGTCTCTGGATTTGGAAGCTAAGGCACCCTCTAACAACACCTATAGGATTTGCCACTTTACGTCTTTTTTAGAGTTCAGTGATAAAATTAAAAATTTAAATAACTTTGAGCTTTACCTTCAGGAAATAAACTATTTAGTTTTCATTATGAAATTTATGACATAAACGTGTGTTCATGAGCTCCTGCTGGTATGTTTCTTCTCTCTACAACCCTCATATGAGGAATCAGAATTGTTGTGACAAAAATCGATTATTCATATATATTTTGCAGAAAATAAACATTTAAACAATCTAGGTATCTTTTTAATTATTAAAGATTATATAGCATGTACTTATGGGATCAGTTTCCAAAATCCATATCAATTCTTCACAGTACAACACTGGACTGTTTCTGTTTCAGAAAACTTGCTTCTGCTTTGCATACTGAAAGTTTTCTAAGCATAAAGGCAGAATCTCAAACATAAGCTGTAATCATTAAAATCTAACATCTAAACGTGCATAACAGATGTAATTTCACAACTTCAGGGCACCTCGTCCGATGGAGATAGTCCTATCTTATGCATTTCAAATAAACTCCATAGTTCAAAAAAAGGATTCTAACAAATGAATCCGGATTACTCCCTCATTCTGGCAATTACTCATTCATAAAATGGATTCTGACAGTGAACCTCCTGTTTAAAGTCAAGCTGTATTATCATAAGAATGGACAGCCACATATAAAAGAGGGACCTATTTTTGCTATTATTTTAGCATCACTGACTTCACAATAGAGACAGATCACATTTTAAATGAATACTCCACTTGTGGAATAGCTGATAAAACAACTAAGCTGTTTGAAAACGATTAAGCTGTGTTTCTTTTGTTTGGTCAAGCAGCTTAACATTTTTACTAAAGGGTTCAAGGATTGTTAATGGAGACTTTGGTGCAGCACTGCTTCATCTGCCAGGAATGTCTAAAAGGAGACTATTAGCCTATTCCAATTTTCAGTAGCTGTCCGTATATGTCATATGACAACAAGAGAGCAGCGTGAATCACAGACTGGACAGCTCTTCTGACACATCTCCTCTTCAATTGATGAATGGGACTCTCCTCCAGCTATGACATTTTTGGCAGCCACAGCTAGGCCAGTCGCCTCAGGTCCCTTTGGTCACTCAGCTGTATTTTGCTTACTTGTCAGCTGTTTACACTCATGGTCAGCTCTTTAATGTCATGATCTTTAACAAGTAATGATTTTCAATAAGAAAGTATGGCATGACATTTTCATCAAGGCCAAGCTCATTCGATGCATTAGGAGACAGGGGATGAGTATTGGTCTACTGTCCCACCACCCTCCAATCGTCACCCCTACATTTCCACTTTCAACACAAGCTAACCAATTACTTCTTCAGCAAATGCTAATAGTGACTCTCGTTTGCAACCTTCTCCTCACTGCCTAAGCAAGAAGGATACAGCTTCAGCCAATTTCTAATGTTACAAAATAATCTCCCTAGTGATAATTTTGCTCGTTGTTAATGTGGTAAATTAGGAAAACAAATCCTCCAGAGAGACAAAAGGTATGCAGATAAGGTTGTTAATAGTGCAGTTGACAATGCTAACTCGTCTCTTAGCACCCATTACCTCACAACTTTACCAAAAACTTAATGCTGAGGCCCCAAGGTAACGCAGTGGGTAGCAGTGTTGCCTCACACCTCCAGGGTTGGGGGTTCGAATCCGGGTCCTGTAGTTTGCATGTTCTACTCATGGTAGCGTGGGTTTCCTCCAGGTTTTCCGGTATTATTAAAGTGGGGATTCTAAATTGACTGTAGGTGTAAGAATAGGGTGTGTGTGTAGGCTGACACCCCGCCTGGGGTGAGTCCCTGCCTTGTACCTGTAGACCCTGGGATAGGCTCCAGTGACCAACAAACCTATTAAGGATTAAGTAGTAACAAAAAATGAATGTACTAATGCTAAATCGCTTCTTAGCACTAGCCTTCTTGACCACATAATGCTTCAGTAAAAGATAATACTAACTCACCTCTCACCTCTTAGGATAATGCTAAAACATGCTAATGTTTTAGTACTTTTAGCATCTTCTGCAAACTTTACTTATTCTGCAAACAAAAATACTAACTTGCCTATTAACACTCTTGGTGTGCTTTAGCACATGCTGTGTCTGACTAATGCTTGATTGCTTCTCACAGCACTTTTCTTTTGAAGTGAAGGTGATCATTCTGTCATACGTGAACACACCACAGCACACAGTGTAAACAGCATGAAATTCTTCTCCTCATTTAACCCATTCACCAAGTGAAGAAGCAGGCAGCCAGAAACACGGCGCCCAGGGAGCAGTGTGTGAAAGTTGGAAGAAAGTTGGAAGAATCTGATTTTGCTGACCTCAAAATCCAAGCTGGAACATCAACAATATGTGAATTAGCACTCTGTTTTCTTGGCTCATTAAAGCAGTTGAAGGAACAGTACTGTCTAACCTCTGTCTAACTAACGTCTTTGGACAGGTTGTTACATGTTTGTGTGTAAAAAACTGCAAAAAGTGTTATTAACTAGTGTTGCTTACAATGGCTAAACTAATTATCAAGAACAACAAAGGTTTTCCAAGAGGTATTCATTTTGGTTTTCTTAATTATACTGGAGCATGTTGTGACATTTGCAAGATAAATGGAACACATTAGAATCAGGCAGATGGTATTTGTGCACTTTACATATGTGTGAAAAAATGCTGACAAAAAGAATAACCAGAATGTACTATTTACATTTGGTTTTTGAACACATAGAAAATACATATGACTTTTGTAAGGCTGTAGACTTTAATGTGAAGTTGGCCAAAATAACTTGAACACTTTTTATGATATAATGTGTATTGCTGCAGTAGACGGTGTTATAGCTCTGAATACTTTATCTTAAGGCCTACTTAGAGTGCCTCAGTACATTGGCATTATAGGAAGCATCATCTTTTCCCTATGTCAGTCCTGGGGTATTAGTGCACTGGACATTTTAGTCTTACGCTCATACACCTGCATCTAATCCTGAGCTCACCACCATGCCGCAGATGAGGTTCATATTAGAGAGTGAGAACTACTAAAACAAGATTTCAGCATTTTTCATATCAGGTTTCCATCTACAGAAGATGAATATTTAGGTGTACTGTCTGATTATGTCTTAAGTGATAAAATGTAGAGACTGATTGTAGAGTGCTTTGGGTGTCAAGAAATGGCATGTTCCTAATAAAAGTCTTGATTAAACGAGAAACTATCAGTTGCATTTTGGGCATCATCTCAGTTGTAGAAACAGCACAAATTATTTTAAAACCCAGGTGTGGACCTCAAAACAAAATGACTCAAACACAGAGAATCTGTTGTTCTTTTCTGTCAGATAAATGCACACCAACCCAATGATGACTCTAGTAACTGTTTGACTCACTCTGGAATCAGTAGACAGTCTGATTGTAGTTTTTCAACTCTCTGGAGTAGCACTAGTACAAACATGCATTATGCACAGATTGCTGAACACTGTTCAAGAATGTGTCCATGTATGGTTGTGATGTGCAACTACAATTCGAAGTCTTTTGTCTGAGATTCTCTGACTCTCTTGGTGTAAACTGAATGAGCACTACTAGGACTTTCAATACCTATGTGACACATCAGTGCCTTTTTATCCCTGTCTATGTTTCACAATAGCATTACTGTTGTGTTTATGCTCTCTAAACAAGCTAAACATCAATTATGATATAAAGTTGAATGAATAAGTGTACTGAAGTTATGACCTATGGGTTCAATGATCTCCCCATATTTCAGATAGAAAATTGCATCTTGATGCTGAAGGTTGTTTCAAGTCTGTTGAATATGGCAGCCAGTGGATTACTGTCTTGAGTGTTTTCACAATGCAATTTCAAATTTCTTTACTCAGGACGAAGGGGTGATAACTTTACTGCAGAGTGAAATTGTAAGAGTGGAAATAAGCAGCATTGTGTTCACAACAGCTTTCATCATAGGTACTATTATAGTATTTCACAAAATTGTGGTGATTCACTCCACTCATAATTTTTGTGAGATTGTTTCATCACTAATCTTTGAAAAGTGGTGCCAAAAACCAGTATCTAGAAATCCAACTCCTATCATAATTGACCTAAATACCTTTTTCCTTTCTCTATGTATTCCATTGTCTGGCCATTTGTATTAGCAATATTTTTAGTGGAAACTTTGATTATTATTATCTGTTTCTGTTTGGATCATAAATATTGAATATAACCTATGTTTAACCTATAAATATAAATAATAAATCTAAATCTAAATATACATATATAAACTACACCTCTAGCAAAATGCTAATTAACCCGTTATTGTATTGCACATAAACATTGCACATGAAAATACATTGTCTGTGCTAGACATCGGAAACACACTGAAGTTACAGGTAAATTAACAAATATTTTATATGTAGCATTTCTTTAGTAAATAGACCAGGCATAGAGCTGATGTTGCTTGTAAGACAGAAACACATTGATATGCTACCCCTCGAACAGTCCCGAACAGTGATGTATCTGAAATTTCAAGAAATACAGAGTAAATTGGTCTGATTTGCCTAACAAAATTGGTTCTAACCAAAAGTCCAAACCAATGGGAGAGGTCCCTTAGCAATATTTACATAGTCACTGGGCAGAATTTAATACTACTGTTTCCAAGAAACCTTAACAATAAAATATAACTAGTCCCACAGTAAATACAAACACACACCAGCCATAATATTAAACCACCTGCCTAATATTGTGTAGATTGTTTGGGTCCCCCTCAGGCTGCCAAATAAACTCTGACGCCCTGAGGTATGGACTCCACAAGACCTCTGAAGGTGCTGAAATATATGGCAAAAAGATGTTAGTAGCAGATCCTGTAAGTTGCTAGGTTGGGTCCTCACTGTTTGTATAGCACAGTCCACTGATGCTCAATTAGACTCTTTGTCATGTTCCTTAAACCTTTCCATACCAATGTTTACAGTGTGGCAGGGTGCATTACTCTGCTGAGAGAGGACATAAGGGAATACTAGGTGGTACACGTCAAAGTAACATCCACAAAAATGCTAGGATCCAAGTTTTTGCAGCAAAACATTTCCTAGAACATCACACACCCTCTGCTGCCTTGCATTCTTCTCTCAGTGCATCTTGGTGCCATCTCCTTTGAAGGTAAGCATCCAAATGATGTTAAAGAAAACATGGTTTATCAGAGCAAACCACCTCCTACTGCTCTGTTTTGTTGCTCAGATGTTTATTAAGGGGGTAAACAATGGTCAGTATTGGCATTTTGAACATTCTGCAGCTATGCAGCAAGCTGTAATGCTCTGTGTGTTCTGACACCTTTCTCTCAAGAACCTTTACAGCAATTTGTGCAATAGTAGCTTTTCCATGGGACTGGACCATTTGCTTCCCAGTCAGTTCCATTCATACTGTATATGTAGACATAGCTGCAAAAACAACCCATTTTAAATTATTTAAAATATTTCTACATATTACTCATCCAGCCTACAACAATATCCATACTAAATCATCCATGAAATAGCAAAAATGATTGATCTTTGCTTAAGAAACAGTTCAGGGCAACTGATAAGAGCAGAGGTCATTTACATGCATCAATCTGAAAGCCACAGCATCTCAAAAACCTGTTTAATTGGAAGAGATAAAGCCAGGTTGGAAAATGGTTCTGTAAAAATGAATTACAATTGGTTTTTGTGAGAAAAATACCATGGGGAAAAAATGAAAAAGCATGAAAAATGTCAGACATGGGCCCTTTAATAAGCAGTGATGCTCTAAAACAATATAGAATTACAGTCCACTGTGGGAGTGATGCTATGAATAAAGGGCTTGTTCTGATCTAGATTGGTATGTTGTAGAAGTTTTATTTTATAAAAGTGATCACCATAGTGCCATTAGTTATGATAAGAGTGTCAAAGAGCAAAGGCATTTGATTTTTTTTTTTATATCAACAGTATTTTAAGAGCTCAAATGTTTTTTCAACACCAAACTCCATACGTATTTCTCCTTTAAATAAGTGATACATCTCATTGTGTTGAGGCATTCCAACTGTCATACAAACACATGCCAATCAAACACCAGTTACATCTGCAGTTACTTAAATCTCTTTTCTAAATGACCTGCTTTCAAAATCACTTTCAGATATTCATAGTACTTTAGCATCTATTTAATAAACTTCCTGGAGCAGCAGAACAAACATGCATAATGTGCTGACTATTCTGACGCCTCAAAGTACATTAATTTAAAGTCATAATTAAATTGTCATTCGCTTGAGATGTTTTTCATTGCAAACTGAATGAGCACTGGCAATATTTTCTAAACCCCATATGACACATCAGTGCCTTTCTGCCAGCTTCCACCTTTGCTGTAGCAATATGCCAGCGTTTATGTGAAAAAAATAAAGTATTGCATTAATTAGTAAAGCTGAGTGAATGTGATACTATTTTAAATTTGCTTTGAGCATAAAAAAAAAAACACACAAGCAGACAAATGTATTATTCAGATCTGGATGATGCAGTCGACACTGTGGATAAACTAGCTAAAGGTGTTTTCACACACAGTTCTACACTAGGCAGATCTAATGACAAAAAGTACTGACTTTGCACCACATTAGAAGTCAGAAAAGCTGATTTATAAATTTAACATTGAGCTGACTTTTATTATCTAGTGTATAATAATGAAGTTTTGCAAGGTTGCCTTGATGTTCCTTCCATACAGCAGTGATTCTCAAACTATTCCTTAGGGACTTGTTTTTGTGCCAACCCAACTTTCAACAGCCAGGGAATTGGGACCATCTGGTGGTCCCTAAGGAATGGTTGCTATAGAGCACTCAGGCCATGTGGACAAAAAAGAGGTTACTTTTTTGCTAGTTTTATGTGGATGCATTGGTGGGTGAAGACTAATGGCTAACACTACTTTTCTTGAACTACTACATAAAACCTTCATAACTACACCAATCGTTTTCTTTGGCTGGGGTCATGAGCTGTTATGCGTGGTCAATACAGATCATATTCATTAATATAGTAGTGTCATGACAAATACTGTAATGTCATGACATCAACCTCATTTAAACATGAAAACTTATGAGCTAAAAACTGTCAAAAATTAAACTATGCTGAATTTGTTCATTGATCAGTGTGGCCAAATTTTATGCACTTTCATGCATTATTTCTAAAGAACCCAAAATGTCTGTAATCAGGGATGGATACTGAAATTGGAATCGTAACATCATCTGCAGATGATTTCTTCATAAAATAAATAATTGTTGGACAAGCATTTGTATTTATCTGATATTTTAGATGGATTATAAAATTCAAACTGGGCTACTGTGCTAGATTCAATATCATGCATCTTATTCATTTTACTTTACTAATTAATATGTATTGGTATCAGAATATACGTACATTAAAAATAATGGATAACTTCATTAGACTACAGTTGTATGCCTATTCATGAATGCTGCTTTACTCCATTTTAAATATGTTAAAACTGTATCTAACCATTTTTGATGATTTGACTGAAGTTCAACTGAAGGCCCATACCTTCAGCATGTCATTGCTGAATGCTGTGCATTAGATTTGCAGTCTATAAAGCAAGCATGCACTTACCTTCACATCTTCAATACAATAGTGGCCCTGACTGCTTACAGAGAGTACTCACACAGGGGCCATTTTTGCTTCTTTTCACCAAAACCACATTAAAGATGGTGCACTCTCCCTGAATTCATAGCCTGCACTTCCCATGTGTCAAGAATTTAATTGTTGCTGAATAAGTAATGATGCTGTCCAGAGATACAGGCCCATTTCTACATTTAGACCATGTCTGCCCTTGGACTTTAACCATATATGTTTCTGAAAAAATGAAGAACAAAAAACGGTGGCGAGATTTAATGTAGCTGGAAGATGTGTATATTAAAACGCTGGCAGCTTAAATACGGTCCCCCATTAACATTTCAAAACAGGATTATGAATCACCAATAACTTCTAGGAGTAACCCCCCCTTCCCCGAATATCAGTCATCTGAGCTATCAAAGGTTTATGGAACCCATAAGAGGGTGTTATTTTTTTGCTCTTGCCCTGTCAAATACACTTTTAGGAAGAGTCTGGCGGTAAAGATGCAGTAAGGGAGAGAGAGAGAGAAGAGATTATGATTTAAATGAGCTTGCTTGTGTCTCAGTTGAAGAAGTAAATGTTTTGAAGGTCAGACACAAGGCCAAGTGAAAAGAGGAATGCATATCAAAGCACCAAATGCTTCAGCCTGCATGTCTCAATAAGCCAGTGCCCTTTCTCTCTTTCTGCTTCCACTGACCTGATCATCCTGTTTTCACATACTGCAGTTCATAGGGTAGGAATGTTATGTTTTACATACAACAATAACTTTACATACAACAATTTTACATACAACAATAACTTTATGTATTATAAATTCGACATCAAAAGATCATGTTTTACTCAATTTTTGAAGTATTTTGGGAGCGAGATGTTATGAAATTATAAATAATATGGTAAAACTATTTATTTAGAAAATCTGGGGGGGGGTGCTTTGAGATTTGATCACCACATTTCAAATACGAGGCCATATTTATTTTACTTCGAACTACTTTCCTGATGTTGCACAGCTTTCTCTGCCATTTTAGAATTATGTACTGCTCTGTTCATCATTCTAGATATCTATAGTGTCTTTTTATTCATTTTTCCCAGTTTCCTAATAAGGGTAGGAAATTTGCACAGGACTAACATATAAAACATTAAGCCACATCTCTGAAATTGTTATGATGTGATATGGTTAATTGTAGATAAAATTAATTAAATGAGAATCATTAGTTGTGATTCCTACAACACATATATAGCAATTTTATTTACTATCCAAAATAACAGGTGAGCTACATGTCTTCTGAGTTATATGTCATGTTGATAAAATAGTGATCTTGTCTTACAATGCCGTAGATGTACATACCTCTTTATCATGAACAAAGTTAAAAATACATTATAGGCCAAATGTTTATCTCAGAGCAGTTGTAAAAAGATGTCTTAGTCAATAGAGTATTCATTACAATTTTATTTAATAGCTTTTTACATGGAAGCTTTAAGAGGCATTAAACATTCTAGATGTCTGGTTATTATCACTGCTGTGAAGAATTTTGACTCTGTAGGTTTCTCAAGAACATATCATATAACAATACTGAATGACACTGAGAAGTCAGTGGAATTTCCCTTTTACTTTGGAAAATCTGTGGAAAACAGTCTTAAGATGAATTATTACAGAGTTCACATGCATGTTGATCATTTTACAATACATTCAAATGTACAGTAGTTCAGCTACTAAAATTTTAGGACTAGAGCTGTTATAAGAAATATTTTATATATTTATCAGCAAGCATGTTGGTTTAATAAGACAGATTCCAAACTTTGTAATGATAATGTATCTGTCCTTCATCTCCCCCTTTTCCCCCAGTCTCCGGTCATCCATCTCTCATCCATCATTCCATCTGCTCCCTTTCATTCATTTACTCTTACTCACTCACTCTCTCATTCTGGGACTAAACAGGAAAGTGTTAGGCCTATGTTTGGAGGGCAGGACTTAGTTAATTAGGCACGGATTTCCTCTGGAGGCGCATGTCTATAAAAGGCAAAATCACCAGACAAGATCACAGGGTCTGACCGCCGTCATTGCTCCCTGCATGTCATTGACCAATCTTTCCTCACAGATCATTGTCTGACTGTTTGCTTGAGCGATGGACTCATGCCCCACTTAATATAGCAAACACATGAGGCGTGCCAGCATCTCCACCATCACAGAGGCTTTTTATAGCAAAACCAAATGTCTCTATTCATGTAAGCAGGCAGTGCTGGGGCTTTTGCTGAGCAGTATGTCTGTAAACATTCCCAAGGTGTGAATCAATTCAACCCCCCACCCCTCCTTTTTAATGAATATGTCCCCTAAAAACTTCAAAGACATAATGTCCTAGCCTCTAACTGACTCATGCGGCAGATGTTTGTCCCATATACAAGTGACAGGGAATAGAGCTGCCAATTACTTACGCCCAGGGTGAAGTGCACTAATGAGATTTATAAAGTCAGTTGTCTGCACACAAACACATTCAGGCCTTTAAGGGAAAAGGTGCCAGAACAACCAGTTTGTTGTTGTTCGTTGATTTTATCCAGAGAGGTTAGGTAAAGACTTCACAAGAGGTGGTCCTTTTTTATTTTGAACAAATAAGTTCAAATGAGTTTTTAACATGTACATTTGATACGTTCATGTCATGAAGTACATGTATATCTGCTACAGAGGATGTATTAAGACTATTACTATTGTTATGTGAACATGGCCATAATTGCAAGGAGGTTTTCCATTGTTGTGTTTGTACCACATATTTGAAAATGTTTGTTAGCAATGCAAACATCCTGTTTTTTGGGAGCAAGACACAAACAATATATAATGAATTGTAATTATCTTTCTACAGTAATTCCTCAGTTATATACCTCAAGATTTGATCACAACCTTTCTAATATGTTCATTAATATATGTGGATATTTGGGCACTTTTGCAACGTTGGGTAATTGAGTACTTCGTATGTAATCAGTTAATGGAGATCCCACAGTAACACACTGCTTTACAAATAGAATGGCTGTATTCTTAGAGACTGCTGTTTGAAGGAGCTTCATTAGGAAAGTAGCAGATATGCCTTGTTCCCCAACAGGTGGCGTGTTTGTCTGTATGCTGATCTGCGCTACTCTCTAAAACGTTAAGGTCTTGCTTGTGCACCTTAGAGAAAGCTGATAAGGGGACATAAGGCTTCATGCAAACACCTTGGCCTTAATGACCATGTATACACTCATGAAAACACAAGCTTAACAGATATGGTTATGTACAGAAGAACACACCTGCCCTTATACTCACACTTTTATACCTCACACTTCTAATAAAGTGTAAACATTCCCAAAAGATGTGCTTATCCTGACTGTTTTTGGACCTCAGTCACCAAAGCATTTAACAGTGCATAACTATGTACACGTGTCTCACACACATACACACACACACACACACACACACACACACACACACACACACACACACAAACACAAACACACTCACACATACCCACACCCAAGCGTGACCATTTGGATTATTGTATTGAGTGTGTGAGTGTTTATCTAGCACTGCTGGTTGAAGCCAAAGAGAGATTATGCAAAGCTTCTTCTAAACTGTTTGCATACCTTCCACCCCCACTCCTCATACTTACTCTCAACCCTCCCCTCCCTCTGTCAGTGCTCCTCTATTCCATTGTGCACACTTAGCCTGCCGCGTCTAGAGGAGCCATCCTCTCAATTGCTGCAATTTTGTCATTGTTGCTGCTTTAAAATTAGGCAATGGGCTGTATGTATAATCTTGCTGTCTCGGGGTAATTTGGATTCACCAAGCCCCAAAAATTAAAGCCTCCACAGCCATCAAGACTGACTTGGAAAATTTATAGCTGTTGTCAAAAAAAAGAAAAAAGAAAAAGTTCAGTAAAAAAAACTTAAGGTAAATCTAAAGTTAGACAGACTAGTCAATGTAAAAGTCGCAGCTAATTCGCATGGTTGGCATAGATTGCATTATGAGGATGGTAAGTCATTTAACTTTTGGTGGAAAGCATTTCAACCATGAGAGGATTTCATTATACAGTGCTGTGAAAAAGTATTTGCCCCTTCCTGATGTATTTTTTTTTGCATGTTTGTCACATAAATGTTTCAGATTATCAAACAAATTTAAATGTTAGGCAAAGACAACCCAAGTAAACACAAAATGCAGTTTTTAAGTGATTTTATTATTTAGGAAAAGAACTATCCAAACCTACATGGCACTATTTGAAAAAGTAATAACCAAAGTAACTTTGGTTAATCACACTGTTTGTGTCACGGTAGGACCTTTTCTAAATCCAGATGCTGGTGAAACACAGGCGCAGATTTCCATACTGAAGTGAGTTTATTTACGACAGAGAACACAAAACCATAAATAAACTGGCACAAGCCAAACTTAAGTAATAGAGAGAGTTCAAACAAGAGGACTAGAGAGAGAAGAGAAGAGAGTTGAATAGGTAGAGGACACGACACGTACATGTAATGCTCCACGCCACATCTGAGAATAAGAGTCCCTTAAATAGCCGGTCCGGGGCTAATCAGTCCTCTGCT
>JBBJLS010000023.1:461250-477758 GCA_037577275.1 Bryconaethiops microstoma
ACTCGAATTATCATGGAGCGGAGAAAGCGGTCAGCGGCGTGGCTGCATTTTACCAAAAAAAAAAGACAGTTTCGTTTGAAACCAGTGCAGTGCCATTTTAACTTGCAAGGGTGGTAACACTACAAACATATTAAAACATTTGAGGTCTTTTTAAACAGCATTAAAATTCAATAATGCCATGTGTTCGATTCTCAGCGATCATAGGGAGCAGGGTCTGTTCTTTCTTCCCTCGGAACGGAAGCATTTATTTACTGTCTCCAAAAAGAACAGAGTGGCGAGAATCACTCAAACAGCAGCCATGTAAAACTCCAAACACTCCCCGCACTACCACACACTGAAAGACTACATCTCCCAGCCTCCCCAGAGCCTCAATTACCTGCTGCCTTACATTTCTTAAGGCAACAGGCTCATCCTATAACACTTTAGGAATCGATCATGGAATCGATAAGGAATCGGATCGATAAGAAGAATCGATAATGGCATTGACATCAATAATTTCTGATCGATTCCGATCCCTAGTTGTCACAGACATCTGGTGAGAATTTCATGTTAATAGTCCCTTTAGAAATGTATTTTCTTAGTTCAATACTTATTTTACCTGCTGTATATTTAATCCAGACCCATTGGGAGACTGTTTCTGTTGGTGCCATTTTTGTAGCATTGGGTAGACACAAACAGAATTCCAATTATTAACATACAAGTTTTGGCACCTGGTACACATGCACAAGCTCAACACTCACTAACATCCCACTCATGTCCTTCAGCAGTGGTCCTATATTTCCTCACTGATGGATGAGGTAGAGGTTGGCTGATATACTGGGCAGAAACAATTATATGCAGTAACTGTAAACCTATAAAGAGCACCCACACTGTAGGACATAATAGCCAGTGAATGTAGAATAAGGGATCTATAATGAATAATCTGGCAACTCAGTGTATGACAAATTAAGTTGAACTTGAATACCTGGCATTGTCCAGGCTAAGATTTCTTGCATTAAGTCCTTTTCGCATCAATCACAGACTTCCCCAAGGATCAACAGTTAACAGCAGCCCAGGCAGCCATCTTCTTCCTGCCTGATGAGAACCGAGAGGCACTTCAGAGCCTCCTCTTTTTCCTTCAAGAAGTGGTGGCCTGCATGGAGGAAAACCAGATGAACCCCACCAATATTGCAGTGTGCTTGGCCCCGTCTCTATTCCACCTCAATGTCCTCAAGAGAGAGAACAACAACACAAGGTATTTTGAGGAAAAAAGAGAGATCAGCTCTCATCTGATATTCCAGCATTTATATAACTTTCTACAGTATTACATGTCGAACCAGTCCGAGGTTCTTTGCTAGCTTGCCTCACATTTGCTTTCAAATGACATGGGTTTTTTTTTTAATTCTAAGTAACTCCACACTTTCCTTTTATTCTATTTGGGGCATTTCAGGACAATAAAGATTCAACTTCACTAAATATCCAATTTTATCTTTTTTGCAACACAATTCCGATGGAACTGTACTTATGTAACATAGCACAGTCCCACATCTGGCTTTAATTTCACCCAGATAAGGGAGATATTATATTTGTAATGTGTTCCAACTATTCAGAAGAGGTCCAAAATGAGGGAGAGAAAGAATTACTTAGTAGGGAGTATTAATAATTCAGGCTTCTTTGAACTTCCAAGACTGAGATAATTTATCTAAAACTGCTTGCTTTGTAAAGTAGGAGCACTTAACATTTGTCTTGTCCACTCTTCCTCCCTCTCGTGTGGTGTATAAAGAGGACAGGCCATGATATCAGCCACAAGGGGAAGCTGAGATATAATGATGTCACAGCTAGCTCCCAGAGAGTAAACGCAATCAGGCAGCTGATTCAGATCCAATCAAACAAGCTCCCATCATCTTTACACACCAGCTGCCATGAAGCCAGCTCTGTATGACTTCCTGCTAAGCTCTGGGTGGAGTGCTGCAAATTGGCCCCCTACAGATTGATGTGTTTTCCGTGACTAGACACAGAGCGCTGTTAGAAGAAACAGTGGGCGCTATGGTGTGGGCAATAGAGGATTAAGCAAAGAAATGCCAGCGCTACTTCAGCTGTATCCCATAACTCAATATCTGTTTAAATTCCAGAGGAAGGAATGATCTTAAGTTAGACATCCATTTAACATCACAGCATCTTCACTGTGTGAGCAAGATAACACATTCCATGACATTTCTTGTTTTTCAGGCACAGGTCAAGCCACAGGAAGTACAGCTTAGGAAGACCTGACCAGAGGGATCTGAGTGAGAACCTAGCTGCCACACAGGGGCTGGCACATATGGTGGCCGAGTGCACCCACCTCTTCCAGGTACTGTGACCCTTATTCACTGATTTAGCACTGTGCGGGCCACAAAAGCCCAACAAGACAGAGCCATAATACAAGGTGTCATTTGTATTTGCTGGGAATTAAATATGAATTATCTAAAGCATAATTTATAATATCATGATATTATTGATTTAACTTTTTGGTCTTATAGTCTAAAACAGTAGTTCACTGTTTTTTTCATAATGCCGACTGTATTTTGATCAGGTCACTGATAACATGTTGAGAAATAGTATCACTGTCATGAAGTAAAAAACAAAACTAATACAATCTGTTCTCTATATAGCCTATATTAGCTACTTAGCTCCTTGATAACTGGGGTTTGTAACAAAAATATTTTAGGACAATGCACTTTAATTTTGTAATTTTATTAATCTTACCCAGTAACTTCTATGAACTACTATAAAACCTAGGAATTCACTACTTTGAAACTACTAAGGTATATATTTATGAGAGTATGTAAAGCCTTATATTGATGAAAGGTCCTTTTAAGAGTTGAAGCAGTGAACGATACAACCTTCATTATGCTAGCTCTGTTTGTCTGATATACATAAACACCACTTACCCATCAATTTCTCATTAATGCAGATGCCAAAATATTGGATGAAAAAAAATCCTAGTACCTTTTATGAAGATGGCTTCAGCTTAGACGGAAGTTTTAGCTCTCCTCTGCGCAGCGGTGAGACTGATCTACCAGACCGTTCCAGACTGGATCTCATTGTACGGCAGCTCTTAAGGGAGGCAAGGGAGAAGCTCAAAGGCTGGGTAACTTACTCAACCTTTGACCACATGGACGTGGCATTTAAAAAGGTGAGTGTTTATTTGTTCTGAATATCCTGATAAAAGTCGGCCATAGGAAGTGTGAGGGACCTCTGATATTTCCATGGAAATGTAAGGGCAGGTAGTAACCGTAGCCTCTGTGCAGCAGGTGGAGGACAGCTATCCCTTGTTGCTGTGGAGGGGAGCAGTGGAAGTGGATGCCCCGCAGCAAGACGTCCTTGAGCACATTCTGAGGGAACATGGGAAGTGGCAAACTGACCTCCAGCACAGTGAGGTGGTGGAGACCTTGGACAAGAATGTAGAGGTCTACCAGTACACCCTGCAGGCTGTCGGGGCTAGGCCACCACTGCAGCATGTACTGCTGAGGTAATGGGTCACCCACTGGCTTGGGTCAATCCTTTGTGTTACTTTGAAGCACCATTAATCACTATTACTCTAGGTATCTGTGTTTTTACAGGTGTTTTGAAAAATAAATCACACAAAGCGCTACTAACACATTTTTCCTTTTACTCACCAAATATAACTCAAACTGACTTCATAAAATTAGGTCAGAAAAAGAGCTTTTGGGTTTTTGCCCATAGAATGTGACATCCTCATGTTAATAACTTGACTACACTGAAAAGTCAAGACCAGGTGGCTAGCATGATTATTAAGTCAGTTCACAAATTAAGTGTTGACATGGGTCTCATCCAGGATTAATTTGCCTATTCTGTGACAAATGGGTGCAACAGAGAGAAAATCCCTTGACAACACCAACTCATGACATGCCTGCCATTTCTTGTGTAATCCTGTTTATTTCTGCCATGGTCGTACACAAACCACCTCATAGTTCATCAAGCCAACAACTGCTGCTCAGTTTGCTTGCCTAGCTGAAGTGATCCCTCAGCTGTACTGTTGCCAACCTCCACTTCTCAACCTGCAGGACCTGGCACTCAGATCCTTCGTCAGGACCTCTATTTGTGGCATCCACTTCAGTAGAACGTCCTGATGTGTCAACCAGAGGGGTTAAGGCCCAAGTGCTTTGCTGCATGTTTCTTGTGGAGCCGATGGGGGCAAAAAGGTCACGACTCACACACTTCTGCCGGACAGACACCAGGTGAGTGTCTTAGTAAGAGTGGAATACCTCAAGAGAGGGAAAGATGAATTGCACCACTACTATTTTCTTCTGTAGTTCCTTAGGTGATCAATATATTCTCTGCAAGGTGCTTTGAACTGAAGCTCTCCCAGATTAAAATTTTGAAGGAGAATCAATGAAACATGAGCCGGTAATACAAAAACCAGTTGTTGAAAAATTGAGACCTACACCTAGAGATGTTGTGACAGGGGAAACATGTAGCACAATCATTGAAAAAATATTGCGCTACCTTCATCGTCCTGCACCTGCCTAGATGGCAGGTTTGGGAATGTAAAAAAAGAGATACTATATATTTTTCTGATTGCATTTTAGGTTTTATTGCCAAAGCAAAGCATCTGCCTTGGTCTGCAGCAGACTTTCATACTAGTAGGTTTCAATGAGTAGGTTTTATTACCTTAAGAAACATGACTAGGTCTAATACACGTTGCATCAGTGTTTCAGTACAGAGCACAGCAGTTCATCTGTGACAATTCCTTATGAGTGCTTTAAGTTATATTACAACCACTTTCACTGCAGGGAATTATGCTCTGCTCACTTTCTTCCTAGCGCCTATTAAAACACTTAAAAAAAAGGAAAATTGCAGTAGGTAGGGGGATAATTTGTTGTGATATTAATTTAGACCAGTGGCAGCTTGCTTAGAACATTCTGTTCATTTGTTCCTTTTAAGTCTGCTTAACATTGTGTGCTAGCCTAATGGGGCCAATCTCATTAGGTAAGGAAGAAATTGAAAGTAAACTAATCATTGTCTGAGTCTCCTATGGCCCATATATCTCTGTGATGGTCTGCCTGGAGTCTTAGTCCAGTTATTTATTCTGCTCTCTGTCTGTCTCCATCAGGGGCCGATCTCTAGAATGGCACAATAAAGTTGGTGGACACCTGCTTTCTTCCACCCTGGTGGCAATTAGAGACTCCTTTAGACCCAGAGTGAAAGATTCCAAGGTATAAATGGATGGATTCGTGCAACTTGGGACAGTTTTGTGAACCCTGAAGCCACTTTTTCTGGCCATCCTGAAAAAGCATCCAATGAAAAAACAAAACCCCCAAAAATGAAGTGTCCATATGCATGAGATAGACCTGCCCAGCTGGAGGACAGAGGAATGGGATCTCAGTTGTTCCCATGTCAGGACTGGGGAAAGAGTTACAGAGGCAGTTTAATGCAGGGACAATTCCACCTGCAGACTAGGAACCACAACAGTATGATGAGATGTTCCAGGAGAGCCACTTCACTTGGCTTTATCAAGACTGACAAGGCAGAGTGTCAGAGTAATGAAACGTCTCATCCCATTTGAAGAGCCATTCCACGGGCTAATGCATTGCAAAGGTTGTCTCCAGCAGTTTCTCCTTGCTCGGTTTTTAAGCGTTAAAAGAAATACTGTGAATGTGAAAATGTACTTCTTTGAGGAGTCGGTCCCTACATCATTGTTCAACACAGAGACGCCACTGACATGTCACTTCAAAGCATGACAAGACGTGCCGAATTGGGGCAGATCCGCTGCTGAAGGGAAATTCTTTGTACATTAGTGACTGTGACACTGATTTCGTGCAGGCATGTTGTTGCATTGGAAACTGTAACTTTCACATATTTATTTCAGTGTTTGAAAGTGTGTCTGATCAAGCCAAGCACTTCCATTCAATGGTATATGTGACCTGGTATATTATAATGCTTTTCGATGTTGTCAACCTAAATGCCTGTAGTGACTTTGAATACATTTTATTCCCTGTGCTCGGAGCCTATGTACATATTTTAAAAAGTGTGCAATTTATTTTTTTCAATTTAAAAACCTTTTACAGTGATGTAATATATTGTTTTAATGACTTATTACAATACTTTAGATGAGATTATATAAACATAGAAATCAAAAACTAATTAAACAACCTTTACTACTGAAGAGCTATTACCTAATTAACCCCATCATATGGGACACGTTAAGCTATTGAACCCTACTGAACAGCATTCAGTGTATTTGTCACAGGCATGGATTGGCATGAAAAGTTAATCAGTTTAAAAAAAGGTATGTATAAAGTCTTTTTAAAAAAAGACATCGGATCTCTCAAAAACTTAAATCTAAAATGCAGACTTTTTTGCTTCAAAATAGGAATGACAATTTAAATATTTGACGTGTAAGAAATCTTGGTTCACATTTTAACTGCTGCAATTTTGCAATTGCTAAATGCGAGGCCATAAGACCTATTTTGAATATTTCAAACATACAGAGGAACATGATTTGATACAGTGACGCCACCTCAGTTGTGCTTCTCTTTTGACTGGACCTTGAACACCAAGGTTTTTTTTTTCTATCTTTCCAGTGTTGTGATTCAGGACATGCAGCAGCAAGTCATCTCTTGGTATTGTATTTTATGAACTGAATAAACTCAAATGATAGTGCAAATCTGTGGAGTCTACACTTTTTTTTTTGTCTTTTATTATACTCCAACACCACCCCACCATGGTGAAGGCCCTATGTAAAATGCACATGTTAAAAAACTGCATTAAGATAAGGCAGAGCAACCCAGGACATTTACCTGTGCTTCATAAGTAATTACTATAGTCGCCAAATCTATAATTTAGATCACAAGCAAAACTTATCAAAAGAGTAAAGAATAAACGAAGGCACTGTGAGTAAATGAAATCAGTCCAATTAATCTCTGAACTGATTATCAGGCCAGGACACATTAATCACTCACAATTAATTTAATCTTAAACCCAAAGTAAAAAAAGAACAAGATTATACGAGCTGAACTCTATTACTTTATCCAAAATGAAATAATTCAGAGAGTCTGAAGTCTTTTCTTTGGAAGAAAATAAATCAATACAGAATACATACAGAAATCGTGATTTATTGCATAACAAATCCATGTTTTTTTTAAACTGTATGGAAATGGCATGAGAATCCAATTTCACCAAAGCTACACAACTTATTAATCCACAATGTTTTATAAGAATAAGTGCTGCTTTTTCAAAATGTTCTGAACACAATCCCCTTTCATTTATCTCCCCTGATAGTTGTTACTCTGGTTTAACTGTGGAGAATCAGATTGGCACCTATGCCTGGCCATCCCTAAATCCCTGAATGGTTATTCTAATATTTATGTGAAAAAGATAAGCAACTGAGCAAAAACATGTCTTCACAAGGAGTCATTTATGTTTTATTCTGTTTATCATAAAATCAAACAGGACATTACAGGTTGGCAAGTAGGGCTTGTGGTCAAGGCAATGACTAGGTCACATCCTCTGAACTGGGTTGATACCCAATATTTCAAAGCCTTTGGCCATAATGGAAGCCGTGGACTCACAAAGAAGCATCCTCCACATGTTGACTTTAACAACCTCCCCTGTAAAGAACAACAGGAAACAAAGAGTAAGCCATCAATTAGCACATAAAGTAACTAATTTCTTTTTTATCAATTCAAAGATTGAATTCAAAGATTCAATTTAAAGAAAGGCCATTCAGCAACAGTTAACCTTATGGTGTGTCAACATCTGGTATTGCAGCTTTGTTTTTTCCATGTGTAAAAACCAGTGCAAAAATGGGAAATGGGAAACCATAAAGGAAAGGTTGAAAATGTGTAATAACATGGCTTTACTACCAACTGCTGTCAATTGGACGGGTTACTTTAATCTTTTGAAGTGCTGCTTTGTGAACACTTAAAACAATGAACAATTAAAAAAGGTTAAGCACCTGAGTAAAATTTTTAAAAAAAGGCTGAAAATATGGCTGGGAGACTTTTTGTAAATATGCAGCCAACTAGATGTTGTGTTCTTAAGTGCCATCTAATGAATATAGTGACAGTAAATGGTTTAATCCATATTAGTTTAAAGAGGTGTAATTTAATGCTGTTAGGAAGGAAAATCTATAACAGACTGAAAATGGTAATAGAACAACTTTAAGAGAATTTTGCCACTAGAATTATTCTTAATCAAAAATGTTAATGCTAATTCAAAGGACCGTTTGCTTTAAATTACACAATCTCCAGTCAAATGTTACAAAGATCTAATCACCATGCTTTCAGAACAACATTTCAATATTACTAGTCACAGGTGAGGAGTGTTTCTAATCTCTTTTCTGAAATGTATGTTTTCATTGATCTTTATTAAAACATCTTTTTAATTGAGAGAGACCTAGCGCCACTGTTGTCCATGTAAACAGCTCTTAACAAGGAAATTCAGTTGCGGAGAGACAATAACAGTGAAGTAAGTCCAATTGCGTGCAGAAAAGTCAGTCAGTTCTTCACATTAAATGTTCTATCATTCGTACAGCCATCTGATAATTGAAAATGCCATCGGTCTTGTACAGATGCTGCATAATTTCATCCAGCAAAGACATTTTGTAATGGGGTCACATGAGGTATGTTCTTTTATTGTCTAGTCTGGTCTCAAAGATAGCGTCTAACTGACTTCCTGATGGGTTAACCACTATTTTTAAATTAGTGTTTTACTCATGAAGTAACTGGTCATATTGCTGACCTTTGTAGGGCTATGGCCCTCCAGGACTGAAGTTTAACACATGCTTGGTGTAAAAATTGCCCAGATTTAGTAAAAATTCCATAGGCGGAAATGTTATCAAGCCCAAACTGCTCATTATTCTGACTGGCTCAGAGTGTGGCAAAGCCCTCCTAACCCAAGGCCATGCTGGGAGCCCCACCTGTTTGACGGTCCTTCTCTACACAATAGCAGCTGTCGTAAAACTCTGTGAAGGTGGTGGCCAGCTCGTAGAGGTAGTCGCACAGCGTGTGCAGCAGCAGGTCATCCAGAATCTTTTGCAGGATTTCGGGGAAGCGCAGGATGCATTTGCCCAGCTTCCATTCCTTCTCATGCTCCAGCAGGATCTCGCACGTCTCAGCCGCTTTGCGCAGGGCTGCTTCCTCAATGTTAGCCAGCCTGGCAATGGACCTGCAGTTCACAAAGTGGAAGCACTGCAGTATTACTGGAAAAAGTCTAAGGTATTAATATCAGAATGCCAAGTACTGATTAGGAGCCTACGGTCTTACATTTATTCTAACCACACAGTGTGATAGGCTGGGAGGTCTTCTACGTGTGCCAATATTTCCCTGCTAGGGTACTCCAATCAAATCTTTAAGAATTACTCACCTACCTCGTAACAACAACCAACTGCTAAAAACATAATAGCCGTATCATAACATTCAATTATTATTAATAAATAATGAAGTAACAAGCCTGGAAAAAAGAACTTCCTTGTTCTAATAGCAGGAGACACAAGTGATCCACAACAAAACAAAAATGCTTCCACTAAAATTAACCCAGATGTCTTTTCCTCTATAAGCTCCATTTTTCATCATCATTGATCACACTAATTAAATACTCCATTTAAGCTAGACACCTTTCACCAAAATGCAGTTAAACCAGGAGAAACTCATTCTTGAGGTGGAGAAAAGAGAACTTTGTGACTCCTCCACAAATCTGTCAAGAAACTTGATGTTTGATGTATCCAGTAATCCCGTCTGAGTTTTTGCAACTAGCACAACAACAGAACAATTTATTTTGTAAATAGTGCAAATTAGCTCTGCTAATTAATTTGAATGTCATAATAGTTTCAAAATAACAATAATAAGCTGTGGTCTAATCACAATAACACACAAGAGGGCACACCCTAGTGTTCACAATATAGCACAACCTCAGGTGTATTATTATTGAGTGTATTATCATTTCACCACAGTTTATGATTTTTATTATCTACAGCTGCAGCATCCCAGTGCTGAAATTTCAGCGTATGGTATTCTCCCGTCTGTATTATTGCATAATTAAATGGTGACAACTGTGATATTGGTTTTTGTAGTAAACAATATTTCAGACGGCGGCAATGCCCAAATGTAACAAATAGAGTAAAATTTAGTGTGATTTATTCGTATAAATTCTATAACAGATATCTTTTATTATAAGGTCAGTAAATGGGCTGCTAAAATATTTTACATTTTGTTTATCAAGATAAATAGTAGTTAGTCACTAAAAGTGAGCAGTTGCCTGCTCAGCACACTGTGACAACTTCATAGCACTCACTCAATAAAAGTAGACACAGCACTTCCCAGGACACAGTTGTGAGAAATCAACTGTATTTTACTGTAGACTCAGATATAGTTGAGATAATTTCAGGAGTTTCAAAAGTCAGCCAGGCAGCTACATAAGTTCCTGATTAGTTGATTGCTCATGACCATCCCTAATAAATACTTAAACAGTGAAAACAATGAAAGGACAACGGTAGGCCAGACAGTGCGTCCAAAATGAGATCACATTAGTTTCCTATCACCAATACACAGTATTTCTTAGGTGAAGGGCACGAAGCTCTAAAAAGATGATTCAGGACTGCAGTGAACTAGGCATATACTGAGACAGAGAACATACTGAATCCATTCATTTCAGCGAGTGAAGTGGCAGTGAAATGATGGGTTTAACTTCAGAACAGAAAAAGGAAAAGGACAGAGGACAAAGGGAAAAAGTACCCATATAGCCAGAACAAAAAAGTTGAGGAGACTCCACTGCTCTGAACTCTTGCCATGATACCAAGAGCCTGACAGAGAGGGTGAGAGCATAGAGGCAGGCAGACACACCAAATGAGAACAGAGGAGATTTTCACACTGACTTCACACTGATATACACACACAGTCCAAGAGCACTAAAAGAGATCTCAGTCACAACATCGTATGAACTACGCCTACACGATATAACACTCGATATCTGATACAGTGATAAAAGTCTTGGCAGTAAAGATATTGCAGGAGGCTACAGTATGCAAATGAGCTACCAATCATCTTATTCCATTTTTACCATGTGACATGAACATCTTGACCAATCACAATCCATGATTCTGTATGTAATTTGATGATCCATAAAATTAAAAAGTAAAATATTTTGCTTAAAATAAAATCCTAACTTTTTTTTATTGTAACTGCATTGATAAATATTTTGTCCACCCTAAAATGCACTCAGAGCACCTCTCCTTTCAAGACATACATGCATATTTACAACACACCAGCCAGAAACTGGCAAGGGAGCACAAACTCAGCTGACTGCATGAGCTATTGATTGGACAGGGTCCATCAAGCAGCCCTGGTGAGACTGCTCCTTCCCCCCCTACCTTCCACTTCCAACATGGATGCCCTGCCTGTGGCTATTGATCCCCAGCGGGGGCTTACCTGATGCGAGTAAAGGCATACAGGAGGTAGGCTGCCGTGTTGCCCCTGTCATCCAGCATCTTGTCAAAGGAGAAGACATAGTCGTTGATGCGGTTGTGGGACAAGTCAGCGTATTTGATGCATCCAAAAGCGACAGCACGCTGCGCATGTACGAGCTCTTCTGGGGTCAAAACCTAGATCAAATACACAAAGTTAAGTGGGGCCACCAAACAACACAACATTTATCCCAAAACATTAAAAGTTCTCAAAAGTAATGTTGACTGAAACCAACAGATAGTATCGACCCATATTGTTGGTCCGCAGGAAAGATCCACCTGTGGCAGTAAAACATATTTAAGACTTTAAGACATGTAATAGACCAACTGAAACAACAGTAGCCTGTAATTTATGACCATGTTAAAATGGTATCCAGTGATAGCAGATATTACTATTTAAAAGCAGCTTACAACTAGGGCATCCAAAAGGTAATGTTTTATTTGCAGTTTTATGTTAGTTCCAATCATCAATATTCTCTGACTACAAGTGTACACACAAGCGCCATACAGCCATAAGGAATCTGTGAAGTGTCAATCAACCTTTACTGTTAACCTATTTAATTATCTATATGATAGCAAGTTGGCATTACCTATTATTTATCAAAATACTTAAAAAGACTGCCTGTGATGTGCAGCATATCTAGAAAACATGAAATAAATGGAAAGCAGAGAGTAGATTTTTACCGATTTAGCCAGAGAAAACAAGACAAACTGAGGTATCTGCATAGCCAAATTAGCTATCTTGCCAGCTAACTTTAACTTTTTTGTTCTCCACATTGTAAAGTAATCCATTCTCTACACTGTAAGGATGATTTGGAGACAGTTACTAAAGCTACAAGCCTGTGTTTAGATTTGCTTTAGCATAGCACAGCACAAAAAAACCCCACACAAAATTCATCAGCCCATCCAAAAAAGTTCAAAGGCATTTGTAGTTTTGCAAAGGTTACTTCCACCCTCAAGAAACATCATTAGAAAGGAGTTCACAATTTGTATCCCTAAAGCCTTGCTTCAGAGACTAGGGTGTATGGCTGCAAAATGCAAGCAGGCAAAAGACAGTTAAATTTTCATTTTGCTCAGAGAGGCCCTTTAAAATCAGAATCTGTATCGGAAAAAAAATTTTATAGGTCAGGAAACATAACCATTGACGTTTTTACACAAGCCAAACAAGTATAAGCTCATGCTGTGCAAAGAAAGTAATTATTCTAATTAGACAGAACAAAACATTTAACAAATGGCCCAAAACATTTAATTCCATAAGACATCAGCCTATGTGCTGAAGAAAAAATGTTAGTGCAGTGTCTAATGGTAGGCAGCGTTCTGTTGGATAAAGGGGACCGCTCATCTCTAAAAATGTGGATTTTCTCAGCGAAGCCACTCCAACACAAGCTCCTTAGCAGGTGGTGTTTTTGGGACTGCAGCCAGGCTCAGAAAGAGTGACGTTCAAGGGTGGACGCCTAAAATGTCCGCACTGCGCATCGTAACATCAGATTGTCGGAATAAGTCGAAATTGGCTTCTGCTGCCGATGCCGGGCTTCTAATTGATTGTGCCCTGGGGAATGGGGTGCGATTACACGCCTGCTAACTTTTCCTGCACATTTTAATGCAGCATGTGTAACTTTCAATATCCTTGACAAGTACGTAGGCTTAGCAAAATATATTAGAAAGTGTCAGTTCAGAGGAAAATGCCTTTGCTTTACCAGCCTCTTTGGCGAATACTGGCAACAGTCAAAGGAAAAGTACGAGAGCATCTAGCAATCTAAAGGCCTTTCAGATCAAGTGCAAGGCAGAGTAGAGTAGAGACTGCTCTTTTCATCTAATGGCTTTTTTTATGCAACTCTAAATCAGCACTTCATTTGAGGCGTTTCAATGTGAAGATGCAGAACCATTAGAGTATCATTCGTTATGGGCAGGTGAGCCAAAGCTAATTGCTGAACTCCTATGGGAGCAGTGAAAGTGTCACAATTTTCCATTTTGTTCTTGTTCGCTGTGCCTCGGTCTTGTTTGAATTGAACACCCTAACTCAAGAAGGGAAAAGTGAGAGAAATTTAGGGCAAAGAAGAAAGAGCAAGTGAGGGAATGTGTGAATAAGTGTGTCTATGTATTTTTCCCTCTCCCACCTTATCTCTGCTCTTCTCTTTAAGTTTGTCCATGGATCTCTTCAAGCCCTCCTCAAGCAAATCCATTAGCCTGACCGTGTCCCCTGATCGGGTTTTAAACTTCTTCCTGTGGCAAAAAAGAAAGATACAGGGACTTTGGTAAGAGTGCAATGGATATACATATTTAAGCTCTACTCAAGCTCCAGAAAACAAGTATATAAACACAATGCCTTATTGAACAGCATCAGTATGTTTCAATAGCAGCAGGTAAACTCACTTGTCTTCCCCCAGCACTACTCCAAAGCCTGCATGTTCGACACGTGTGACCTTGGGGTCATACCAGCCGATCTTCTGACCTGCGGCAAAAACTATTTGGAAGTGTACTCCCTGCCACAGAATGAAAACATGCATGTTACTACACATGCTGTGCATCATGTTACAGTATATTAATCATTAAGAACAATGTCTCCCTAATACATAAGTGAAGATATTGTCCAAATACAGTATTAGCTATGCTGTTGCCTTGTTTAACGTTGCAAAAGACATTTGAAATAAGCAAACCATTCAGTTTTGAGGACTTAATTGTTTCATACTCATTTGCCAGTGTTTATACAGTCACCACCTGCTCGATTCAGTTACAGCACCATCACAGATTACTGTTAGTCCCTTAAAAGGCCAGACTTCCTTTCCCTACACCTTTAATATTAAACTAATATGGTCAGTTTGCACTGTTTTCTGTGCAATTACTGAATACAATTAGCGTCTGCCAAACCGTAACTGTATATATATATATTTTTTTTTATTCATTTACACTAGAGAAGTACATGCACAGGTACATAAGACAAAACAGTAGCAGTGATTTCGTCTTCTGGAGGTCCTTGTATGAGAGATTGTTTTACTGTGTGTGACCAAGTTGGGGTAATTCATGAATTGAACTGAGACTGCAAGGTAAATTCCAATTCACTTTGTGGAACTGGGATTAGAATCACATGCAGCTGAAGGGAAAAGGAACTGAATTTCAGGAAACAGAGTTGAATTCAAATAAAGTCCACAAATTTCCACTTTCAAAGATTTGACTTGATTGACCTGATTTTCTACAAAGTATACATTAAATGTTAATGATCACATATATGGCAAACATATGAAATAAAAACAAGGACATTGTATTTTTTTCATATTATGCATGTTACTTTCTCAAATTACTTTTATTTCTTTATTTATTATTTCATTATTTACCTAAGATTGTTTGTGTTTTTTCACTCTTCACATTGCCATCCACAACATATTCCTAAATGTGATCAATACAGCATTTCCCAGAATGTCACGCAATGTGAATTTTCATAACCTAAAAGTAAAAATTAAGATTCATCAGGTGTATGCTGAAGATGTGAGACTGTATAATTTGTCTTAGTTGGATCGGAGAGATTTTTGACATGTGTGATGCTGAACGCTTTTGAAAATCTCATTAGTGTATGAACTCTGTACTGCAATATTAACACTCAGATTGGAAACCCTGCTAAACGGGAAATGTCTAAGGAACCTCACATTTCTGGAAAGACCTCTGTAAGTGATAATTTTCATAAACAAATTCCTAAAACCTCAAGTAACCACAGTGAAATCTGTAAGCACTGTGGTGAACCTGTTCATGAGCAACTTTAAATGGCATACTTGCACACAGCCATTCCTGCCTCATCTGCTCTTGTAAAATGTGTTTTCTGATACTGACAAAAATTTTCCAACATTAATTAGAATGTTTGAAAAGACATTAATTTTCAGGACATTCATTCATAATAAGAATAAAATGATTTTGTGATTTTCTCTCATCACGTGGTAGCATTTCCTAAGTCAAACTTCTAATCATATACAGGTATAAACAGTGCATTCAAAACCTTACCATGACCTCAGTGTCAGTCATATACTACTCACTCATATACTACTCATTTGTTATTTTATATTTATATTTCTGTAACAGTTTACATTTATATTTATTTGACTGCTTTTTGTTTAAGAAATCACTTTCTGTAATCTGTAAGGTGCTATACAAATTGAAAGGTTCAAATGTATGTTATGACGTAATCTCAAATAAATGTCCTATAACCACACAAAATGCTAATCGGACAGAATTGCACTGAACTGAATTCCAATTAGTTTCCTGTAGTTGCTGTTCAATTCCAATTCCAATTCCATTACTGAATTGACCCCTACACTTTTTTTTTTTTTTTTTTGAGCATTGTATCTGACAAGGCCAAAATAAAATTTCCAGCCTCAGATGGGAAATAACAAATACCATTCTCTCTATCCAAAATATTCCACCTATACAAAAATATTTCTAACATATGTCCGAAACAATCATTAGATCCAGTCATTGCATGCATAGTCATGTGGTCTGTTCTCAAACAGAGCACAAATGATACTAATGTATGAATCTGATGCGGTGAGAAAGACTGGTGCATCCCAGAGAACTGACTTGGTCTGTATTAAAATTTAATGCGCTGAGAAGTTGAAACACACACACACACACACACACACACACACACACACAAGCATGCGCAGGTTTATCTTGCTGCAGAGGTGAGAGCTCTGGGGCATGACTGGACCTTCTCTCCAACCCCTCCAGAGGATGTTCACATCCAGTGCAGCCACACATACACACCTGGCCACTGTCAGCCACATAGATGATGATGTCAGCCTTCTCGTCAAAGAGGCGCTGTCGCAAGGCTGCCAGGTCTGATGTGTCGTAGGTATAGCCCCCATCGGACTTTACCACCGTCAAGGGGATGGACTGACCTGAAGCAAACACTATCTTCCTGCCCTCATCCAACTCCACCAGGCCTAAGGGGAAAGAGGGAGAGACAGGGCAGGTAGGAGAGGTGGATAGAGAGAAAAGATAGAGGGAGACAGAAGGGAAAGGGTGAAAAGAGGAGGGGGAGGGAGAGAGAGAGAGAGAGAGAGAGAGAATGAGAGAGAGA
>JBBJLS010000023.1:485926-535786 GCA_037577275.1 Bryconaethiops microstoma
GTCATGAGTACTACAACCCCCAGAAGAAAAACTACATCTTCCTGCGGAACGCGGCTGAGGAACTCAAGCCTCGGAACCAGAAATGATCTGTCAAGCTGTCACATCTTGGAAGACCTGCGTTAGTGTGTAAAAACAGGAGAGCGTGAGAGACCCCTTATGGCTAATATCTGGACCAATGACATGGCATTGCATACTTTGTATGGACCAATCAGAAGGGGCCAACCGCCCATGTGTAATGGTGATTACAGCTAATGGCTTTGAGTCAAACAAAAGGAGCCATGCTTAGTGTTTCTTGGTGTACCTTATATTGTTGTTGATTCTTTTTTTCTTTCTCTTCCTTTTTTACATTCATGACTGCAGCTATTTTCTTTTTTATATTGCCTTCCAAAGAAAATATTTCCACCTCTGCTTTACTGTGACAGCATGGTGTAGAATACAGTCTTATGTGAAACCAATAAATAAAACTGCAAGGTCAAAAAAATAAAAATAAAAAATTAATGTCCTGATAAAATTAACATCTAGAACAAAGTTCTAATAAAATTTGTGTCCTGATGAAATGAATATCCAGAATAAATTCCTATTTAAATTACTATCCAGATAAAATGAACATGCCGAATTAAGTTGTACTAAAATTAAAAAAGTTATTCTAAAATGAATATTCAGGACATTCAAAACATCCAGAACATCAGTTGTAAGAACATTACCATACATTATGTTTTAGTGAATAACTAGTTTCTAATCTACACACACCCTGAACTCTGTATTTAAGTCTGTGCTGGATTAATTATTGCTGAATCAACAAAGAAAACATTTTCCAAATGCAAATGATTCCAGGCATAATGAATATAATCAGCATTATCAGTACTTTATCAGTTTCACTGAACTTAAATCAGATGTGGCACAGTTGTGTGTGTGTGTGTGTTTGTGTGTGTGTGTGTACGTGTGTGTACGTGTGTTTCCACATCAGCCTGACACACCTCCTGCAGGCCAGCAGCTGTAGCCAATCAGGAGTCAGCAAATAGAGGTATGAAACCAGATGACAATCATAGGACCTTTAGACTGACACACACCCACTAAGGGCAGTTATGTAATGACTACACTGGCTGTAGTACAGACAGGTGAGACAGGCTCAGTTTCTGCCTGGACTTCGAAGCGTCGTCGTGGAGACCAATATTCAATAAGCCCAAACAAAATAAAACTGCTTCTTATAAACACCTTAGTCAGAGACTCGAAGTGGCTGAAATGTCACTTGCCCGCATTTTAAATCATTTCAATCAAAACAACATGATGACAGGCTGCTACTCCTATTTCCAGCCATGTATTTTTATTCACTGTATCCGCTTTATTCCTGTCAAACTGTCTTATCATATTTTATGAAAGCTTTTTCTACATTTACCCAGAATATATCTCAGCATTTCACCCATACCCGAACCATAACTGACTCTAACCCAACTCGTACCTGACAAGTACTCAACTCACACCTGAGCCGTACCCAACAACATCAGACCCGTACCGGACCTGTACCTGAGCTGTACCCAAACAGTGCCCAAGCCGCACCCGAGCTGTAACCCAAACAGTGCCCAAGCCGTACCTGAGCTGTACCCGAAAAGTGCCCAAGCCGTACCCGAGCTGTACCCGACCCGCAACTGAGCCATACCTGACCAGTAGCTGATCTGTGAGGTTTTTTAAGGGAAACACCCCTAACAAAGCAACACTGGGATCTGGTTGAATTATAGTAGCACGGATATGGAAGAATGTTATAAAGACATTTTCCCTAAAAGTTTTTTAAACATTGGCACAACTAAATCTAGTTTTACCTTTGATCCAGACCATTTCTGAAGAAGAGCTTTTTAAAGTTCTTTGGTTCACTCAAATCTTTTCATCCTCAAACCACATGCAGTCTTTCATTGAGGTGGATCATACTTTAGCACACAGTATGACTTGCTGCGTTCTGTAACAATGATCTGAACTTCAGCACCATTTCAGACACCAGGGCTGCTGTTCACAAAGCAGGACTGATCTGGGATTAGAGTCCTCCGTATTTATGACATCACAAAAACTGACTCTGGATCAGCGTTCCTGCTCCTGGGGCGGTGAAAACAGACCCTGTTGTGTAAAAAGGCACTGCAGCGTTTGGCTCTACGCTGAATTTCCATGGTTTACAGGGTATTACAGTACTTACCCTGATTTGTTTTTCTTATTCAGGGTGTTTCCAGCGCCTTCGCTACCATCTACAGGCGTGAGGGGCTGGTGGGTCTGTGGAGGGGTGTGAGCGGGGCTGTGCCGAGGGTCATGGTGGGCTCCGCAGCTCAGCTGGCCACCTTCAGCTCCGCCAAAGACTGGGTGAAGCACGTTCAGGTGGGAAACAGGTGGAACAGCTTCAGATTTAGACTTTTTTCTTCATCATGACGAAAACCATTATCCTAACCTTACCATGTCCTACCCGCCCAACCCATCTCTCCCTCAGTGGTTCAGTCCTGACAGCTGGCTGATCGCTCTGACTGCTGCAGTGGTCAGTGGCGTCGCTGTGGCCATCACCATGACGCCGTTTGATGTCATCAGCACAAGACTTTACAACCAGCCTGTGGATGAGCTGAAAAGGGTAAAGCACAACCCCAGACAGACACACACACACACACACACACACACACACACACACACTGAACAAAGTTTATTTCATTGTTTCTTTTGCTTTTCTGTTCTACTGTTTGTTCTTAGGTTTTAATGTCATCACTTCCATTTTCCTCCCTTTTCTTCTTTTATTTCCTTTTCTTTTCTTGTTTTTCTTTGTCTATTCTTCCATTCTCTTTCCTTTTCCCTCCATTGCGTTCCCTATTCTTCTATTCCATTTCTCACCCCTCTCATTCTCTTCTCTTCCCTCTCACATTTCCTTTCATTTCTGTTTCTTTCCTCTACTTTCCTTCACTCTTCATCTTTTCTTTTCTTCCACCACCCACCTTCCTCTCCTCTCTCTCCCGCAGGGTCGTCTGTATGCAGGTTTTCTGGACTGTGTGGTGAAGGTGTGTGGTACTGAAGGAGTGTTGGGTCTGTATAAAGGAATGGGTCCTGTGTTTGTGCGGTTGGCCCCTCATACGGTTCTCAGCATGCTGCTGTGGGACGTGATGCGTCAGGAGGCTCTGAGGCACTACGGCGCGTGAGGATTCTGACTGCCTTGTTTTCCAGAACGTTCTTCAAAAAACATCATGATATGCCTCGAGGAACCAAAAGGAACCAGGCTTGCAGAAGCACTGAGAACTCCTGGGACTGGGAGGGCTCTATAATCTTCTAGTTCTACCAATATCTCTCTCTGCAGATTCTAGTTCTAGAATCCGCAGAGAGGCTTGAAAACAAGAACATTACTGCGGAAAGCGACTCTTCTAGAATTCTCACTCCACTGTGGCCATTTTTAGATAAGTCTAGAATGTCTAGAGCTGATTTTAGAAATTAAGAATCTGACCAGTTCTAGAATTACCGCACTGTATGTTCTAATTCTAGAAAACATAGAATTCTAGAACTCCATCTGGATTTCTCTGGTCTTGGAAGTCCAAATAACCTGAATTTTACAGGGATTATACCTCTCTCTGAGTGTGTGTGTGTGTGAGAGAGAGAGAGAGAGAGAGAGAGATACATATGTTAACACACGCATATTTGTTCTATGAGGGTACAAGGACAAACTGCATGAGCTTTAACTGTGTGAGGAGATTCTGATATGTTTATTTTTGCTTCGTGTGTTTTTTTTTACTAACTTTAATAAATTCTCCAGTAAATAAACAGGACCGTCTCGGTTGAGGGACAGCAAAGGCCGGATTAACCACTTGAAGCACAGCTGACCTCAGAATAGTTAATGAAGAACTATACTGTTTTAAAATACCTCATTTTTAACACAGAGCAAGAAGTTAATTTCATTTATGACTGCCTTAACAATGTGTACTCTAATGAGTTATTGTGAGGATGAATTACTTGTAATTGTAACTCATTAACCGATTTTAAAAGTTTATTTTTAAAAATCTTTTTTTTTGGCGAGACTATTGCAGAGTACTGTAGATGTGCAAATACACCCATGAGGACAGACCCTGGGTCACCTGATGGTGACTTTTAACCCTAAGAAGACTGTGAAGAGATAGGTATTAAAGGTATCTTTAGTGGGTTACATGGATTAAAGTAAAAAAAATCATCTGACTGAATTTATTTATTTTTTTAAACCAAATGCTCCGTGTCACGGGCCCATACCACCTTGCATCACATTTTCAGCGCTGTGTTGTCCATTATCCCCTAAGCCCCTAGTTGAGATACCACACAAATTTTCATCTTTTTGCACCATGAATTAAATGGCTTGCCATTATCGCCCATTTCATCTAGCCAAGCGCATCTCCACTTATTCTTTATCGTTTTGTCGATGTCCGACACACCTGTGCCTTCCTTTAACGGAAGCGCATCCAGCCTGGCAAAACCCAAACCAAATTGACGCGTGAGTGATGCCAATCGAAGGGCTCATGTCCTGTAAAATATGGCTTTACGGACTATTTATATAGCCACGATTACAAATAGCCTAAACTCATTTTAAAGCAAGCTGAATACTGCAGACTGTTGCTTATAAAGAGTGATGCTCCAATCTACTTTAGGCATGCACTTGTAAATTTTCAACACTGAAAATAGGGGATTTTTCGAAAGATCCCGACCCAAAATACGGGAAATTTAGAGCAGCTTCCCATTGCCATTCCTCTGTTAACAGCAAGAAAACGGACTCCAAAACTGCTGTTACTTATTTATTTTTAACGGAGCATAAGCTCTGCAGCACTTGCGACACCAGAGCCAGTGTCCTGAATCTTGAGCTTCGGAATTTTGGCTTCTTCATCTATTTAAGCAATGGATTTTATCCACTGTTTTCCGACCTTTTTAGCTACTATTAGCGAATCACACTCCCCAAAACTGTATAGCTCTGTTGCAGGAGGACAACACTCGCTGTGGGATGTCAGTCACGACTCTGGCAGGATGGAGTTCAAAGGATGTTTAATGGCCATTTAAACGTGCACATGTAAGGATAATGTATTATGTATGGTTCTGTAACAAATAAAGGAAGAAATTACTACTGTGCTTATGTTAAACAGATGCTACATGGGCTAAATGCTTAGTGTAAATCCAGAACAATAAACTGTAATTATAGGTTCGGGACTCAAGTAAGTTTTGTTTATCTGAACACAATCCTCAAACAAGAGCAAAGTGCCTGAATATATAGCACAGCCATGAATAGTTAGCACATTTACTTTCTCCTTAGCACAACAGCGCCATATGAACAAGGTACTTACAGTCGGTAATGATGCAAACACATACAGTAAAGAGCTGCTACAACACTGTCAGAAGATGTAAAGTGAACAGGGTAAGTTGGAACATAACTACAAGCTCCCAAGCACAGTTTCCTCTTGTCTCTCTCTCCTTCTCATGCACTAGACATGCACCCATAGTTCTTTGCACACCGGCGCTCTCTTTACCTCTCTTTACCTCTTTACTCCCCCCCCAAACACCCCCCGCACCCCCGACTTTTATTTCTTCAGATCTGCATCAATCTCATTATTAACCTTTAGTGCACTCAGTTGACGGAAAAAAAAGTCATAGCGACGGCAAACTTTAATCCATGCCTCTAGAGGTTGCCGACCGTGGACGTGACAACATATTTCATATAACTTTGTACAATTTCTTAAATTGGTTGGGATAAACTGCTGTATTAAAACAAACTGCTGTAAGTAGATACATGTAAATGTGTTCAGGTTTTTGTAACGTCACGAAAACAGTGAATACAGAGTTGGCTGTTTTTGCCATTTTATTTCTAAATTTGCCTCTATGGACTGGGAAGTGAATAGTACATTTTGGAAATTTACAAATGCTACACTCTGCTTGTTTATTGAAAGAAATCCATGATATGCCCCCTTTAGTATTTATCATTAAATTAATCAGCTCAATTATCATCAGCACATACTGTTGACCACATACATCCACAGGATGAATATATCATCTTAATTTCAAGTTTCAGAAGAATGTGGTACAATGTTATTGTGGTATTAGGCAGAGCAAATTTGTTCGTTAGCATACAGTTGGGGAGTTATTCCACTTCAACACACTTCTATATTGTTTTTCATGTCAATAAAGTAATAAGGGAATTTTAATTTGAACCGGCTTGGATTCTTCTTTGATGCCTAAACGTTTAACATGTAAACATGTATGTAATACTGTTGCTTACAAATCAAGGACACTCAATAGGTGGATTATTAACTTGTCTATGAGGGGTTAAACCTGCAAACTAAGACTTAATAGAATTCAGTGCATTTTCCTGAGCGGCTATATAATGTTTAGTTCCAGATTCAGTGCTATTTTTAAAATCTTTGAAGGCATCTGTCAAAGCTATCTTCATCGGCTATTGCTACATTTCTGTATATGGCTAGCTGTATGATTAAGTTGCGGGAGACACGTTCGAGTTCTCACCTTATATTAGTTGCATATCAGGAACATAAAGGATACAAACAGAATGCACAATTTACAACCCATAGCATTATAAAACTATTTTAGAAATGGGAGATTTCGCCCCTGTGTATTTCTGATAATTTTTTACTGAACTACAGCTGTTTTTCTTAGTCAACCAGGTCATTACTGAACACAGTTATGTCTTGCTTTTAAGATACTGAGTCCTTCTTTTCTTTAATTGCTTTTGCTCTTCTTTTGTTAGACACTCACTGAGTCTGTTTGTTATGCCCACTGACCTCAAAGAAATAATAATAATAATAATAATAATAATAATATATTTTATTTGCACCGCACTTTACATTTGAGACAAATCTCAAAGTGCCACAAAATAAAAGCAAGGTGATAGGATAAATTATATAAAATTGAAAACTAACATAAAACTTAAAGACCACAAAGACAAGAGCCTAAGCCAAGAATACGCATTCACAGATCTACTGTGTGAACTCATTTGACTCAACTGGAGGCATCATGCAAAACTATATTCAATACACAGGGCTTGCTTGTACAAATAAGATTAATTTTGACTTCACCATCCCAATACTTGGAATCAGTTTAAAAAACAACTTTAAAGTTAGTGCTGTTAAGGTAGCTAGCTGTCAAAATGTCCCACAAAGAACATAGCTGTCACTAAAACTATGAACTGAATTTAAAGGGGCCTGTATTATGGATTGTTTCATGTTATAATAATAAAAGAATTGGATGTAGTATGTGAATAAAATCTAAAAATTTACCATTCACGTCAAAGCACATAACTCGTGCACAGAAAACATATTTAAAGTATTGAACTGTTTTTGTGATGTAATAAAATCCAATGCCTGTACATATACTTGCTCATTGTTCATCGCATTCACACTGAAATTTTAAGGAGTATACAGGCCAACCAAACAGAGTAGAGATGACTTACATATTTTCACAGTGGGAACAAAACCTTGTACTGTAAGTGGGTAGATCATAAGTGGATCTCAGGGAAAGAAATAGAATACAAGAAAAATGGGGGCTCTACGGCCCCTACAAGATTGTATTGTCAATATATGATCATTCAAAAACAAAATGTACTGTTCTGTCACTATAATTAATCTCTACTATATGAAAAAAATATTGCTGGTTAGAAACACAGCTTACTGGATTTGGTGATTGCATAACACAGAATGAGCAATCAATCAGTGGAGACCTTTCCAGATTACATTTGTATGAAATCAAATTTGCTCTCTTCAGAAACCAAATCAAATCAAGGAATTAGCTACATTTAAGCTTAATCTCAGAGAGTTGGCAATGAGCACAAAATATAACAAAATTATACAGGTGAGGGGAACCGCATTGGGGACAGGCAGCTTGATTTGTAAAAAGGAAAAATACACATTGGCCTGATTACAGCTATTTTAATTAGCAAGCAATCCTTGAAGTGAGACTTAAGAGCAATGTTCATTTGCAGGCAGCAGAAACAGATGACAAAAACCTGTGATCAGTTTGAATTAACCTCAGTTATTAAACAATGTATCCAGCCTTTAAAATGATGTATATGAAAAAGCTATCTTAAACAGCCTTATTATATCATGTGAATGAGTGTTTTCTATTCATCTGTGAAGTGATTTTGAGTCATCCCTGCCCTGAGCTTATTCATAGAACGGCATTGCTACCATTAGGCCTACAACTCTGAAACTCGGCTGAACTAATGCAGGAGAGAAGGCATCTCATTGCTTTAGCAAAGCATCCATTCATTAATGAAGTAAGCAAGCTGCAAGACAAACACCAGCTAGGACTGAGCCATTGATGTCACTAAGCCCTTGAGTGTTCAATCAAAGCACTAATGTACAGTCAAACTGCAAGACTAGAACTTAATATAAAACTAAAATTAAGAGTAGCCCCATACAAGTTGAGCAATGGCGCTGGCAGGTGTTTTATACAGAATAACAAAAGAGGATATACAGGATAACTAAAATGCTATGTGCTCTAAAGATGAGATGAATTCCATAAGGATATGCTTTTTGCGAACCTTACTTTCAAGTAATACATTCAGCCTTTTTTATTTTATTATCAAGTTTGTTTTTGTTCAAGAAAACTCAGGATGATGAATAATGTAAGCAATTTGACAGTATTTTCCAAAAACATGGATTACATTCGATCCAACTATTTTATGCACTGTGATGATTTATTCCTATATTTGTTTCAAAGACCAAATGGTTAAATAAAGTATGTCAAAATGCATTATGCACCGTTTCTGTCATGTCGTCCCTCCTTCTCCTGGCACAGAGAAAAGGCGCAAACGCGAACATCAAGAAATAGCCATATAAATATATCTATATTAAGACACAGAAATTGGATTAATTTAATTAAAACGGCCTCCATCTTTCAGTTGGTCATTATTTATGAAATTAAGGTTTTTGTTATTTGAATAATAAGAAAGCCAATGTAGTATATCATTAAATTAATATTTTACAAAATACTGATAAAGTTCAGGTTAGACACATTCGGGTAGGGTGCAGGGTTTGTTGATTATCAATTGTAGTCAGCAGGTTTTGCACATGTAATTTGTTCAACCATCCCAAAAAAATTTTGAAAACCACACCACAGCTGTACACACAAATCATGCAAACACCATCTGGTATTAGATGCATCACATTGGTCAGATTCATTTGCTTATGTCTTGCTCTTCTCAACTTTTTTAACATAAATTTAATCTCCCAAATTCACACTGAAACCAATCATGCACTTTGGGCACTCTGACAGACACTACGCTACCCGCAGAAAAAAAAAAAAAAAGAGATCTGTTGCAGTGAGTTGCTGTGACACACCAGTGTAAGCAGTGCAGGCATAACTCTCAGAGGCTCAATGAGTCTAAAGTGTGCACACTTTCAAAACCTCAGCTACAGTTCATACAAACCTGCAGAGCTACACATCAAGCAAACGTTGATGTAAAACGTGGGCTACAACTATAATGTAACATTAAAAAATCTTTTCAAAAACAATGTCAGAGATGTGTTTTTACCCTGAAGGCTTTGCACACATAAGTAACTTTTCAAGCTAACAATTCTGAAGAGCATCAATGTTGGGTTTAATGAGAGGATCTGTGGCAGTCCTCTTACATAACATAAAATTGCAAATGGAAGATTTGTTGAAACTGAGTCAGTCCTGCCACCACATTTGACGTCTTTCTGATTGTTCTTATAGGTCACTGGGCAGTGTGGTTAGGGACAGCATAGTTTAATAGAAAAATAGTTAATTCAGTCAAAAGAGGTGGGACTTTGCCTAGTAGTTTGAGCGGTTTCAAAAGTGGTGGATCAAATGTGACTTGACTTGTAATTTTCAATTTGTAGTATCCAGCTTGAGAAATAACAGAAAAAATATGAAGCATACAGAAATGTAACAAATAAGAAGGAAAAAAACAGTATTTAGAATATTATTAGAGTTCAGAAGTGAATATTCTATTACCATGTGGAAGAGTTATGCTGGCCCCGTCGATGATGGCTTGAGCGAGCTCATGATCATTGCTCTCGAAAGCCTGGGCAGCAGCCTTGAGTGCATCCCAGATTTCCTTGCGGCCCTCAAAGGCAGGTGCTGTATCCCAGAATTCATCACGCTTGCTCCGCAACTGTCCGTCCGTCATTGGGTAGTCACTCTTCCATTTGGGCTTCTCTCTCTTCAGGGGCTGGTTACGCCCCAGTGCCACTAGAGAAGGACAAGATGTTAGAAAACGAAGGGCAATAAATCTGTTAAAATCCTAACCTCCAGTTCTGTGTTCAATAAAAACACACAGTGAATGCAGTGACTCACGGAACAAATAATTATTGTAAACAGGTATGGCTAAACACAAAATACTCCAAGATTATGTGAAATTCTCAGTGAACCGACAGTAACAGTCTATATTTTATGTAATATCCCTAGGAAGAACTGGTCATGAACCATTGGAACATTTTACTCTTTCCACATAATATGAGTGTTACAGTCACATTAGGACTAGAGGTTGACTGATTATCGGCCTGGCCGATAATTAGGGCCGATATTTGGCTATTTTTACATAATTGGCATAGACATGCACATTTACGGGCAGCCCCCCATATCTTGAAATATATACACAAGATTTAGTGCAGTTAGATCTTCTAATTAAACGTGCCTGGGTCAGGCTTTCACAACGTAATTGCTTGTGGCTTGTGTAGTCCTTGCATAGCAGGCTGTATGAAGTTTTCACTAGATTATGACCATTTGTCTTGAAAGTGTGTCTGTCAAGCAACATTGTTATTATAATTATTATTGTTTGTTCTTTTATACTTAATAATTGTGTTTAAAAAGTGTTCAATAAATGTTTTTTTTAAGTTTTGTTTTTTTTAAAGAATTTTTGTATATATATATATATATTTTGTATATAAAAATATATATATATATAATTGGCATCACAAATCGGCCATTGGTTGACCCTGATTTCTAAATATCAGCAAATGCCACTTAACCAGGTCAACTATTCTTTCGTCAGAACATGAAATCTGCAAAAACAGAACATTTTCTTTATACACCACCCTATGAATCCTACTCAGTATCATTGCTGTCGTGACTGCCAGATTAAAATCAATCACTCAAAACAAATCTCTATGAAAGCTTAAAGATTCCCAATTAAAAAGCAGAGAGTATATGTAAATGTTCAAAGGCATGCTCAGTAGTTACCCACCAGGGACCACCAAGTCACTTTTCAAATATTATCTTTAACAATTGTTGAGGCAGGATTTCTGCTTACCTAGATAACAGTATGGAAGTATTTTAAACATTATTTCAGCTGGTGTACTGCAGAAACTGCTAATGTCATGTAATAAAACAACTGCCATTCAACATCTCGTTCAGGATCAGTGACTCAGTAATAGCAGTTTGTATATGAATCAACATGTTGGCTAGCCTGGTACCTCTGTTTTTTCCAAATTCCAGGGACTCAGGCCCTCAGCTACGCTTATCTTTTTTAATACACTTAGCCTTACCTTTAACTTTAGCTATCTTTAGATAAGAAAATGATGGTGTTGAGCACTGTTAGTTCTTGCAATCAGTTTGTTTTAAATTTCTGCTCTTTATACATTTAGGAATTCATTTTATTGTGTATTTTTTAAATTACAGTTACAATGCCTAATATGTTCTCCAGCTGGCTCTTCCTGCAGTTCTGGTCTCACAGCTATGTGTGAATTTCTATCCCATGACTTTGTTTTCATTAAAAAGTTGCACACATTTAAATTGAGCTTTTTTATGGCAAAATGTTTTGTTTAAGCCAGCAATCACTAAGCCTAAAGTGGTCTAAGGGTTTCAAACTATGCACATAGCACATCGAACTAAACATTTTCTAAATATTTCTGGACAGTTTTAATTTGACTTATTTTGGCTTATATATTATATAGTTGTCTTTCTGTTTCTGTGCATCTGTGCAGTTATAGCATAAGCAAGTTTTCTGATTCTGATTCAAGAAAAAAAAAAAATTGGTAGATTACTTGTGCACCAACATAATCAAAAGTAACATCCCTAGATACTTGACACAATATAGTTCAGTGACACAACTGGTAAAGCTAACAAGAATACCCTAACAGACAAACAGACACTTTATAGTTAATTTGTGAATTTCACAGAACCTGGACCGCAGGACAATCAGTCATACACAAAAAATCCAACAGTAACATGACAAGAACCTTTAGTGTGATGCTTTAGCATTGCAGTGAGGACCTATGCTTCCTCTATCACTTTCTGTAGCTTCTCTTTTCACCACACTTGTCTGCCAAAATGTCTTTTGGGATGTTCCTTCAGCTAATTAACTTACTACACTAATACACACCCATTCAAAGTATTCATGATGCCACTATCCTAAACATGTACAGGACCTGCTCGCTGACTGCAACTTTAAAGCTCCAAGAGCACTTGATAAACTACACAGTCTAGAGTCCAGGCAATTACATCAGCAGGCCGCCAGAGTGTAAGAGAGACATTTATTAGGGAAAACATCTGGGTGCTATTATATGCAACCTTACAGTTCAGAACACAATGTAACAAAAAAGAGAGGCAAAAAGTCCAGCGATTAGTAATGCTTTTAAAAATAATAGTATATTTTCCTCATTTTGAAAATAACAGGAGGCATAAAAGAGGTATGAGAAGTGCATTTACGTAAAATAACTGCATTTCATGAACAACTACAAAACTTGTATCACATGCATCATGTCTGAAAACAAAAAATGACTATTATTTTCCCCTCCAGAAAAGTACTGTTTGCAAATTGTGGACAATTGTAGTAATGGCTCCTTCCTTAGAAGACGTAAATGAAAGATGCCTGCATGTCTAGCACCATTTGAGACAAGTTGGAGTGGACAGAACGTATTTGTTTCCCAAAGATGAAAAGAAAACAAGGCCATTAGGTTCTTCACTAGTGTTAAAGTTTCAGTTTGGAGATAAGTTATCTGTCAAAGCTAAAAAAAACCTCTTAAGAATTGACAATAGCTGCTCCCCAACAGTCTAACCAGAAATAGTGCTACCTGTTTTTCAGAAGTCATTCTCCACCAGTGGACAGAGTTTAATCACAGCCACTGGCCATCAATAATTCAGTCACTACAAATGAATCAGAACAGTGCTTTTTCTCTATGACCCAGAAAAAGACAGACATGCACAGAGAGGTAGAGGCAGAGATAGACAATGATCCCATAGATCCAACAGACTATAATCAACACTCCTTTTAAAAAGCCCCATTCTTGTCCAGCCGAGGTCAAAATGGTCTACTTGCTGCATTCATGTCACCTTTTAAAATGCTAATTTCCTGTTGGAGAACCAACATATACCAACACATACCCACATATACTAGAAGGAAATCAAAGGGTTCAGAAAGAGTTCACTTTTTATGTAATCTCGTTCTCAAATCCCAATTCAACAGTTACATTTAATCAATATACAATAGATCAAGTCAAATTGGTACCAACAGCAGAGCTCAAAGCAGTTCTTAGCTTATTTGTTAAAATGGGCAAAGTACTAGGTCAATATTTGACTTTTAAAGGTTATCATGGTAGGAGGACGATGACACGGACGTGCCTGTTGTTTGCCGTGCCCCTGTCTTAGTGTGCCCCCTTGTGTCAGTGTGACATCTAAAAAGGTATTCAGATGGTCACTAGAGCTTTTTTTAAGATTCTCCTACTGAGGGATGTACACATTTACTTGCTTAGTGGCTATACTCAAAATATCTGTGTAATTAATTATTTAAATTAATACAACTTTAACATTTGAAAAGTTCCCTCTATCAACACCAGGACTGGCCTTTAGAGAGTCCAAATTGATTTATCTCTGTTGTTGATCTGAATGTGACTCCCTGGGCTCTCACAAGGGCATGGAAAGCAGGTTTGATCCAAGACTGGCATTGGGAACAAGCAACATTCAGGTCTCCTTTTCTCAAATCACTGCCATTGTGGCCTCAAGCAATGCATGTAACTTAACTTTAAGCTGCTCCAGGGCCTCTGAAGCATGACGTCTTTCAACACAAACAGCAATAGAATAACATGCACTCAGAGTCACTACTCATAACACACAATTGTTCCACCCCATCATCACAATATAAGGTAGTCAAAGGTAGGGATGTACCGATTCAACTTTTTCAGTTCCCATACCGATACTGATACCTGGGCTTTAGGTATCGACCAATCCCAAGTACCGATCCGATACCAGTGTTTAATTAATAAGATGCACGTCATGCTGTGGAGAGAAGATTATGATTAAGGAGACGTCAGTTTTAAATACTCGACTTAAATACTGCTTACTAATTTTGGAAGACAATGTAACAAATACACACACACACACGTACAAGTTGAATTATTTACTATCAATATAATACCAGCAACTTGGTAAAATACCTTCAGAAGTAACAGGAATTACAATTCCAGTGTAAACTTGAATAAACATTTTGTTGCAGCATCAAACCTTCAGGAACTGCAGTATACAAGTGTGTTAAACGAAAAGATGTAAACAAACATCACAGATCTTAGTGCAAACTTGATAAATCAAAATACACACAGGTTGTACAAACAAAGCATTCAAAATGAACAGTATTCTTTGTTAAGTGCAAATTAGAAAATTATATTTCTGTGCAATATATTAGCTTATACTGAAAAAGTATCAAATACTGATGTGTAAAGGACTCAGAGTATGAGTGACCTGTTACTCTGAAAGCTCACTTAAACATTAAGCAGCAAGGGCAGATTCTTACTCATAAAAGCGAGCATTTCTGCTCTCTCTGCTGTTAGTCTGTTTCTCTTTTCATCCACAATGTCTGAGACTGTACTAAACTCTCTCTCATTTTCTACATTAGTGCAAGGGGCACTAAGAAATTTTGAGGCAGTGGCAACAAGGTCAGGAAACCAAAGTATTTAAACAGGTTGTCTGAGGTAGGAATGGTTGGCTCTGTCAAATACGCCTGCATTTGGACAAGAATATCTGAGCTGTTTGCTGCACCACAATCCTCATATTCTTTCAAAATTTGCCACGGGTACGTGGGAACGCATGGCCAACGCAGTGAGTGGGACGTGCTGGACCTGGCAGGGGATGAGCCAACCGGAGTGAGTCCGTACACCTCACAGGAGCTGCTGGAGTATCTTAGCTCGGAGGACGAAGGGGGGACTTACGGCTGGAGTACCTGGGAGTTCCCCTTGGCCAACAGCCCTGCTCGGCCATGCTCACGAGCGACAAAGCTACGCTCAGGGCCCACAGGTCTACGCAACCCAGCCAGCAACGGGTTCAGGAACTGCAAAGCCAGCTGGAGTGGTTCGAGGGGCTGATTGCGGACTATGTGGCTACCCACCACCAACCGCAGAGCCAAGCAGCCGCACCACAGTCAAAACACCGCGCCACAGAGCCAAGCCATCATGTTCCAGGGCCAAGAAGCTCCTGCTCCCAAGAGGATACGTGCAGCTCCTGTTCCAGCTTCAAGACGGCTACCGCCCCTCATGCAGGCCCCACAGCATCCTCTGCATCCAGGCTGGGTACAGCCTCCCACGCCAGATTCAGCCTCCTGTTCAGGTGGCCCCATCCTGCAGCTCTCCAGAGGCCCGCTGCTCTCCCAAGGCTCCAGAGACCCGCTGCTCTCCCGAGGCTCCTGTTCGTGAGGCCCCGGCTCCCGCCGTGGCACCTGTTTCTAAGGCCCCGGCCCCTGCAGTTGCTCCTGTTCCTGAGGCCCCGGTTCCAGCCGTGGCACCTGTTTCTAAAGGCCCAGTCCCTGCCGTGGCTCCTGTTCCTGAGGCCCCGGTTCCAGCCATGGCACCCGTTTCTGTTTCAGCTCATCCCTGGCCAGGGAGGTCTGTAAGTGTTCTCGGCTGGCCAGGGATGAAGTACTAATCATTATCATGTGTTTTGTGTTTAGTTTAGTTTTGTGTTTTAGTTTCAGCTTATATAGCCTGTTCTTTAGGTTATGGGAGAAGAAACACTGTATCTCGTTCCTTATTTGCGTTCTGGGCCCCGTGCCTCTTTGTTTTGTCGTTAAATAAAAAGCATTTCAGTATGGAAGTCTGCTCCTGTGCCTCCTTTCTGACCAGGCACAGCCCAGACATGACAGCACCCACGTATAGTGAAAAAATGCATTGATATGATGTGATAAAAAAATGACTTTTTATAGTGTAAACCCTAAATATGCCACTGAATATGCACGTGGGATATCTGCCTTTTCGTGCAAATGCAGGAGTTTCCGCGAACAATTATTAGTTTGGTTCTCAAAAAAATCAGCATGAGACTGAATCTGTGACTGCTGATCCACGTATAAGCACTGTATTGATCCACGGGGTACTGTATTTATCTATGATTATCACTAATTTTGCCAGGTTTTATCATTTGCCCAGCCCTAATTACTTAAATAAATGTGATGTAGGCCTAGCTCATTTCCAAACAACTGGCACATATTGAATTAGAATGATTAGTGTCAATTCCAGCCAATTAGTGGCTAAACACAGCAAATCTTACACTGGAGTGTACCACCATATTGACCAAATGAATCCTACAATACATCAACAACTTTAATTATTAAATAAAATCTGATACGGTCCTATTGCATGACTAACTGCCTAGAATATCCTTTGTTCTCTACAACAAACCAAGTTTGTTTAAGACATGCCAGAGGAAACTCCATGTTTCCTAATACTAAACGGTAACAGAGCAAACACTCTTAACAATAACGGCCCTCATCCTCTACTCCTCAGTCATGAAAAACCACTTGTTCTCTCTTGAAAACCGACAAGCGGGTTGTGAACAGCCCTCTCGAGGACCATACGCATTTCTGAGCAGCAGACAGAAAATCCATGGCTCGATTAGCATAGTAGGCCCAGTTCCTGTGTAGTGGAGAATGTACAAGCCAGGCAACAAGATGGATGAGTGCAAATTTTAATCTAATTTATCTTCAAGGTGCTGCTGGAAGTCACCCTGAGTATGGGGTTCCCAATGGAACGAAACACAGAATTGTACTTTTCCTTAAGCAAGGTAATTACAATGCTGAAAGTACAAACCAGAGAGTTGATTGTGCATGATCGGTGCAACCTGCCACTTGCAGCCTAATAGGAAGTGTCCATCTTAAAGAAATTCTGCTGCTGTTTTCTTCTTAATACTTGCACTATAGCTCAACATAATGTTATTTATTAAAAGAGACAAAAATACAGTGCTTCATCAGTGGCCAGGTTCTGGACATGGGACACCTTTACTACTGCACTTCTAAAAAATTACTTAAACACATTATACTATATTTGGTATCACACTAGCTTTTCTGCTATGCTTTGTGGTATAAAGTAGCAAATGTGATTCACTTCTACAATCACCAGTAATCCTGCCTTGAAACATTGAACCAACCTACAATTTCAATACAGTGTACATTCACCCAAAAATTAATCTGTATAACACAATCTACATCAACAAGAAAACTTCACAAACAACATATTCTGTCACTTTCTCAAAAAGACTACACACCATAGATATGAATGCATAACTATAAGCCTGACCTTGATGGATGGTTTAATGGCCAATGGTTAAGAAGAAAAAAGCAGAGGCAGACAGGAAGACAACTAATGGCCACCATTAACGGATAGTGTTCCTCTTTACAGGAAGCTGGTAGGTCAGTGCAACAAGAGAGTTTGTGGTTAAATACACAACAGTTCACATCTTATGTATGGCTGAAAACAGACAGATGCTAACAACGCCTGAGGAGCTATTTGAAACACCTGAGAGGCATTTCAGCAGGCCTATTAATGCTTAACAAAAAACTTGAATCTTTTTCTGGATTAGAAACTGACAGCACTGTGAATACCAGGGCCCACTGATCCTGGCTGTGTTTCTGTAGGATTACAGTGAGTGAATTTAATTATCACAAGAATCCCAAATGAGTACCATCTGTATTGTGCTCTTAAAGAAAAGGGTCTACTAGGAGCATTCATGCTATGTTTGTGTGTGCAAAATGGAAAGAGAGGGCAAAGCAACTCCCTACGCCCAATAAAAACACAAAGTAAGCTACTTCATCCTTGAGGTATTTAATACTGCATGGGCTTCCCATCAGGAGAACGTGGCTGCAAAAAGTTAAAAACTCTCCAAGAGGCATTTGGCCTGAGGGTGTGCTGACATCTGGGAACTATCAGCTCAGCCAAGCCAGCCCGTGCAGGAGAAAGCAAGTGTCTCTGACATACAGTCAACAGAGACAGTTAAAGAGAGAGAGAGAGAGAGAGAGAGGAGTTTGCTAGAGCTCAGCTGATATAGCAAGGCTCTGTAAATTTACTATCATGAGCAGAAATCACATTACGAAATATGATCTTGCAGTACAGACAATGTATATTAAACTTGCTTACATTTAAAAGAGACTTTTTGTCTTCCTGCTTTTTTAATAAGAAATGATAAAACTGAAATTTATACTGACCAGTCACTATATTAGATACACCTACTTCATTCATTTTAAGCTCCTTTTATCATATAGGTGCACTTTGTATTTTACAATAACAGACTGTAGCCCATCTGTTTCTCTGCATCACTGTTTCTCTATACCCTCTCTATACCCTGTTTATTAGTGGTCAGGACTGACACAGACCACCAGGGAGCAGGTATTTTTTGGGTGGTAATTATTTAGGTTACACTCAATATGAAAACTAAAACAGGTCTGAAGAACCTCCCCTCCAAACATTAACAACCATAATTTTAATGTATATCACTGTCACACTTCGCTCCAAGGAGGAGGCGCAGACGCAGACTTCCAAACTCTTTATTAATGTTCAAAACAAACAAGGCACGAGGGCTGATACTCTTTCAAAAATACAAACTCAAAGACGGACACACAACAAAGGGGTAGCGTGAGGGTGGACTGACACTTAAACTGTGAAACAGTGGAACTTAAATACAAACCAACAAATGACATGAGCCAATCTCTCACTGCACCTATTTAGCTAAAAGCTGATGTGAAAATAAGGAGACAATAACCCCAGTGTTTCAACTTAAAAGTCCTTTAAATAAACTTAAACAATGGTGGTCTCTAGCTACCACTGACCAGACATGACAGTACCCCCCCTCCTAGGGTGCACCACCGGGGCACCAACGGGTCACCCAACCTCCCCTCAAGGGCGGAAGAGGGGTAAGCAGTGGAAAAGAAAGTGTCCTGTGAGCCCCGTCTGGCCGCCTCTCGATGGACTCCATCCTGGCCGGCGCTCCCCACGATCCCCACTGTCAACTTAATTCGACACATCTAACCTACTGGTTCATCTTGTAGATGTAAAGTTATTCGTTATCTGATGCTGCACAGTTTGTGTTAGTTATACTCTAGTGCTTCATCAGTGGCCAGGTTCTGGACATGGGACACTGTTGGCTGAATTTTTTTGGGTGGTGGACTATTCTCAGCTCAGCAGTACAACCATTTTAAGGTCACTGTTGTGCTAAGAAAGACCCACCACCCAAATAATAGCTACACAGAAACAGTTGTAACTTTGTAAGCTGACAAAATATACAATGAGTGCACATATAAGTGAAGAGCCTCAAATGAAGTGGCTTGTCAGTGTACAGTGAGTGAGTGAATAACAATCATGACAAAATCAGTCTGAAGACAAAACGTGACATATGACAAAACTGCGGAGAGAAAAACTCCAGTGAACCCTCAGTAAACCCTCAGTCAGTTGATCTGAGGTTTATCAGATCAGTACGAGAAATGAAGATTCTAAATTTCTCTTTGCATTTTCCCCCCAAAAAATTTTTTGTCAAACAAGTGACTCAGTCCTCCTTTCATTTCTTCCATCCAGCTACAAACTAGTAAACTCCTTTACTACTGTGGGCCCCACGATCCCTTCTCTTGAGGGTTTTCCTCTAAGGTCCCCTCTGTGTCCTCCGGGACCAAACTCCCTCCGGGATCGAACACCCTCTGTGGAGCTACTCCATGGCCCCCAGGACCAAGCCCCCTCTGGGGAGCTCATCGGGAGCCCTTTAAGTCCCCAGTACCCCCCTAAAAAAGACCCCAGCCACACCTCCTTCCAAGGGCTCGCTTCCAGCCTTTTGTTGGGAGCAGGAGTTTCTGCACAATATACGGGGACTAGTGCAGCTAATACACGGCTGACCAGGGACTCCATCCCTTGTGGCCGGCTCCCTAGCCGGTGTGCTAAAGGCAGGTTTCCTTGCCCGCTTCTTCCTCGCTGGCTGAGAGGCTTGCCTATTAGCCCAGGTGTAGGCAGCCATGTCGCATACAATTTGTGCCTGCGAGAGCGTGGCAAGCTCGGCCAAGATCGATCGCTCCATCTCAGGCTCACAAGAGCCTCTCGCTCTGTCTGCTGTGCCTTGGCATCTGGCCAGTCCATCTGTCACAATTTGCTGTGTCCCGTTCAAGGAGGAGGCGTAGATGCAGACTTCCTTACTTAGATACTCTTTATTAATGTTTAAAACAAACAAGGCACGAGGGCCGATATTCTTTCCAAAATACAAACTCGAAGACGAAAACACAACGAAGAGGTAGCGTGAGGGTGGACTGACACTTAAACTGTGAAACAGTGGAACTTAAATACAAACCAACAAAGGACATGAGCCAATCACTCACCGCACCTATTTAGCTAAAACACAAAACAGCTGATGTGAAAATAAGGAGACAATAACCCCAGTGTTTCAACTTAAAAGTCCTTTAAATAAACTTAAACAATGGCGGCCTGTAGCGGCCTTTGACCAGACATGACAATCACATTAACATTTAAGAGTATCACGTTTACTTGTGAGAATACTAGTGTCTTGCTATAGTTTACATGAAAATATATAAATAAATAAATTACTTTTTCACTGTCGGTGGGGGTCTGGCAATCAGCTTGGTAACTGCCACCAGGCGTAGACCTATTGGAAGAAGTTTAATTTTTCACCTTTATATCAGTCTTTTGAACTTTTAGCTGCTTCCATAATCAGTATTGGTATCTGTGACAAAAGTTTCATATTGGTCAAACCTTAAGTCATACACATATTTCAACAACATAAAAGCAGTAGGTCGGCTTCAGTCTTATTTCTGAGTTGCAGGTCTACTACTAGGGTCAGTCACATGCCCCAGAAAAAATTCAGCAGTGGAAAAAAAACGATGGCAACATACTTCTCATTTTTACAAGATGATCCCAGACACACATAGGCTGGTATCACATGACAGAGGAGGTCAAGTTGCACAAGTTCTGGCTTCTCAGATACAGAGGCCTAAGACTCTGAGGAGACAGCTGCCAAGCTAGTGCAGTTAGTGTCCAGTCCACCCAGCTGAGGCCACCAACTGAGCTACCTATTGTGCTTTAGAAAGCAGCTTGAGTACATTTGTAGTACATTCAACGAATTTAAATGTTAATGCCAAAAGACAAAACATGACACGATATGGATTTTTTTTTTTTACAATATACAATAAGCTCACAACACTGCATTTTTTGGTCTTTGGTTTGATAGCTTAGCACAAATACAATGTACCAGTATTGCCACAAATGCAAACATGACTTTTTATTCAACATTTCACATACTGCAAAGCAGTACAACTTGTTAAACTAGATCAGTTATGCTCTCTTAAGACTCCCTCAGCTGATTTCCTGACAACAGGAAAAAAGTATTGACAACTGTCATATAAATCCTCTAAATTTGATATTATTCAATAAAGAAATTTAATTATTTAAAGTTATTTGAAAACACTAAACCCATTCAAATGACCCACACATTTACCACATTTATGAAACTACACAGAGCAGGATGCAACTGCAGGTTCTGCACACCAGACTCTTTTGATGATTTTAGGATTCTATTCCTTACTATCTTACTGGTTTTAACTACAGATGCAGTCCAAGTAAGTTCATAGTCCTCTGAAACGCTAGCTATTTTTGAGAGAGTGATGGCTATCTGCTATCTGGAACAAAGTGGCAAATGAATAAGCAAAATAAAAAGATTGTATACAAATACACAAAGACAATAATAGTATAATGATAACAATACTATTACCATTGTGATTCATTATTTATTATTGTACTACTTTTAGTAATAATAATACTATTCACTTCCTATACAAATTTTGTCTTCTCCATTTCCAATAACTAGCTAGGAATTTTACGATACCACAAACGCTGGGAGGATGAAGGCTAGCATGTGCTTAGTCCAAGTCACATGAAGCTCCACCACATCTTTTTGAATGATCACTAATGCAACGCAACAAGCTTGGAGGAGAATGCTATAATTGTAGATTAATTTATTATTCAATATTGATCTGCAAATGCTTCACTAAAGATGGGAAAAACAGATTTGTACTTGCATGAAATTTTTTAGGTTTGACCTCAATATGTAAACTGGGCCGATATCTCCATCTCTGTAATTTATATTTTTTATAGCTTTGCTCATTAGATAGGATGACCAACTATTGTCATAGTCAACAACTATTACTTAAAATAGTGGGGGGAAACAAGTATTCAGAAACTTTTGTTTTTGTTATTTAATACACTTCCAGCGCATAGTCAGCTTCATAATTATTGCCCCCTATAGTTTATTCACTGCATTTTTAAAAATAATAGTGTTAAGATGCTACCCAGGTGCCATATTACAACCTTGGGCAGCTGATGGAAATGGGCCAAAACTGAACAAAAAAATTATTACTTTTTACCACAGACATCTAAAACCAACAATGGCTTTGTAACAATGTATGTTATTCATTTATGATGTCTAAAAACAATTTTCTCATAAAGGTTGCGTTTTTCGTAGTTACTTTTGTTTATACTCATGAGGTTACATGATTTTCTGGCAAAGTACAAAGTCAAAAGCTGTGTAAATTTAAGCTGGGTAAATGTTCTGGAAGTGGAGGCGCATGATCAGAATTGACCAAAACTGGAATTGGCAGAGTTTTGTTAAAAGCACAATCATCAACTGGGGAATTTATTATCTGATTATTATGCTGCATTTGAATAGCACTGCAGCATCTATTTCAGAATGTTGTGGCAATATCAAACATGAGTCATTCTGCTAAACATGCAGTTTCTACTTTTAAAGGAGCCTTTTAATTAATTTATTACTTACTTAACAAGACAACTGATTTTGCATTTGCACAAACTTATTGTGCCAGTTGCCACATTGTCTAACAGAAAGAACAGGAAATGTCATAGTGTGTTTCATGCGCTTATTTGGTCCAATAATGTGAGTTACAAAATAGTCTAATGAAAATGGGCCCAAAAAATCAGGTATTAGGAATGAGAACCCATACTAAATTGTTTTCTGTTCCTGATTGGTAACATAACAATGATAACCATCCCTACCAGGTATTGGCTAATTTGGCTGAAACTGAAGGAATTTGAATTAAAGCTGAAAAATTCTTAATTGTGAAAGAACATGTATTATATAACAAAACAAAGTTTCAGAACACTTGTTAAATTCACTGTAGTTTCTTGTGACACTGATTTATTATAGCTAGATTTGAAAAGCAATTCATAATTTTTCTTGGTTTATGGTCAACTGTAGCTGGACTTTACTCAGAATGGGGAAAGAAACTAGGATGCAACATTACGGTGATAAATAGCAAATTAAGAATTTATAAGGTGTTGTGTTAAAAAAAAATCATGGGACAAAATGTCACTCCCACCACAAAGAGATAAAAGCTCCCTGTTCATCCCCATGACGACACGACCTTGGCCTGGCACAGGGGCCGAGGAGCCTGTCCGCTCTCAGAAGTCAAACGCTGCATAATGCAGAACGGACACAGAGCTCAGATTTCACTTTTATGCACACCCCAAAACACCATACACTACTAGGCCTTATTGAACTTGTACTTGGAAAGGTACAGTGTTAAATCTAGGAGGGATATGCAGAGATGAAAACTTAGTGGCAGGAGGTATGATGGTTTTGGTATATATTATGGTACAGTGAAAACATTAAGATTATTTTTGTTGTCAAACTGTGGCTTACTAAATTACGAATAAACCTATTTAATAATTGAATTATACATCAAATATCTCGTGCAAAACAGAAAAACCTTTTTGGAAACAAAAAAATTTACAAATGCTGACTATAAAATAAAAAAAAACAAAAACATTTTAAACATTTTAAAAGTCCTTGAAGTGCAGTTCTGACCCCAATGCATTCCATGGCAGACCACGCATTCCATTTGAACCGGAAAGTCAGGCATTTCCAAGTTCCCAGTAGGAAACTGCAACTGGTGCACCCCTGAAGTATAATTTCTGAAGTCTGAAGAACTTCATTAACCCCAACCTCAAAATCGAAGATGGCTGCTTCCTGCATTACACTACCAAAAGCTGTACCAAATACTGTTTATTAGCACTTTTATCTTATTTGTGTCTCATTTAATCAGTCATACACACAGTACTGTCCAGCTTCTATTTGTGGACCTGTTGTTATGTCGTTGGTTTGTGCAAAATACAGCATTATAAGTTGCCATTGCTAAAAAATGGTTAAAAATCATAAACCTGGCTTGCCAACTTTCACAGCAAATGGAACGCAGCATAAGCGGCCTCACAACTAGAGGATGTGTTCTTGCATTGATTAAACATTATTGTGGTTGTAAATTTGATTCAGTGTTTGATTTCACGATCAGAATCAGAAAACTTTATTGATTCCAGATTAAATTGCTTATGCTACGATTGCCCACGCACACAGAGACACAAAAACAACAACAATACAAAATATAAATATAAAATAATAAAACTGTCCAGAAAACACTCTCCAGAATTCTCCACAAAACTCTGAACTATACACACTATGCCATGTACAAAACTGCTGTGATGAGTAAGAGAGGTGGATATAAATACTATAGATAAGAAATCAAATTTCTCGCTGAAGAAGTACACTAATGAACACAAATAGTGGTTTGGAATTGCACTGTATACCGAGTCCGTTAATACACATAGCAGTTTCAAAAGTAGTATTGCACAAGATGATATTGCACTACTGCACATAGTTAACTAATAATAATAATAAAGATATGTGATGTAATAACGACTTAGCACTAAATAAGAAATTGTATGTCTGAGTTAAAGCAGGTTATTGCACAGATTATTGTGTGGGTGTGTGACAGGGGGACAAGTTACAGAGTTTGATGGGTGGGTGTGTAACGGGGATAGGAGTTATAGAGACTGATGAGTGGGTTTGTGACGGTGGAGGAGTTATAGAGTCTGATTGGGTCCCATGATGATCAGCCGGGCTGTACAAGTGTTAGCCATTGACGGCCTATCTGTCAATAACCTTGTTCATGAAGGCCTCCTCTTGTTATTCTAACCTATATAGACTCTCTTTTCTTTCTCTCCGGGTCAACCTGAGGAGGATGGGTTCCCCTTTTGAGTCTTGGTTCCTCCCGAGATTCCTTCCTCCAGCTGAGGAAATTTTTCCTCGCCTCTGTCGCCTTTGGCTTACTCACTAGCGGCTCAGGCTCAGACTCTGTGAAGCTCCTTTGTGACAACTTGGTTGTTAAAAGCGCTATATAAATGAAATTGAATTTAATTTAATTGAATTGATGGGTGGGTGTGTGACAGGGGGAGGAATTATAGAGTCTTTTCTTTTGACAGGGTCTGCTAATGTGTGCAACTTAGTTGGTAGTAACTTGGTTTAAAACAGATGTTGATTTGAGTCTAGCTTTGCAGGTCTGAAGAACAGATGTGGACTACCTAAGTACTGTTTTACATCACTCTGGATAGGAATGTATGGCTAAAAGTACACCTCTGTGTGACCACAAGATTGTAGAGTGGGTAAAAAGCCCATGATAAACTGATGTCACTTGCTCATCATGTTCACTTTTCAGCCACAGTATCCAAGTTGTCAAGATGTTCACGCACCACTGACCCCACTTTCCTGATCAGCTTGATGAGTCTCTTGGCGTCTCCAGGACACAACAGCACATTAAATGGCACTGGCCACTACAGACTCATACAATATCTGCAACATAGTGCTGTAGAGACTGAAGCCTTTGTACAGCCTTCTTTAATCAGTCCAGCTTATTGTTCATGTGCACACCAAGGTATTTGTAGTTCTAAACACATCCAACCCCCTAATAGACAAGGGGGTGACAGAAGACTGCTTATACACAGAGTCTCATGAAAAGGCTTATGACAGTCAGGTTTATGTGTCTGACCCCTCTGTGTTTTACAGACTCTGCTGGTTGACCACCTTGCCTTGATATAAAGACCTGTTTTCAAGTAGCTTTCCTGCAGAGTAACAGTGTATCTATATGGCTGTGTGTATGCTAGCCTATTGTTGCTAGCAACACATCAGGGCTCCGTGTTGTTACTGTTTGTGATGCATACAAAGGTTACGGTCTGAAGCAAGTTCTGCTTTTGTTGTGACACACTGGTATTTTAGCAATTACGACATTCAGACCTTAGGACGAGTGTTAAGCTACAAACGACATGAACCAGTAAACAATCCAGTACTATGTAAACTCTGTCCTGCTCACAATAGCTAGTTAGCAAGTATTACCAAACCAGTTATTAGTATTAGCAACTTCACACAGTGAGTGCACTCATCCAGTGAAAATAACAATTTAGTCTTGTGAAACGGAGAAATAATGTTATTATGGAAAACACAGCCTTTGTTAATACTCCACTCTCCAACTCATGTTTGCCATCTGAAAAATTACCAGTCTTCCATTTATTGCCATTCTGTTTCACTCTAAATATACAATTTACTGCATGCAAGGCCTTTCTTTCCTTGGATCTTGTCATAATGGTGTTACCTTTCCAAAACACCTGCAATCCCTGCTGACATACTAGGCCTAATTACCATTCCCTTGGGAAGAATGGCTCAATTTTTTCATGGAGCTGAAAGAAGAAGCACTTAGGGGAAACAGGCGTCGTTAAGAGTGCACACACTTTTAAATCAGAGTACCCATCACCTTTACACAGACATCTGACATAATGCAGTACGCCTGGTTTCTAAGTGTCAGAGAAAATCACCAAGGATATTACAGCCCAAAAATGAACTTTCACAATAGCTGACTGCGTCCCAATATTCCCACACTCACCAAAACAACCCTACAGATGTATTTGTTTCAAAAGTCATGCAGCAGCATTTGGTTTGGTAAACAAAGGATTTTTAATTAGATTTTCATTGATAGTTTCTGAATTAAATTTAAATGTATGATTTGCAGTACTTTGCATCCCATTACAGCCACCTCTTACAGGTACGGCATTCCAGATGTTAGGCAGGACTCTGCATAAGATGGTTTGGAAAAGACAACTTTGCAGAAACCCAGCAGATCCTACACATTTAGTGTGATGTGCAGATATGACCTTGATTCACTCAAGCAACCATGCTGTTTCCTTTGTGTCCTACCAGCCCATCCCCCCCAAAAAGCTACAACTGTAGCTCTCTGCAAATAGGCAACATCTGTAACAGCACACACCGGAAGCCCCCCGTGTTTTGAGGAGCAGAGGGATGGCAAAGAGTTTGTTTTGATGGCAAATAAAAGTAGTCTCTAACATTTTGTTGAAGATGCTTCATTAAAACACTCGCATAGTTAATATGACAAAAATGCAGCTTTGTGAAAATGCGACGTTTGTGCACAAACTGAAACGACATTTGACTCTGGGCTTCAAGTTGTGCACAACGACGTTGCAGTTGCAGCTTCTTGAGGATAAACAGAGTTCACGAAGTTTTTTTTCCATTACTCGGTTTCAAGGCTGGCTGCTACAAGCACTCCCCGCCCCTTCACCCCCAAAAAGTGAAAAATTAGTCTTATAACTGCATTGTGTTAGGAGCCTCCATCGTGGCCTGTGTGACAGACACCGAATGCTGCAGATGAAGAAGAACAGTTCTGCATTCCGGTGCAAAAAAGGTTGACCCACATTTAAAAAAAAGAAACGTTAGCTGTGTTGGCTAAGGCTAGCTGTGAAACACTCCTCCTGGACTTGGGGCTGTTTAGACGCTAAGCGGAGAGAATACTCCAACGGTGACACATTTTACACCACAACAACACGGGTGGCTGTTTATTTGTTTATTATTATTCTGTAAACTGAGACAGGCGACGTTTAAACCCCCCCCCCCCGGGTTTGTGGGTCGAGTTGGGCAGGAGGAGGAGTGGGGGAGCAGACCGATGTAGAGCAGAAAAAGCGGAACCGAGCGGTTTAAAAATATTTATAAATGCATGAAAATCTGCGTCTCCCGTAATCATGTGCAGCTCATTTCCCTACCTCCGGTTCCGTCCGAATTCTCGTTTAAACTGCCCGAAGAATCATGGTGACTGCCCACACAGCCACCCATGGATGTTTCACAGCGCTCGCCCCCCGCACAGTCTCGCCTGGTTTGTTTCCCCGCGTCCTCGGCTCCTCTCCCTCGGCGGAGATAGACATTGAGAGGGCATCAGCTAGGCGGAGAGGACTCGGCCCAGGATCCACATCATCACAAGGTGACCGAGCGGCTCCTCGGTAACAACAGAGACAGAGAGAAACAGAGAAGGAGAAAGAGATAGGGAGAGGAGGGGGGAGAGAGGAGGGACAGAGAGGAAGAATGGAGAGATGTTGGAGGGGCAGCGTCAGAAAGGCGAATTGCGCCTCTTTCATCTTTTATACAGGATTTCCGCGAGTCAGGCGGCAGACCTGCCTGTCCAGAGGACCAGGACATTTTTATGTCTTTCAAAAACCTCTTGTGTTGGTACGATGGGGGAGTGGGGATAACTTTGTGGGGATTTATAAATGAATTAATAATAAAAAGGAATATAATACTAATAAGTATGTAGTAGACACTAATAATACATACAGAGTCCTGCTAATGGCATCTCTTCATACTAATAATAACACTGATGATGATGATGATCATCATCATATCATCATCATCATTACCTTTGTCATCATCATTATCATCATCAGCAGCAGCAGCAGCAGCAGCAGCATCTGTACAGAAGCCTGATAGTAACACACTTTAAAATAAGAGTAATAATAATAAAAATAATAATAATCCCTACAGAGACCTTCTATTCTTTTCATCCTAATCATCATCACCATCATCATCATCAACAACAACATCATCATCAACAACATCAGCAGTAGCAGCAGCAACAATAGCAGCATTCTTACAGTAGCCCACTAGTAACACACTTTATAATAATGTAATAATAATAATAATAATAATAATAATAAAAATCTATACAGATATCTGCTAATCTCTTTATACTAATCATCATCATCATAATCAGCAGCAACAGCAGCACCATGATTTAGTAACGCGTGGGAATGAGTTGATGAAATTATTGCCACAACTAAGTAATGGAATGAGATAATTAAGTGGTGGCCGTGATTCAGTTAGGCATGAAAATGAGACATTTAAGTCATATCCACCACTTAGTAAAGTGTGGGAATGAGATAACTAAGTTAAAGTCACAATTTAATTTAATGCATTAAGTTCATGTCATAGGCATGACTCAGTAAGGCATAAAAGTATGATGAGACACATTAAATTCATTAAAAAGCATGTTGCCAAAATCTATTATATAGCTTGCGTTTGCTTTGAATTAAAGAGTAATTATCTGTGTCCAGCCTCTTTGTGACTTCGTGTCAGCTATGATAAGTAAACTTAACAGCTTTCAGCTCTCATACCAGGCCTCTTATGCATACAGATTTCTTACTATTCTTATTGTCTTTTTGCATAATTTTTTATCAATTTTTCATCCTGTGTGTGCAGTTAAGTCTCTTACTTATTTTATCTGCTTATTTTGATCTACATATTTAATTTCATACTCTGCACCTTTCAAATGCAGACTACATCATATTGCTATTTGCACTCCACCCTAAAATATTTATAGACACCTTCTCATCCAAAGTTTCTTCTGAAATCATGGGTAATAATAGAGAGGTTTGTCCCCCTTTGCTGCAGTAGGAATATGACTGCATTTATTTGGAGTATTAGTGAGGTATTTAATGGTGTTATATCACCTCAGAAAATACAAGCCACATCCCAAAGCCAGGGGCTTTATACCCCTCTGGCTGTTGCTTAGAATTAGGCATTAGGCTCATGTGCAGCTGCTCCAGTGCATTTCTCTTCTGTGCATACGCAGTTGAGCCCACGTGTCAGTAGTCTGTGCACATCACAGTAGCTTACTGGATCCTGTTGGACATATACACCATATGAACAAAAGTGCTGGGACACATCTGTTTTTCAGGGTTTGGGCTAGACCCCTTACTTCCAGTGAAGGACAATCCTTATGCTTCAGCAGAGCAGGACATTTTGGACAACGCCAGGCTTCCAACTTTGTGGACACAGTTTGGGGAAGAACCTTTTCTGTTCCAGCATGACTGTGCCCCCAGTGCACAAAGCAGCTCCATAAAGATGTGGTTGGATGAGTTCAGTGTGGAAGAACTTGACTGGCCACACAGAGTCCTGATCTCAACCCCATCCAACAACCAACACCTTTGAGATGACCTGGAACAGAGATTGTGAATCAGTCCTTCTCGTCCAACATCAGTGACTGACCTCATAAATGAATGGGTACAGAGTGAATGAGTACAAAATCCCATAGAAACACTCCAGAATCCTGTGGAAACGCTGTCAAAGCTGCAAAGGGAGTCCAACTCCATATTAAAGTCTGTATTTAAATGCAATGTCATTAAAATGACTGTTGGTGTAATAGTCAGGTGTCCCAATACATTTGTCTATAGTGTATTATGGTGCATACCATAGCATCCATTCCTAAAGAAAATGAAATGTAGCTGATATGTGGAAATGTGAAATGTGATGTGTGAAATATGTGGATTTTTGTACAGGATCTATTTAGTAGAGTGGCAAAGGATGTACTGACAGCTTGTTAAGCCTAAATGGAGAAAGTAGCTGAGGAGCTTCTCTGCAAAATATGAATTACAGCCAATGTGTGGCGCTCTCCAGTGGGAAAGAAAAAACACTGCAACAATATTGAGGGGGATGCTCCATGAACGTGCATTCATGCAAACACAAATCTTTGTGACAAACTTCAAGGGTGAGACGAAGAGATGTAATAATAATTTAATATGATTGTTTCGATAATATCTGCCTACAGATAATATCAGCCAGCTTCAGCTTTCTGTTTAAAATGTCACGAGTAATAGCACGAAGAGAGTATTTCAGTGCAGACTCATTTGCTAAGCATTTAGAAATGTTATTGTAGAAAGAGCTCAACTAATCAAAGTTTTCCATATATGCCCAAGTCAACTACATAATGCAAATCCATGCAGAAAAAATATGCAGACATTTAAATGTTAGAAAAACATGCAACTTTAGAGTGAACGGAGTAATATACTCAAATCTGTTAAATACATGCTTTCTGTGTTTTTTCCCCGAATGCTGAAAAACAACAAAATATAACAAAAATAAATAATGACTTTTTGGAGCCAGAATTGGATAAAAAAATAGGGTGTTGACATTTTCACAGTATTTTAATTTGTCGGTGTTTTATGTTTTACCCTTTTAGGAACTTTGTCAAGGATTTTTTGCTGCCGCTTTAATCATAATTATGCCACTTTAATCATGATCACTTTTAGATGCTCCCAAAGGCTTTGTTAACTGGTGTGTTAATGGTGTATTAGGTGGGTTAAACTAGAACCTGTTGAAACATTAATCACTGTAAAACACTGTGTGAGTTCAAGTAAGAGTTCATCAGGGAAAACGAATTGAATTGGTTGCAGTCAGTTCCGTATTTGTGTATATAAGGTATGGGAATGTGATAATGCCGTGATGCAGTAACGTCCCCAGTCAGTGAGAGAAGATGGTTCATATTATGTTTTGGCATAACGTTTCTAGCATTTCATAAACAATGTCAGTAAGTCAGTGTTTTAATGCGCTATAGCACTGCAAAGCAGGTGCTTTAAGGGTGTTTCCAAATGTGAACACATGGTGGCAGCACATTATTAAAACATGTAAAAAGCTTATGTTTCGCCACAAGGGAACATTTAAACTGTACTCTGCCTTTCAAAGATACATCACAGGTTATGCCCATGTTTTTATCAAGCTTGAAATGGAATGCATATTTCTATCCTGAGCCAAAATGTGGGATGGAGGAAGACTGACAATATGGAAATAAAAAGAGTAAGAGTGGACTCGCTGATAATTCGAAAGGACTACTGCTGGAAATACACTGTAATTACAGATCTTTATCACAGGGAAAGCACAGCTTTATTCAAATAAACTATGACTGCATTCAGTCCACCGACGGAAAAGCTGATTTAAACATCATTTTTTACAAATCCTCTGATTAGAAGTATGAATGTTGCAGGCAGAAACTACGGCTTCTGAGACATGTGCAGATCTGCAGTGAAACAACTTGGTGCATCCTGTAGTAACTGAAGTTTCTTCTACTTTTCAGCTGAGAAAGAGTAGATCCCTCTGCTTATAAATATGCTTGGGTCAAAGGATTTGTCAAAGGATTTGAAAATACTCAGGAATATGCAAATCCATCAATTTCACACAAAGTAATGTAGCAAGTTAGCCCTGAACATAGAAAATAAAAAATAAGATATAATAACCTGTACAGTCAAGAAAAGATCAAAGATTAGATAACATAACTTCTTATATAATTGGAGAACAATACATTTTATATAAAACACTCTCAGTCCCACTTTTACCAAACTATTCTTGTGCAGCTGAGAAGAATCATATAATCTGTTTTTGGCAAAAGCCCATAAATATATTGGCCTTTCAAAAATTTCATCCGACAGTAACTTACAAAGAGGAATGTATGTGCTGTGTCCAGATTTGTCAGATCTCTGTTTTCTAAGACTAGTTCTCATCGCCTATAATGATCAAAGCATCCATCATGTTAGCCACTACAGTTTTCCGAGAATCGCAAGAGAAGGAATGGGAGCAAAAGTGCTATATGAGAACCAATGACTCCTCTAACACTCCCTTAATGATCAAGCCTTTAACGAGTCAAGTGTGGAACAATTTGTAACCGATAGACAATTCATTAATTAACCATTTTTGTAAATTACATTTGTAAGTGTGAAGGACCTTTTAAAAGTTTAGAGAATCTCCACCTAATGTAAATGTCCCTTACCAATTCCAAATGGAGAAAAATTAGAACAGTAATGAATCTTCCAAGAAGGGGGCAGTCTACCACAGTTCATCTAAGAGTACACTGATGACTTGTCTGGGAAGTCGCAAAGAATCCAGAAGAGATATCTTAGCATCTGAGGCCTCACTTGTCTCAGATAAGGTCAGCATTTATGATTCCACTGTTAGCAAAAATGGTACCCATGGAAGTTATATAGCAAAAAATACTTTTAACCAAGAGAAACATGAAGGCTCACCTCACATTTCCCAAAAACACCTTGAAAAAAACAAAACCCTTTGGAATAAAGTTCTGTGGACTGAAAATTATTTTTGTCTTCTATTACATTTTGTATGAGGATTTAAAAGCAAATGCACAATATGCAAAAATAGAGAAAATCAGGGTGAGGCATATATCGATTTTATGCCTCTATGCATAGCTTCATAGTAGATACTAAGTATTGTATTAGTTATATAATATTCTAATAAGCTTTAGCCTTTTAATAATAAAAGGGCAGCTGCTAACCTAGTGGTTGGGGCATTCGTTCTGTGATCAGGAAGTCGTACGTTTGATTCCCAAGACTGCTAAGCACCTCTGAGGTTCCCTGGGCACTGTGTTCTTGGCTGCCCGCTGCCTCACTTGGTGAGTGGATTAAATGCAGAGGAAGAATCTCTCACTGTGTGCTGTGGTGTGTTCACGTATGACAGAATGGTCACTTTTAATAATAATAATAATAGATTGCATTTATATAGCGCCTTTCACAAACCCAAGGTCGCTTTACATAGCAAGAAATAAATAAATAAATGTCCATTTTATATAGGCATGATGGAGGAGAAATATGAATTCCCTAATAAGTCTTAAGGTCAATAACTGAATAATAAACCTGCAGCTTCAGGGGTCTGTTATTTTTTCCAGTTCGTGATCACAGCACCCAGTTTCCAATAAATGAATTGAGATACTAAGCCTCCAGTAAATAGCACTGCAACGTTTGCATCAATATGTTGCTTCAAAGACCCCAAACTATCTTTATGCTGTACCCTTTATAGAATGGAGCCCACGACTGCTAACAGAACCACATCTATTCCAACAACATTCTGTTGTGTGGGCAGAACACCTGCTGGCAGAGTGCAGAGCGCTTGCCTCTTTCATTCTGGGGCAATTCTTGTCTGATAGCCAGTGCTGTAGTCAGGTCTTCGGGAGGGGGAATGAGTCAGACGATCTTGCGGGGAGACCAGCCAGGTGCCGCAAAGTCCATGGGTGGTGAGGCTCACTTGGCCCCCAGAGACACAGTCGACTGACTTTACCTTTAGCTCCTGTTTTCGGTTAATGTCAGCTTGATGAATTGTGAGAATTTCTCTTCAGCTCCCTCCTTCCTTTTGCTCTCTCTTTCATGTCCCATTTCTAAAAACAGCCTGCTGTGCGCGGAAGGAGGGTCTCAGGGTTGATAATCATCCTACATCTTCCCCCACAGAGCTCCAGGATATTTTTGAAAGTCTTGACGGAGGCCCAGATTATTTATCTACCTGTGTGAAGCGAGCAGTCATGCTTTTGCGTCATTTTATTTGTGAAAAAAATGAAAAAGAGAAACACTTTAGAGTGTTTTCTCCAAGCATTGTCTTGGAGAAAAAGAAGGTCTATGTAATGATGTATTAAAGATTCAAAGCTTCAGAGCAAATAAATCGGCACTAGCCATGGCAATGAATATTCAAAATAATGAAGGGTGCATTAACATGATTTGTAGTTTATATGCACATCTCACAAAGACACAAGCAAATGACCATATTTAAAAGTTGTAAAAGATAGTTATTTCAGTTTAAATCTTTTGGAATTGCTGGAATCAAAGCCATGGGATTATGGCTGCATCCAGAAAACAATGTACCTTAAAAGAGTCAATGAGGATACACGATAAAAATGGATTTACAGACACTGACAGGTGTGATTTGTTTCTTAGGGTGGTCAGCCGACTGAATTTTTCAATCACATTCTACCACAGTGAAAAGCCAGCAGTGTCTGTTCAGACAGTTTGTCTTGTCCCTGAACATCATAGTCCAATCATGGTCATTCTCATTCTCACTCATTTAATACATAAAACATATTTAATTGCGTTGTACATAATACAATAAATTAAATTTAAATTTGAATTAAATTCCATTTAATTAGGTTAAATTGTTAATTAATTAGGTCATAAATACCTTAAAATCATTAATAAGCACTTACAACACAGATGAAAAGGGCAGCAGTGAGCTGTTCTGTAAATGAATGACTGATGGAGTTGATGAAGTGTAAAGATGATTGATGCAGAAGATATGAATACTGGCTCACTATTTGGCAAGGAACATGCCATTGTTGCCCTTTCATTATTTATGTGTTAAACTGAATATTTACAGTTGTTTAATGTGTTTTTGACCCTGAATAACCTCAGTAACCATTGATTAACAACTTCCAAACCATTTAAATGCTTTATGTATGTCGTATTATAAAGTGGTATTTACAATATCTCTTCTTTTCACAAACAAAATTTGGCACTGAAAAGCATAGAATCAGCCCTTTTAGTAGTATTTCTCCATCTAAGTATTTACACCATTACTTCATGCTTAAGATTGTCAGACCTTGCTTGTATTATTACTGGTGACTTCCAAGGGTGAATATCTTATTTGCTCCAAATGGTCCTAAATAATAGTGACCATATTTTTACACGCTACAATGTGACTGTGCTTTAAAAGCATTAAGTTATTTGTTTACTTTTTTTACTGTTTATAAAATTCATGTATGCTATTAGCCAGAGCGTGAAGCAAGCACTATCACTGCACATATTCTCCCATTCATTTTGCCTATGAGCAATTTAGCTCCAATTGAACCTAATCAGTCCAAATGACCCAACCTGTCTCATGTCGTCACGAGCCATGCGTCTGCTGGAACATGTTTGTTTGTGAGCAGAGTGCATGCATGACAGAGTGGGCTGTGTAGTTATATTTGACCCGCCATCCAGCAGTGTGGTGTGCACAATGCATGCCTGGCCTAATTTCCATGGCAGTGTAAACATCTGGCCAAGTAATTGAAAAAGCTGTTTTTTTTCCCTTTTGAATCATGCTGACCAAACAATCAGCTCTGTAGGACACTTCCTGAACACCCCTGAAAGACTGCTCATATACAGTAGCTTGATGGGAAACTTTCTGTCCTTGAAACTGAACAACAACATGTTTGGAAAACAAGATTAGTTACACTGTTCAAACGGCAAAGGAAGCGGAAGAGTGAGTTACATGTGAAGGGGGCCTTTATGCAGCTTTTTCTGTAAACCATTTAAAGTGATGGCTTGCATAATATCTGGCAAAAATGGATTGCCATTTGGGATTAAATTAGATGTGAAAATGAAACAACAAAAAACACTCCAATTCACGTATAACATCTGAAGGGTCATAATTTTGTGGGTTAAAAGTGAATGTCTTTAAACCAATCACAGGGTACAACACCCAATTAAATGCTCCTTAGCCAGCCATAATTGCCCAAGCTGAAAGGTTAAAGGCAGGGTTGAGTCTACTGCCTTTGGCTTTTTGCAATCCATCCTATATGGCAATATAAGGGCAATGCTTTAATAGTAGAGGCATGTAAAGATGACTGTGGTTTTAATTCAGGTGTCTCAGTGTACTAAAAGCATAAAGTAGATGCAGGAGATAGAAACTGTTCTAGGCTCTAAACCTAGCTAATACATGGGTGTTTTAAATCACTGCAGATAATTTTTCAGCAATTTACTAGAAAAGTGTGATTAAATCAGAATGATTATTATTATTATTATTATTATTATTATTATTATTATTATTATTATTATAGAATATGTAAACAGATGCCACAATAGTCCAAAACCTGCCAAACCGTTGCCATGTGGTTTTTGCCTGTTTAGGTTTTTATGTATTTGTTTTAAATCCATTCATAGCAAAGAGGTAGGTGCAGGATGTTTTAAAGGAAAATATTTTTTAATCATTATCAACATTACATAGAGGCCATAGAGGACGTAGCTTCTCAGGTGGTTTAAAATACATAAAATTGCTATTTTTGCATTGTAGACATTGTGACCCCTGGCTCCTATTACCACCAATGTAAAGAGTCATCAAAGTGAAAAGTGAAAGATATAACAAAAAAAAAATTAAAAATAGAAAAACAGATTCACTGAAATAGGTAAATGATCACCCTTTATCAGTATGTATTTTGTGAAACCACCTTTTGCTTTAATTACTGCCTTGAGTTTGTTAGGATACCATGTCTAGACTGTCCAATATTTGCCTTGTCTGCTTAGAGGACTGTTCAACCTCAGCCAGATTGTATGGTGACTGTTGGTGGACTGTAATCTTCCCACAGAATTTCAAAAGTGTTTAAGTCTGTCACGGTTCTGGTCGGAGGGCGCCAGCGGACTCTGCACTGGACTCATTGGCCTCTTAGGTGTGGCCTCATCTAGCTGGCATTAGGAGAACAAGTGGTTTCAGCTGGCTAGCATTAATTATGTTGTGTTCTGCCTTTTCATTGGTTCTGGGTGCTCCCTCCTGTTTGTGTTTAAGTTAGTCTTGTTTTCAGTTCAGGTTATGTGAGCATGCTGATTCCTAAGTTCAGCTCAGCCTTCCTTTGTACCCTTGCCCTTTTTCACTGGCCCTCGTGCCACCTTTTTTGTTCCTTTGTTTTCCTTAAATAAAACCCCTAACTATGGTTGTCTGCGTAGGTGCCTCATACCTTTCTCTCGGATATGACTCCCACGTGACAGAATGCTCCCAGCTCCGAGGCACCACAGACTTCGCCGGCGGGGTGTCTGGGACCCGGCAGATTCGGCAGGACAGCTCCCGTGGCGGCGGTCAACTGCCGTCCTGCCTCCCCAATGGGGGCTCGCGGCTCGGCTCCCCCAGCGAGACGCCGGATTCCTGGCTGTATCACCTGCGGCAGGGAGACCGCTCAGTGGTGGAGTATGCAGCGGAGTTCCGTGCTCTGGCGGCCCAGGTCACGTGGGGTGACCCCGCTCTATGGGCCGCCTACCGCGAGGGTTTGGCTCCTCGCCTGCAGGCTACGATCCAGCTCAGCCTCCGCCTAGAACTCCACCTTGGCTCGGCCCTCTCCGCGGCTCCCACCAGCCGATCAGATCACCTTGTAGCAGCCGTCAGCCGCTCAACCCTCTCCACAGCCCCTGCCAGCTGCTCAGACCGCCTCGCAGCAGCTGCCAGCTGCTCGACCCAACTCGACTCAGCCCTGTCCAACCCAACTCCATTCGCCTCCAGCTTACCTTCCCCAAGGACTTCAGCTCAACCCTGTCCGACTCCCCTCAGCCCAACTCACAGTCCACTTCATCTTCGCAAGCCGAAGAGCTCCACCCCAGAGACCCGACGCCCCTCCCCGAAACCACAGAGCTCTCTCCAAGCGAGAGGTTCCACTCCCGAACCAGGGTCGAGAAGCTCCGCCTCTGAGTCACAACGCTCCGCCCCAGGGCCACAGAGCTCTCCCAGAGCAAGAGGCCCAACTCCCGAGCCAGGGAGCTCATCACTCGGCTCCGTTCGAACCAGGGCAGCCCCTTGCGTCCCAATTCCAGCCATCTCGGCCTGACCCAGTCCCAGCCACTTCAGCTCCCTTCTGCCCAGTCCCAGCCATTTCAGCTCCCTTCAGCCCAGCCCTTTCAGCTTCCTTCAGACCAGTCTCAGCCATTTCAGCTTCCTTCAGCCCAGTTCCAGCCAGTTCAGCCCTTTTCAACCCAGTCCCAGCCAGTTCAGCCCTTTTCAGCCCAGTCCCAGCCAGTTCAGCCCTTTTCAGCCTAGTCCCAGTCACTTCAGCTCACTTCAACTCAGTTCCAATCTGTTCAGCTCTCTTCAGCCCAGTTCCAGCCCGATCAGCTCCCTTCAGCCCAGTCCCAGTCATTTCAGCTCCCTTCAACCCAGTTCCAACCTGTTCAGCTCTCTTCAGCCCAATTCCAGCCAGTTCAGCTCTCTTCAGCACAGTTCCAGCTGGTTCAGCTCTCTTCAGCATAGTTCCAGCCGGTTCAACTCCCTTCAGCACCCGGTCCAGCTCCAGCACCCGGTCCCGGTCCAGCTTCAGCACCCGATCCCGGTCCAGCTCCAGCACCCGGTCCCGGTCCAGGTCCAGCACCAGCTCCAGCACCCGGTCCCGGTCCAGCACCAGCTCCAGCACCCGGTCCAGATCCAACTCCAGCACCCAATCCAACACTCAGCCTAGTCGCCGCCATCAGCTCAGCTCCACTCAGCCTGGCCTCACCGACTCCAGCTCCTGCGCCGGTTCACGCGCCGGCTCCCCAGGCTTCAGTCCCCCTGCCGGTTCCCGCGCCGACTCCCCAGGCTGCGATCCCCCTGCCGGTTCCCACGCTGGCTCCCCAGGCCGTGGACTCTCGAGCCCCCGCTCCAGTCGCCGCACCGGGCACTTCAACTCCTGACCCCACGCCGGTCTCCGCGCTGGGTGCCTCAACTCCTGACCCTGCGCCGGTCTCCGCACCGGGTGCTTCAGCTCCTGACCCCTTTTGGCTCCCGCACCGGTCACCTCTGCTCCTGACCCTGCGCTGGCTCCCACACTGCGCTGGCTCCTGCATCTGGCGCCTCAGCTTCTGCCTCCTCGCCAGTCGTCCAAGCCTCCACGCGGGTCTCCGCTCCGGCCGTCCAAGCCTCCACGCCGGCCTCCGCGCCAGCCGTCCGAGCCTCCACGCCGGCCTCCGCGCCGGATGTCCCAGCCTCACCAGCCGTGGCCTCCGCCCCAGCCTCAGCCTCACCAGCCGTGGTCTCCACCCTGGCCTCAACCTCACAAGCCTCGTTGGCCGCGGCTCCTGCCCCGGCCTCAGCCTCCGTCCCTGCGTGGCGGTCACGGCCTTCACCGCCTCTCACGCCGCCACCTTGGATGGTGGACCTTGCCACGCCCTTGCCCTCCCCACTCCGCTGTTGGGTGGATTGGGGGACTGCTCTATGCACCCTGGAATGGCGGCTTTGGGGGGGGTCCTGTCACGATTCTGGTCAGTGGCCACTAGAGGGTGCCAACGGGTTAAGGAATGGATCTACCCACCCTCTAGGGGCAGACACCTCTAAGACTAAAGTGATCACAGCTGATCAGAATCAACTAGGATTTAATCCCCCTGTTCATTGGTTATTGAGGCTCCCTCCTTTGTATTTAAATTAGTCTGGTCTTCAGATCAAGTTACGGGAGCATACGCTCACCAAGGTTTCCTTTCGGTTTTCCCCTTCCTAGTTCCTCTAATTAATCTTGTGTTCTTGTGACTGGTCCTCGAGCCTCTTTTTCTGTTCCGTGTTTACAATAAAATCACTTTGCATGGAAGTCTGCACCTATGCCCCTTACTTTCCTCCCGGACGAAGCTCCGGTGTGACAAGATCAACGCTAAGACGTGATTTCCTCTATTTTATTTCTGCTGTTCTCTGTTGTGGAGTACGTCAGGTGGCCGCGGTGAAGGATGTGAGCTGCGTGTCAGCCTAAAAGGCAATGGACAAAGTCGGTTGAATGAGGAGTGGAGAGGAGAGAAGGGAGGAGGGTGGAAGGACAGGAAGGTGTTATTAACTGTTATTACCAAAAGGATTTAATTGTTTACAGAGGAGAATATTTAAATGGTTAAATCCATTATTATTGAAAATATCTTCTGTCTTATTTTGTAGCATCATTTGTGCAGAAGTTCAAATATAAAATGATTTCTTGCAGACCACAAAAAGACTTAAATCAAACACACATCATTATAATCATACAGATGAGGACAATAAATAGTTGATTCCATTATGTCAAATGTCTTGTGTTTTGTGTTGTCATTTGTGAGCACGAATCAGATCATAAAGCGATTTCTTACATCCACTGCAAGCTGGCGTCAAGTAGTGAGGAACAACTGAAAGGTATACAGTTAAATAATTACTGATCACAGGTTTGCTTTTATCCACATCTAATTTACAACACAGATTAATAATGTGTCATTAAGTCTCCCATCCATGTCTTCTGGGACACCACCTATTGCTCCAAGCCAAAATCCCTAAATTTATTTAAGTGAAAGTCTTTTGTAACAATTCTCACATCTCCAAAATGATAACTTTTCAGGAGAATGAAAAAACATTCACTTCTAATGTAAGTTTTATTACTTTAGTCCAAGTCATTTAAGAAACTTCTCTAAGCCCAATAACCATGAAATGTCCATACAATATAAAGGGCACCTCATGTTTTCAAATGAAATAAAAAGGATTGCAATTGAAGTGTTTTGCAACCTTGTGTTCTATCTTGAGATTTCCATTATCTTTGATACGTCTGTGACGCAAGCTCACATTACAAGTTCTGCTCCTTTTTCAGTGATCATGTAAAAATGTCATTTAGGCTTTGCCTGGAGACTTAATTGGTATAATTCTGTCCTCTGCAGGTTTCTTCAGAACAACAGCATCCACACAGTGTCCAGCCATGCATTCAGTGGTTTATTCAAACTGAAAAAACTGTAAGTCCCTCTATTCTTTCAACAACTTTGATTTAAGAGTGGCAAAACGGCAGAACGGCAGAACTCAATGGTGTTAAATAACACTGTACTCATAAGCCTCATAGCTCTGGTAAAGAAATGGCTTGGCTTAATTTTGAATGATTAATTGGATTTTTACACAAATCACAATCACATTAGGAGTTTTGACACTGTTCTGACCTCTCTGCTCCTATTCTAGTATTGAGTTTCTGGTCAGTTTCCCAATTACTGTGTCCTTATAGCTTAGGGGCTCTTTGGTCAGTGGAGCTTTTCCTAGAATATGAGTGACAACCCCAGTCTGTCTGTGTATCACTCCACTTTGAGTCAAATCTCCTACCCTCAGGGATGAAATTTCAGGACAAACTAAGACTTTATTAAAGCTAGAGTCTATTGGAATCAGTGGAAATCACCCCTAGAAACCCTGCAGATAGTATTGAGTTTCAGGCTCTTTCAGTATAGAAAAGATTTTATTCATTTAAACTGTCATACTGTCTGTTGCCATTTGGTGTTTTTTTATTCTTTAATTGAAAATATTCTCAATTGTAGCATATTTTGAATCTGTATGTTGAGCCACGCAACATTTTATTGATACTTCTTAACTTATGTAATGAAATTAATTTATATTTTTTGAAGTGCCTCACAAAGTATCTTCTACATAGATTCCTCAGCCAAAACTACATAACATCCCTGAGGCATGGGGTTTTCAGAGACCTTCACAAGTTACAGTGGCTGTAAGTACATGCATCCCTGAGAGAATATCGTGTTGAGTAAGTGAGAGAATATGAGTGAGAGAATATCGTGTTGAGTACAATACATGTACCTTTAATGTATCAACACTCATTTTACAATTTACCATGCAGGTATACTTTATAATTTACGGTTATAAACTGGTATGGTTATAAACACACACACACACACACACACATAGTCAGTGTGTATAGTGCATAAATCCACCTACATACTCAAAATGCCTACTTATATGTATATGACATATGAGCAAAAAAGAACAAGTGATGAACAAATTGATGGGGACCAAGTATTCAGCCACTACAGCGCTATTAATAAAGTTCTATATTAATGCTGAAAAACAGAAATATTTGAATGCAAAATGCACCTGTTGCAATTATAAAAAAGGTTGCCATTGTCTACAAGAAGCAACAATCGTGTTGACAGAAAAGGGCATTTCTTAAAGTGTGCTTTAAGAAAAAACATCCCTGTCAGTACTGATCTGAAAATGGAGAAATTGGCAGCTAAATTTGCATGTGAGCATTTAGACAAATCAGAACTCTTTGGAAACAGTGTACTCTGGTCAGACAAAGCAAAATTAGAATTCTTGTGCAATAGCTTGTCATGTTTGGAGAAAAAAGGCCTGCGGGTGCAGCTGATCCCAAGAACACCTTACCCAAAAATGCTGAAGGTGCTTGCATGGTCCAGACAGTCTCTTGAATTGAAGTCTATTTACACTTTTTTAGAGGATTTTGAAACTGAAAGTCCATCAACATTTATTGAAATTTAAAAAGCTTCACCCTGATGAATTGGCAAAAAAAGTACCACAATGCTGCAATCAGTTAATTACTTAAATCATAAACAATTCAAAACCGTAATTACCCATAAAGGCTTCGCAGCAAAGTATGTTTTTAAGCTGTGTTGTCTGAATAGCTCTTTGTCATTAAATATTTGTATAAATGCATACTTTTTGATCAAATTTAAAAGTACAAAGTAGTTTTGTCTGGGCGAATGCACAGTGGATTTATGTAACAGTAAGGAGGGCTTAAGAAAGTAATGAAAAAAATATCTTCAGTGTTCCATAAGGTACATCTAAGAAAGAATCTAACTTCAGTCTGTATAGCATCCATGTAAAATATTGTTCTTGTGTATTCAGCAGAAAAGTATGTGAAAAAGAGTCAGAGGTGAAACAGAGGTAACCGAGCAGAATAGAGAGGGGATGTTAACTTTTTGTTTATTGTGCTTTCATTTACAAAGCCTTCCTGTGAGCCAGTTTAATTTGGCTGCCTACTTTTCAGTCTTTCTGTAAGTGTGTAACTTTTTCAGTGTATTGATTTAGCGTTAGACTTTTGTTTTGAGAGTACTGTGCTCATTAAGAAACAAGGCTGGTTCTAATTAAATGCACATGAATATTAGATCTATCAGAGTAAAATTCACATGCTGACAGCCTTGCATTAGGTATTGATAAGGGTGTAATGGAGAGTGCAGTTTGCGAAGCTTTTCTCATCACATTGTGCTGCTGAGGTACAGGGAATTATTAGTAAGCAGGAGCTGATAAATTTAAAGCACTTGTCTGTTCTGAAAAGTATGACTTCTGTGTGATAAACCTCTTTTTCCTATTTTAAAACTGAACTTTTTCATCAGAGTCCTGGATCACAACCCCCTGAGGAGCATCTCTTATGATACTTTCTTCGGACTCAAGTCACTAGTATTCCTGTGAGTAATCAGCACCTCTAAATTAATGTTCGACTTTCATTGAATCAATAGTGCGGTGAGCTGTGGGAGTTACTGAGCTATAGTACCGTGCTGTAACGATTTAACTTCCCAGCTTCTGACTGGCTTTAAACTATGATCTAAAGCCCAAGCTATAATCTTGTTATTGTGCCAATAGAAGATACAAAATGTTCTATGATACTTAATAATTTTTACACTGGTGCTGCGTGTGGAGAATTGAATCTGAAGTCTGCTGGGTTTGAATGTGTAGCACTCTGGCGCTGCGCCATATTAGCAGCTAGTGCAAAGGTTTTTGGAAATTTTTGCCTGTTATTTTGAAGTGAGATATTAATGAGGAAAAGAATCCTGATTATTGCTCAAATTTATGATTTTTCCACTTACCATGCACAAAGCTGATCAACTGATTTGCATATGTGGTTTTGGTGAGCTATAAAATGATTAATGTATTCTCAATCTGCTTCAGGAGAAGGAACGCTAATTTAGAGATAGTTTTTGTGGCAGCAACTGTCATAAATAGAGAGGAATATAATCAGTGCAGTGTCTGTGTCTATAGTGGTAATGTTTTTTTTTATATATATAGCTCACGGTAAGTCAGTATTGTGTCCTAAACCACATCTACAAGTCTGAGCCACCTCAGGGAAGAGGTGAATGTGGCGTGAGCAGGCAGAGAGAAGGTTTGGACCTACATTTAGAGAAAACGATTTGTGAGGCAAAAAGAGGTAATGGGACTTATGTAGTCTAATTAAAGAGCTTTCATCTAGACAGAGCTATTCAGGGACACCCTCATTTGGTCAGCACTAGATTTTGGATTTTCTCCCCAATTTAGCCTGCCAATTAAACTGCCAACTCTCTTACATAAGCTTACAGCTGTCCTCACTGGCCAGCATCATGGTGAGAGAAGGTGGAAAAAAGGGAAATCCTACCCATCCTGAGAGAGCAAATAGACCAAATATAAATTATTCTTCTGACAGCAATAGTAGTCCAGTTTCCAGCATAATGAAAATCCTGTTCCCTAATTGCCTTTTCTGTTAGTCACAATGTATTTATAAAACAAACAAAATAACAGAAATCCTACACTACCTTAGTTCCTTTTTTCTCATTGCTTACCCGTTCCTTATTTAGATCATACGTCCACCTATTCATTAACAGAGCCACTTATCCTGAGCAGGACAGGACAGACACAAAGACAAATACAGTAACATCTCCAGTTCCCCTGACTTGCATGTCTTTGGACTGTGGGAGTCCCACACAGGTACAGGGAGAACATGCAACCTCAGCAACATGGGCACTGCGACCGGCCTCATACACAGCAAGCTACAATGCACTGACACTTTTCTTTCTCAGCCAGCATGAACTTTTTCAACACATAAACCTCAAGAACTGACTGTTCACTTGCTCCCTGATATATCCTGTATCTCTTTGACAGATGCCACTGTAACAAGATAATTAGTGTCTTTCACTTCCCCAGCCTTATATATCCCACCCCTTGACAGGTGCCACTGCAACAAGGTAATCAACATTATTCACTTCATAAGTCAGTGGTTTAAATGTGGCTGACTGCTGCAAGTCACTTTAATCACTGTTGCTATTACAATCACTAGTCAGTCTTTGTGACTAAAACTCCTGCCATCCACGTCCCCATAATGATCCCTCTTTCACAGACCATTTCCTCTTGGAATCTTAATCCAAAAATCTAGGTTACCTGGGCCTGCTCAGCATTTTTATACATGCACAGGTCATGGTCGGTTGTTAATTGCTTAATTGTATTGCGTAGTGCGTTTTTGCACATTCTGGTTCACTCATTTAATTCACATTTTTAATCTATCAATGTCAATGCACAGTTCCAAAACTGCATGCATGATTTATTGTATCTGCACCGTGTGGAAGCAACTGTGCCTGTTATCTTTCTCCATATATTTATTTAGGTTCTTCCTTTAAAGTGTCACTTGTCTGCATCTTCCTTCTACTGCCTTGCTATTTCATCTTATTTCCTGAAGGCTTCAGTATTGGAGTTTAAGTCTTAAGGACACCAATGAACCTTGTTCGTTCTATCAGCATCCAATTTTGCTGTTGATTAGAACCAGTTATGAAATATACTCACAAAATCTAACATTTCCAATAGTGTTTTCAAACAGAACAAAGCCTTTAAAAAAACCTACCAACTGTTTTGTACCTCATTGTTGATAGAAAACAGAAGGTACTACATGGACACTCACTGCACAACACTATGTTCAAGCAGTGAACAGAATTATGAAAGTGGGCTGTTTTTCGTCTCTCTGTGGTGTGGGCAGCAAGAACTGAGTTAACCTGAAGCAAAATACATCCTTTAAGCAGACTCAGTGGGCCTTAGACTGTGTGTGAAAATGCTGACCCAGCAAGAAAAGGGACTCAGTGTTTTAGATTCTTTGGAAAGTCTTTAGAGATCATCTTTGTAAAACAAACATTTATTGTGGCAGAAAATTTAATTTGCTTGATTTTCCATTTATTCCAGATGTAGTGTAATACTCTGGAGTCTAGGGCCTAGACAGGTTATATGTCCAAATTCTGTTTGGCACTGGAGCTACAAGGCTAACATTGCTAACAGCACAATGTAAAATTTCTGTTTCTTTCAGGTCCATGGTAAACACGTCTCTGGTGCAACTATCTAAGCTTAGCCTGTGTAACTACATGCCTCTGCTCAGCTGGCTGTAAGTATTACAACATCCAGCAATTCACTCTTCCTGTTAAATCAGCTTCAGTGGTGTTAGTTGGACAGTCCTTGTTCTAAAAAAAGTAGCACTCTGCTAACAAAGCCATAAATACAAGTTCCCTATTAACAGAGTTCACAGATTTTTAGATGGCCAGTACATTGTCTGATAACTCATGAACTCAGCATATCAAACTAGCAGATGCAATAGGAAACCAAGAACAAAAATGATTTTAACTGTAATTTCATTGTCAATACTAAATATTTTGCTTCATGTGTATTTTATCGTATAAAGTACTATGAAAAGTCAGAGTTCACCTTTTCATTTATTTAATTTCCAGCCAAAGAGGTCAGCCAAAAGTATTTTTAATAAAGAAAAACAAAGGAAACATATTTAACAGAAAACTAGACAGAAGCACTTAGTACAATATCAGATCTATCAAGAGTTAATTAGTTCAGTTTTCGCTTTTGTGCACCTAACTGACACTTTTAGGTTACAATCTTTCTGATCTTAAAGCAAAACATCCCTGAACAAAAGCTCTCATTGGAATTATGTTCTCCTTCAAAGAGACAGTAGTAGATTTGATAGAAGGAACTCTGCTTGTATTAAGGAGGGGAAATGTCAAAAGAAAACCAGTGAAAATAGACAAAAATGGACAAAATGTTAGACAGACAGAATGGGACTCCTAACAACCGTAAATGGTCTAAACTAACTAACTTTATGGTTGTTTTGATTGGAAATTAAATGGAAGGATGGTGTCTGACATTTGCACAGCACTGTATCATACAATAATAATTATAATGATTGTACATCACTGTAACAATAAGCTCATCTCTTGTGCACAGGTACCCATGTGCACATTTTAGTATAGTCTGTGAACTAAGCCACACAGAAAGGGTGAAAAATACAGAAAAAATACTTTTTTGCCAAAAAATACGTGATTGATCCATCACAACAAATATATTAAATATAGAATCTGAAAGTAACTCCACACTTCATTGTTGAGACATGTAATTCAACAGAGGAATCGACTTGGTTTGAATGCTGCACATGTTCCACGAATAACATATTTTATCTCCATAAGAAGTCTTCTAAATACTGTTTATTTTATTAATAAAGTCAATAAGTACAGCAGCAGGTTATATTCACCCATCCATAACTGAAAACCCATTGTGCTTTGCTTCTTGGCATGTTGTCCAGGGTACTGTTTTCCATGCTTGTGCCATTTGCTTTGCTGTTAAGGAGACCACCTGAAGACCAGTGAACTGAGGGTGCTCGTGCCCTCAGTCCTGGCCGTCAACTGTGTGCTGGACTTTGCGGCCAGAGCCATGACAATGATGGTCCTGATTTTTGGGGTGCTGGGGGCCTAGTGGGTAGGGTCGACCTGAGGTCTAAATGTTCTTCTATTCTAAAAAGTGACAGTCGGACTCAGTCAGTGAGCTGTGATGATGCTGTTTATTAAGGCAGCTCCGTGATCTTTTGAGAGCAGTGGCCAGTTGCTCTGACCCCAGTATTTCCAGTTACAGAGCTATATAGACTTTTACCAGGACACACCCTTTCCTTTTCAGATAATGCCCATTCTGTTCCCTGGTTACACCCACTCTTGGCTGTATGCAGATAAGCATACTCAATTGAATGCTCAAAACTCCTCTGCCGCTTCAATGTCTCCTCCTTTCTAAATATTCCCAGTCAATGCAAGGTCAAATTTTACTTACTCAGTATTTGCTCATTCTCAAATAGTAAGGCCTCATGCCTTGTGCGCATGTGCAAATACTTCATGGATCATGTAGACAGACTTACTGTCTATTGATCTTATATGGAATCTACCCCTGGAATAGCTTTCCCTTAAAACCCTGTGTTTGCATGTTCTTCTAGCAGCTCTCTTCCCTATTTTAAGTGAAGTACTGCTCATCATTACCTTTGGGCCCTCTAGTAAGTAAATTATATAATTTTGACAGTGAGCAAGTGAAGTGTGAAGTTACATATGAGCCCTGAGTTTTAAACTGTCCGAACTCATGGGCGCCAGAACCATTATAGCATTTTTCAAAATCATTTGTTTCGCCCCCCCACTTTTTGTTTCCCAGACAACGTCCGAGACTTTCCATGCACACACCAAACCGATGCCCCCCCCCATATTAAAAATGATTCCACCGGCCCTGAACCAAACTGTGAATATCAAGAGAGCAAACTTCTTAACTGATCAAAGAGACGCATGTTTTCCCAGTCCCCATGGTTCCTGTGTCTCTGTAATGTAGGAAGGTTTGAGACAGCTGGATGCAAATGAAGTAACACTGGTTTCATAGTAAGGAACTAAACAGGAATGAATGAGCATTATGACTGTTGGATAAGTCTAATTTAAATGATCAGTTGACCAGGTGGCATATTGTTGTTAAGTAGTTCTCTGTTAATAAACAGTTAACTGCTCTAATCATCAGTTCACTGTTACCTACTGAGTAATCAAGCAAAGCTCCTTGATAGTTAACAATAGAGATTTGGGTACTCATTTATTCCTACTTAATTCTGGCATATTTAATTATCAGACAGTTTTATAACATGTTTAATAGGAAGTTTTCAGACATCAAGGTCATTATACACAACATGGTTCAAGTAATAGAGAGATAGATCACACACCCGCATATCTAAGGTTGACAAAGCTGAAAAACACAAGAAAACAAGCAGGTAGTACAACTAGAAACCAAACTGAACAGGGAAGACTGGAAACCAAGAATAGACATAAGTCAAAAATAAGCAACACTTTGTATTCATAACACCGAAACAACTTAAATACACACTAAAGAAAGTGTACTCTTAAAATCAAAGGTGCCAAAAAGGTTCTGCGGAGCGACGGCATAGGACAGGAATGCCATAGAGCCAAAGCCTGGTACTGTTTACTGATTTACCTGCTCAAACACACTTACTGAACCTCATGTTTTATAGGTGAAATCAGCCACAGGTGGTGGGGCAAGGAAATCAATGTACAGGAATCTGCCCACTAGGACTGGACTTCCACACCAGTCTACTCATACAGGAGAATTACAGAGAATCTACAGAGAATCAAAGAATACAGAGATGGACACCTTAAAAAACAGGGCATAAAGGTTTTATACCAATTTACCAGACAAAAAATGTTTACTTTTTTGAGAATGGTAGCAAGTGAAAGGATGGAAGACAAACAGGACACAAGTGGCAGTATTAATCATGAGGCACTTCAGGGAGTCTGCGTTTCCATCACACTATCATTTACGGCATTTATCAGACGCTTTTATCCAAAGCGACTTCCATTCCCTAACTACAGGGGACAGTCTCCCTGG
>JBBJLS010000023.1:547108-563721 GCA_037577275.1 Bryconaethiops microstoma
TGGCTTCTGCTGTATAAAATGTACACTATATAATCTAGAAACATAAATATGGACACCGGTATTGGAAAATATATACATATATGTATATGTAAACTACATGTAAACTAAGTATGTATATATGAAAAAAATAATGATTGCTCACCTCTCTCAAGTGAACTAGCCGGGTTAATTTACATAACTGGCAGTGTTGTATTAATCTGCTGATCACTTAACCTGCTCAAATTGAGATGTTGATCATATCTTGCTTACTTAGTAAATATTTTTGCAGGTGCACCACATGCATTGTTAACAGCAAGGAGAAATTGCAAAAACATGGGAAACCCTTTATTAGTGTTTACCTTTAATGGTAATCCCTCAAGACATGACATGAGTTACAATTAGACAAAGCTGAATACTGATGGTAAATTATTGATTATTCCCGAGCATGGTGTAGATGAGAGAATGACATTTAGACACAAGTCCCACATGACTCCCAATACTCAAAGGGTTTATGATAGCACTAATTGGAATATGGCCAAGATTAGTTAATGGCGTGACACGATTTTTCGCTTAATCTGTTAACAGATATTTTTCTGAATATAGGCCACAGTCAGGAAAAGATTTCTACCAATTGACTTCATTTTGACCAGAATGAACGTATCATTTTGACGTTATCAAAGAGATGTCTTTTTACACTGGATGGAGGGAAAATATGTATGCAGGACAGGCCAGTACAGGAAATCAACAGATTTCAGTAAGTTTGGTGCAGATCTCAAATTTAGATTGTTCAAGTCATGCCAAAGAGATGACTCATACACAAACCACAGAACAAAGGTACTATTTTCCTCTAGTGATATAAAGCACTCAATACGACAGTATACTGGAAAACGACAAATAAACATGGAGTGGCTTACCTTTTGCGCTTTGGTGACTTTTTTGTTTGTCCTTGAATGCTCATAGATGTGTTGTTTTTTTAGTTTTTGAGAGAGCAGAATCAGAGGCCAAAGTACAACCACACACACACACACACACACACACACACACACACACACACACACACACACACATACAAACACTCCCTCTTCCTCATAGACATATAGATTCACTTCAGTAGTGTTTAGTAACTTTAAATGAAGCAACTCCCTGTGGTTTAGTCTCATAGGAAAGTTTTGCCACTCTTCCTAAAGGCAGACATCTAGAGTATTATAGTAAATTCAGCTTCTGGTTGGCTGCTGGTGTGTTGTGATGTCACCAGCTGCTATAAGGCTTTAGCTGATAGTGAGAGGCACATTCAGTCCCGGAGACCTCATGTGCTTGAACGCAGAGAGTACGCCGCAGGAGAGTGTGAGAGACAGACAGAGAGAGAGAGAAAAAGAGAGAGAGAGAGACAGAGAGAGAAAGAGAGAGAAAGAGAGAAGGAAGGAAGAAAAAGGAGGAGGGACAGAGCAGCCAGTGAGCCCCATGTATTGTATAGTAGGTAACAACAAAAAAAATTGGGAATTCTAAATGATTATATTTGGAGAATTTTATGGGTTCCAGAGTAAAGAAAAATCTGACTAGGAAATTGCGAACAGCTCTCCTTTGCGTGAGTACGACATTTACTGAATATATGAATTAATCATTTGTATTTAGATAGTTTGATTATGTCATAATAGAATTTATTCAGGGAAGTTTTATCTTGGCTTTGGAAAGTATCTGTTATAAAACCTTGAATGAGATAACTTGCCTCATTCCATACTGACTTCCTTTACACTGCTTATTTTGTATACTGTAGATCATGGAGCCAGAGAGTCTGGACAACACCTCCATGCTCACAAATGTGTCCGTATGGCTAAACAGTTCATCTCCAGACCAGAATACCACCTCTCAGACTGAGCATAGTGATGCAGAAGTTGTGTTCCTGGGTATACTGATGGGACTTCTGGTCCTAGGCATTGTCTTTGGCAATGTCTTGGTCATCACTGCCATTGCACGTTTCCAGCGTTTACAGACTGTCACTAACTGCTTCATCAGCTCTCTGGCTTGTGCTGACCTGGTCATGGGGCTTCTGGTGGTCCCTTTTGGTGCCTGTTACATCCTCCTGAACACCTGGCATTTCGGCAACTTCTTCTGCCAATTCTGGACAGCCACAGATGTGCTGTGTGTCACAGCTAGCATTGAGACGTTGTGTGTGATAGCCCTGGACCGTTACCTGGCAATTACATGGCCACTGCGCTACCAGTCAGTCCTGACTAAGCGCAAGGCATGCTGGGTGGTGTTGGCTGTTTGGGCAGTGGCAGGCCTTATCTCCTTCCTGCCCATTCACATGGAGTGGTGGGTGTCGGATGAGCAAGAGGCACAGGACTGCCTGAAAAAGGTGGACTGCTGTGACTTCAACACCAATGCACCCTACGCAGTGGCCTCCTCCATCGTCTCCTTCTACATCCCTCTTGTGATAATGGTGTTTGTCTATGGCCGAGTCTTCCAGGAGGCTCGGCGGCAGCTGCAGAAGATCGACCGGGTGGAGGGTCGTATTCGAACACAAAGCTTCGGCACACAGGATGGTAATGAAGTGAGGAACCGAAGGACAAGGTTTTGCCTGAAAGATCACAAAGCCCTAAAGACCCTGGGTATCATCATGGGCACATTTACACTATGCTGGCTACCATTCTTTGTGCTCAACGTGGTGGCAGCCATCTGGAAAATGGACAACATAAAGTTGCCATTCAGGATTTTGAACTGGATAGGTTACGCCAATTCAGCTTTCAACCCCCTGATATACTGCAGGAGTCCAGAGTTCAGGTGTGCTTTCCAAGAGATCCTGTCTCTGAGACGCTCTAACTTCTCCTCCACAAGAAACCAAAAAGGATATATCTATGGTAGCCACAACTGGGAAGTGCAAATGAAAACTACCAGTTTAAGGCAGTCACCTCTCACTGACCATGGAACAGTAGAGCTAGGTACAAGCTCTTTGCCTGTAAACAATTCCAACAAAAATGGGAATTGTAATAAAACACTGACATCCATCATTTAGCCATTTTTGAATACTGAAGTACTTCTTGTCATCACTTTCTTCCATTTCCGTTGCCATTCATTTAAATGACTTCAGAAATATCTGGTAAGTGAACAAATGGAAATATGATGTATATTCATGAAAACTTGTGGTGGATATGCTTCTATTGTAATGATTGTGGCCTTGTGGTTCAGATGGTTACAAACACTTGTCAATCTGCATCACCAAAATGTTTAGATACAAGGTATAGCAGAACTTGAAATCTGAAATAAGGTTGTGAAACACTGGATACCTCTACTTCAAGCCTACCTCATGATACTTGTCTTTAGTGTAACATTTTTGTATGTCTCCGGTCTGACAGGTTTGCATTTCATTTGCTCAGAAAAACAAAACAAATCAAGACAACTGGAGCTCTTGAACCAGACCACACACATGGAGTCACATGTCAGTTTCTCACCAATCTCAAATTAGATTTGCCTTTTAAATCTTAATGAACACTACTGTATTAATGATCCGAGATCAATACTTATATTTTGAGATGCTTATATAGGGGCCTGGAATAGATGATGGAGGGGGGATGTTTTGTGCAAGACAGACTTGTTACATTCCATTTAAAAGCTGGAGCTGTCTATAAGCCAGGGACTTCTGTATATCTCTAATACCTTGTCTAAGGAGAAGGAAATCCAACCCTGTGATGAGGAGCAACAGGTGGACATTGCCGCCTGTGCTATAACCAGCTGCACTTACGAAAAGGAAAAAAAAGTGTCCAGCAATATTCAGACCTCCCCAGTCCGTGTACTTCAACCTTCCCCCTGTTAACATTTCCACTGTGTAATCATTTTAAGATTGCAGTTTGCTTGCCTACAGCTATAAACAACAGCTTACTTTATAAAACTAATCACTCTGGTCTGGTGTGGTTGACAAGAGTAAGGACAGAAAATCTAATGTGCGTAGCACTGTTTACCATAAAGTATGCAGAGATTTTCTGCAATCAGTAACAAGTCATATATTTTTGTGATCAAAAGCACCTGTAAAAGCAGAAGAAAAGGAAAGAAGGCAGCTTCACGTTCTATTTTGTATTTGCCAGGAAAATGGCATATCAAAAGTCCCATCAGAATGTGCACAGCAAAGCATTTATGTTGTTGGGTGCTTGTTCTTTGGGAAGTCTTTACGTGTTTCTTGTTGATGTGCAATGTTTACAGATATATTTGAGCACACTAGGGGAAAACATGATACAAAATAAAATCTCCTGTTACTATTCCAATAACAGGAGACTTTGCATCTGTTATATCCACAACTATTCTAATGTTTACATCAGTACTAAAAAAGGGAATATTATGTAGTCTGGTTACCATTATGTAATGAACTTGTGCTGACAGCGCACTAACTTACAAATACCATGAGAGCAGAGGCCACCTTTCTGCTAAATTTGACCTTAACAGAGGTCCCTTCCTGTGTGTGTGTTCGTGTGTCTGTGTGTGTGTGTGTGTATATATCTGTGCAAGCATTATGTTGCACAAATTTGCTGCTACTTGATAAGTTTCTGTTCATAAGCTAGGCCGGCTGGGAATCTGTTGTCATGACTGACCTGATTAAATAAGCTGTTTTAGAAACACCTGAGATGCTTGATGAGCTTACACAGAGTGAATAATAACACATGGTGCTTTGCTTTAGGTACTGTACTCGTTATGCCGCTAATGTAAGTAGCCATTTACACAAAATCAAACACTAAGGTATACAATGTATATAAATTATACAAGAGATGTGGAGTCTTTGCTGTTCATAGATAAAGCTATTTGTGTGTGTATTTGTGGTATTGTTTCAGGAATGGTAACCTATTTTGTGTCATTCCACAAAAGAGATGCCCTCATTCATGATGCTGTACTTATTTCCACAGCACTACATTCATCGCCAAAATGCAGCAGAGTATTTTTGTTTATTTATTTTTGTATGTGAGCCAACTGCTGAATGTACAATGTGAAGAATTAAATTTGGCTGTTTGTAAACCTGAGGCTGAAATGTGGTCGTTACATGTGCAGTACACATTGCGCCCTCTAGTGATGATTTGCTCTAAGTAATCGTTTCTTATTTCACCTCCATTTGTGTTTTTTTTAATCAGTTTGGTACTGTGGGCAGGGTAGGAAAAACGTCTGAGACCCTAAACTCAAATATAAAGTTCAAATACAATTATCCATTCAAGCACCATGACCTACATCCCGTCTCCTCTACCACTCTGGTCTGTCCCCTTTTAGAACCATTTCTGATATGTGCTAGAATTTGGCTTACTGACAGAAGCAGAACTGATGATGAATAAAGGTTTCAGTCTCATTTCAGTCTTATTAAGTTTCTAAAGGTTTATTAAATTTTTAGCATTTTATAACATTTGCAAATTGGGACTAGAATTGCAAGGATCAATATTACAAAAAATATAACAAGTATTTCCAAAAGGTTAAAAGTAAAATAAATAAAACGCATATATATTAATATAGTAGTCATGCATTGCTTAAAGATTCTGCGCTCCTAGAGTAAAAGAGTTGTCAAACTGGTGTAATTTACTGTGAAACCTAGATATCAGTTCAATGCAAATTTAAATGTTGTCTGAGAACACCTATATATGATTCCAATATCATTGCGTATTGTTACCTAAATGTACTTGTGCTTGATTAGTGTAGTTATTTGCCAGCTCCTGACCACTCTCAGACTCTCAAAATGAAATGAGGAATCCATCAATGCAGAGAAAGGAGAGATGGTCCTGTGTCGTGATGAGATCTACAAACATAGGCATTGTGTTCAAATGTATTTAAAATTGTCTGAGAAAAACAGAATTGCCCAAAATGGGGTATGATTACGAAAAGCCAATACATTCTTACTCTCTAAAATTTTGAGAGCTGCATTTATCTGATCCATTACAGCTGCTGCTGAATAGCTTCAGTCCAAGCACATCAAAGTATTTCTGCAAACATACAGCGGGGAGCTCCCTGGCCGGGAAACTAACGAGCTGGAATGCTGCGTAAGTGTATGTGTATTAAAACTCTATCTGACAGGCAGCTTACATTGTTACATTGTTAGCTTTTAAAGGGAACATAGCATCTACTATGTAATCTATTAGTCATTCCTGCATTCCTGTCCCCTGTTGCTTTTATGCTGCTTGTTATTAAATGTGAGTCACTTCAAAAGCAGGCCATTACTCAAATGTTCAGTCACATTTAACCTTTTGGCCTTTTTTTAATCGATGACTCTGCTCCTTGTTTATGAAGCTCCTGGTCAGAGGCACAGGGCCTGCATTTATCTTCTCTGTGTGTCAAAGTTGCCATTTTGCACCAAAGGTGTAGGTGTGGCTGAGCACTGCTTAAAGGTCACGAATGACCTCTTCTCCAATCTTAGTCTTAGGCTCCTCTTACACCTGTCTGCTGAAGATACCATGGCCTAGGGATTCATTCCTGATGTTTTTTTCAAGTATTTTTTAAAAAGTTCTGATTGTCTTTCTCCTGGTCATTAAGCCGATTATTTCTTTATTACAGTGTGTTAAAGGGGACATATCATACATTATTCCTGTACTGGTTTCCCCTTAGGTCCATGTTTTATGTTTTTTATGTACCAAAAACAGTTTTATGCTCATTTTACAATCTCTCTTTATCCTTTAGAATTCCAAAGGATGTTTTTGTTACTTCATGTTTGAAAAATGCTCAAAATTTACAGTTTGGGAAGTAAAAAGGGTGGGATCTACTATGCAAAAGAGAAACTGGTAATACAGCCCATTTGTTTGTTTCCAGATTGTCGGTATGATTTAATCTGGCAGTTTCACACACAGCTAACCATAACTAACAGTAGGTAACAACATGAGAAGAGCTCAACTATCTTACATCTTTGTCTATATCTCATATTTTACTCTTATCTTTGTGTAGCATAGCACAAAATGGGAGTTGTTATGGGGGCCAGAGACACTGACTGACTGATTTTAATATTGTTGATTTGTACTCTGATATACATCATGTCACGACATATCACACTGCAGGCATTCAACTGATCACAAAAGATGTCGTTTTAAAGAAAAGAAGTCTTAAAATTTGTGCAACACCAGTGTAATTTATTATTAAAATTTATTATTTAATTGGCCTTATGTCCCAATTACTCTTTAAATATAAAGTAAATGTGCTTTGTTTAGACTGGCTGTCCTGTATTATCCCACATTTTAAAAACTAAAAAGCGTTTAAAAAAAACAATCATGGAAGGGACTAAAACAGCTATAGGTTCAATACGAGAATTTCTGTAAATGTGTTGGCTTGTGTGACACAACAGAAACAATCAATTCAAAAGTGGCCATTTTGAATTGGGCTCTAAAACTAAAATGACTCAACTGGTCATATATTTTGATTTTAAGTTAATTGTTACACAATTACACAATTTTGCAATAAGAAAGCTGACTGCCAGAGCAAATGATGTTACAATTACATGTGCTTCTGTTAGATCTGTTCATATTGGCCTTGTAGCATACAGAGGAATTGTGGTTGGACTAGATTAGAACTAGTCAAGAAGCTTTGAGACAAATAAAGCTTTGTGGAGAAAATGACTGTACTGCATGCCTACATGTGAAGTTATCGGGCTCGTTAATGTCTTGCTCCGTAAACCATTGATGTTGCCCACAGGCACTACTGAGAAAGCCTATCACCTCTGCCCTACCAGCTCCAGTGTATGTTCATCACTTCATCAAACATTCAGCATTTCATAATCTGAATTAAAAGCCTCCCTCAGGGTTTATTGTTGGAGTACAGACCACGTCATTTCAAAGCTCTTGAGGTCTGATCAACATTTCTGCAACATCTGTTTGAACTCAATTCAAGTTTATTCAAATAATGACAGTTATAACTAAATATTACATCTTGTGATGAGTATGATTTAAAAAAGAATACTGGGTTTTGTTCAATTGTAAGTTACAGTCCTATCTAATGTATGGCTATGAACATTAAAATGAAAATCCCCAATTTCCCGACAAAAAAGCCCTAAAATCAATCCCTGACTCCAAACAAATCCCAATTGAAATGTTTATAGTAATAACATAAAGCTGCTGTTTAGAAATGTAGACTTCTTTTTGTGATCACTTGGCTGACAGTGGGAAAATATTAATATGTAAGCACTAGATTTTGCAAATAGGACAAAATCTAATGTATGTATTTACCAAAACAAGACTGTATAAACAACTCTAACTTTGGATCAAATTCAACTAATAAAAGCTAAATTCTTCTACATATTTATACAGAAATATTATCGATTTATCATTTAGAATCTGGGCTTTTGAAGGAATTTCAATGACTCAGCAGTCGCTAGATTCCACAATTGTTTAAGTATTGTTGCAGCTGTTTTGTGTTTTAGTTAACTCAATACTTTGGTATTTAATTTCCACGGTTTCACAGTTAGTTGTCAGTCCTCCATCACACTGCTTTAGTGCTCGTTTAGTGCTATCCTTGTATGAAGGTCGGCCCTCGTGCCCCTTTGTTTTGTAATTTGGATTATAAATAAAGAATATCAAAGTATGGAAGTCTGCTCCTGCGTCTCCTTCCCGAACGGGCACAGCCCTAACGTGACAGAAGGACTGACCCTAAACAAAGGCACAGCAGACTTTGCCGCGGGTCTGTGGGAACCTCTGGCCAGTTCAGTGAGTGGGACGCACTGGCCCTGGCGACTGGATGAACCGACCAGAGTGAGTCGTTACACCCAACAGGTGCTTCTGGGGTATATTAGCTCGGAGGACGAAGGAGTGATATATGGCTGGAGTGGCCGACCAGAGGTCAAGCCAATGATTTTGTCTCCAGAGATTTTCGTGGACCTCTTTGTCTCTAATCAGGCTAAGAAGCCAAAGAGGCGAAGAGGGTCGCGGAACCTCCAGATCAGGGCCTCCGATTGGCTGCTCCCAGCATCCCAGCTGTCCTCCCGGGTGAATCTCCACACGCTCAAGCCCAACTCGTTCTGTGAGGCGAGTTCTGTGCCAGTCCAGCGGGTCCTACCTGCGCGCAGTGCAGACTTGTGGACCCGTGACGGAGCCAAGAGGGCGGCTCCCACAGCGGCTGAGAGGGAGAAAGAGTAGCCAGCACAAAGGAAGCGAGCAGAGGAGCTCAGCAGCTGGAAAGCCAGTTCCGGGGATCAGAGTCCCCAGTGCTTTTCAGAACCTCCCACTGGTGGCCCAGCAAGCTTCGGTCCACCCCGCACCATGTGCGAAGGTGCCTGAAGAGGCTAACCAGCCTCCAGTACCAGCCTCAAGATGGCTAAAGCCTCCCACGTTGGCCCCATAACAGCCTCAGCCTCCAGTGTAGGTAGAAGGTTTTGTGCCTGTGAGTGGTCATGTTATAAGGCTGAGAGGGAAAAAAACTTAACTTATTCTTAATATTTCGACAACAGTGTAGAATGCATACAATCTTGTGTATTAATTTATTTATTCATTATCTAAGCTGCTTCTCCTTAATTAGGGAGCTAAAAGGGTGAAAGATGAAGAAACAGTCTGGGCAATTTGCTAGTCCATTATAGTAACCTCAGCTGTCCTAATCTTATTCAGCACCCAAATGCAGACCATAATGCAAGACAGTCAAATTTTTTAAAAATCCAGAGAGTAATAAAGTTGTATAATTGACATTAAAGATTTCCTTCATACTGACTGGGTATACGTTTGTCCAGCAGTCTAATTAGTTACATAAGTAAAGGTCTATTCAATGGAAAGAATTTCTACTATTGAATGAGGAGAGAGAGAAAAAGAGGGATGTGAAAAGAGCAATCCGATTAAAAAAACTGCCACATGCAACATGGCATTCACCTCCTTTATCGGACACAGCACCCAGAGGTGGAGAAAACCCATTCATAAATTCTCCTTTTCTATTCTGCTCAAGCCTTTCTCTCACAATCACCCCCAGTGGATCTATCAATCCTGAATAAAACTGCTGAGAAAATTATACCACCCCCTCTCAGTTTTAAGCTATGAATAGACATTTTTTCTGCATAAACAATTTTGATTTCCAGGGAAAAAACAACCCTCCCTGCAACCTCTTTAAAAAAGGCAGCATCTATCCCCCACCCCCCACCCCCCTAAAAAAAACAGCATTTTAGGCTGATTAGATTTTTGTACAGTGAAAAGGTCACAAACCAAAATGGCTATCAGCAGGACTTACTGGAAAGTTGTTAGCTGCTCTTTCCTGCCACCAAGTGCCTGCCCAGATCAAGAGGGGGATGATGGGTACACTGTGAAATAGCAGACTGCAGAAACACTGTAGTCTGTTGCTGATAAAACCCACAATGACGACATGAGTGTTCTCCTGATGAGTGGGATGTATGCAAAGGAATGTTGATTTCTCATGGGTTAGAAAGCTTTCAAGTATCCAATTCTATCATAAATCTATAAAGAGACTTAAACACATTGCAGCCAAAGTGCAACCACATTTTGCCTTGTTACCCATGAGCACTACCCCCCATTCCCCCTTTGGTGGCTTTTTTAATTTTGCAGAAGGGTGTCTTTGGACCAAAAGGGACTACGCTGACAACTGTTGTTGAATGTTTTAAGACCATTATCTTACTGAATGTTTTATATAGTGTTATCATGGGGAAATTTGTAGAGGGTACACCTGCCCTTACTCTGCTGAAAATTACTGGATGGCAGAAAAGTTTCATGTATGATGTAGAGTCCATGAAAGTAATAGGTCAGATATAATTGCTGACTAACAGCAATCTTACATTACTGCTGCAAGATGATGCTTATTCATTCCCTAATCGAGACAACCTTGAAAAACTGAGTCAACTGTCAGTGACCCCATTGTGAATGAAAAGGAGTTTAAAAAGTATCAGACAAGCCAGGCACTTTGACACTTGCTCAAATCTTCAATCCGCTTGAAGCACTTATCGGAAATGACAGCAGCCTGGTGCATCTTCAAAGTGGGGCTGTCAAGTCCGAAAGGGCCTACAAAGTGAGTTCAGTCAAGCAGCAGACTATCCTTTGTCTTTGGCATATTTACAGTGGCCAGTATTTATGGCATGTTAACAGTGATGTGTGTCTATTAAAGACAGCCTGACTAATGTGCCTGGATCTTGAAACGGACAGCTAATCTATATGTTCAACACTATCTTGCCTGCATGCTCACATTGATGATGCTCTTCTTCTGCCTACCATCCGCCCATCCACTTGTTCTCCTCTGTTTTTGTACATCTATTCCCGTCTTACTCATTTGCCATGCATTGAAAGAACAGCATAGTCGTCATAGGTTGCCATGGTAGGATGTGACCACTGATTAATTTCTTGGAGGTGTTTAGTCTTTACAAAACATTACCAGTGGTGTTACAGTGATGTTTAATCCATATTCATAATGGTAAGTGTGTCTGGGGAATAAACCCAAGAGGGCTGCGGGAGTTTTCCCTTAATTTACGTCAGCATTATACATAGACCTTTATTAATTCATGCTTGCAATTATAAAAAAGCTCAATACACATGATTAAAGACATCTGGGGTATGTTGCAGGGTTTAACACTAGGTTATTATCCTAGTCATTGCTGAATATACTGGATATATTTAATGGTTATTATTTAAAGTGTTAATCTACACAATATCTCTCATATCATGGCTAAAACGTTCAGTATGTCTATGTTTTCAATCGATAATACAATGTATACACATGGCCCAAATTTAAGTGTTGGTTTGTATAAACAGTACCTACTAGCAACAAATATCTCAACAAATGCTCTGAGTGACATGTTTTTTAGGTTTCTTTGAACAAAGTGTACTTCAGCTTCACAAAGCTATACATGAAGATTTTAAAAAGAAACTGAAAGTTAATTGGCCTACAGCAATTTCAGAGGCAAAGGCAGACGGCTACAAGTTAATAAGCATGAACTGAACGGGAGCTTTAAACGGAAGGTTAGAACAAAAAAGTCATTTGATAAATACATTGCAGGAGAATTGATTAAGCTAAGTGTCAGGTCTGGGGTCAGTAATGGTGAGTGGCCACTAGAGGCCATCCTTTTTCTGTCTTTTGGTTTTGGGGTTTGGTTTGGGTGATTATTAGTTACAGCTGTTTTGTGTTAGTGTTTCTGTTTTGTGATTGTTTTTTGGGGTTTAGGGTTTTAGTATTTAGTTTGTGTGTGATCGACCTATGTTGTCGGTCAACCGCTAACTATAGCCTTGGTTTCTCCTGTCTCCTTTCGAGTTAAAGAAGACTGCAGTCTTGAGTTTGGCTCTCATGTCAGTCTCGTTTCTGTTTTGAATAAAGATGAAGCACTTTGAATTTGAATGGTGTGAGTGTGCCTACGTTGCATGCCTGGAGAGGGAGGAAAGGAGACATGACATTAAGTAAAAAAATATTGTTCTATGCAGCCTAGACATAATCTGAATAGGTTCCTATAACACCATTTTGTAGGGTAAATTTATTATTTATTATTTATTCTTTTACATATGTATATAGTGCCGCAGAACTCTTTGCAACTTTTTGAACCATTTATTTTATTTTATTTATTTATTTTCTATTTTTTCTACATACGTGTCTGCACTGAAGGAGTTGCTTTTAATCTCATTGTACATGTGTATAGTGACAACAAAAGACATTCTATTCTTCTATTCTAAAGCTGGATCAGTTCAATTTTGAGATTTCAGTTTATAGAGAGCATGGAAACATGAATAAACTTTTCTCAATCAAACTTTTCTTCTCCTGTTAAACTTTGGAGGATTTAACCAGAAATGCAGTTAGGCAATAAATGCAATCAGTGACAAATATGCAATCATGACAATTATCAGTTTATGGTGGTGGTTCTCAAACCTGTCCTCAGTGATGCCCAAATGGTCCATTTCTGACCATATTCCTGTGCATTTGATCAAGCAAAACTGGACCATCTGAGGGGGCCTGAGGACTGGTTAAGAAATCACTGGTCTGTGGGATTAACACAATATTTACAGAACAAACAGTTTGATAAAAACCTATTGGCTGTATTTCATAAAACTGAGTTAAAAAACTGCTTTGTAAAAGGAAAGATATAAACAGGCAGTCGCATTAGTGCAAGGCTTGTAAAAAGGTCCACAGAAATTAGATATGGTAGACATCCAGTAATATGATATTAAATAAGCACACAATGCTATGTTGGACATCTGACACCCTGTAATTTCACACTGATGTTACTACAGTTTATTCAGACATGGTACATTTTCACCAGATATTTCTTAGAGGTGTATAGCAACACGGAAGCTCCCGCTACACTGTCACATTCTGATTATGTAATATAACCCCCACTAAGCTTTTAAACAATCTAACAGAGACGAAGAAACAGACAGACTGTTACCTCATTGAAAAAAGTAAAATCTTACATTTCACACTGCATGTGACTCTGAGCATGGAGAAATATATATGAAGGAATAGCTTCAAGTTGAAAGAAAAACCATAGAAATTCAAATGAAAATGTGTTTTGGGGGGTTTCAGTGTTTTCAGTGTTTTGCTTTTTTTTTTTTTTTTAATAATAAATACAACTAACTGCAATTATTGTATTTCATCTATTCATTTTGTCTTTGTATAATATATTTTATTAATGTGCAACTGCACATTTGAATCAAGTAAATTGAAACCCCTTTTTGAGTATGTTTTCAAATAAAGCATATCTAAAGGTTGTGCTGAACCCTAATAACAAATATGAGTCTCCTAATTGGATCAAATGAAAAACCATACACAGTGTCATGAAAAAGTGGCACTTTAATGAACAGCCACATGTGAAGTGAAGAAGTATTTTTTATAGAAACAAACTGGGTGGCTAATGACTTTTATGGTTAGCATCTTTAGCCTGGTAGCTCTATTGTTTTTGGTTATCACTGACTAAAAAAAGCTGGAGTATTCCATTAACTGGATCATGGCAACAGTGTGACAGTCAATAGCAACCAACATCTCTTGAACTTCAGGCCATTTGAGTTGTTCACGATAATTGCAAAATGTTCAGAAATGCATTCGCTTAGAATTTTAAGCCTAACATCTTGAGCATTAGAAAAAACCTACAAAACCATTCTGGTTACATTTATTACAAACAGTGGCTCTGTGTTTTACAGAGTTCATGAGGTTTTATTGAAACTTGTTAAATACAAGTCATAGGGTAAAAGTTTAAAAGAAGAACTACATCTTTGGAACAATACTGACATCATCAGGACATTACTTGAAAGTTCCTAAATAAACAAGTAATATTTAATTCAATTAATCTATCATTTATGTAACAAACTGGTTGTTCAGAATTAACTGTTAGCAAAGCTAATGAACTTGAGACATTGTTTATACCAGTCCTTTACATAAACAAATATGTATGGAAGCCTAAAAAGCTATTTAGTAACACTATAATCTAGTATTTAATAACTATGATTTAAATCTTATAATTATGAGCTTTTCTCTCTTAATAATGAGAACATTTCTTACAATTATGATGTAGTACATTATAGTTATGAAAGATTATTTCACAATTATCCCTTAATATCTAATCCTGATATCTCGGAATAATTAGATGGTTACTCATAATGATAATTATCTAAGATATTCTTAATTATTGGCTTTAGCTCCTGTCTGTGACTGAATATGATTTTATTTGTGATTTGTGATTTCCCTCTCATCATACAGTTATATCTGGGGCAAAATCTGATTGATTGAGAAATGTTCTACCACTGCAGTTATTTTTGGAACAGCACAGTTTTTTTCACAGAAACAGTACTACACCGCTGAGCACTGATTGCTAAGTAATAACTTGCATTATACTGCAGCAAACCTTTACTAATTTTCTACTTTAGTATATACAAAACAGAAAACACTGGATAAGACTAGGAAACATTTAACATTTGATCAGATTCTAAAAAGAGAGTGATAGCAACTCTGCATTTAATTCTAAATCTGCCATTGCCTCTAAATACACTTTTCACTTTTGGAAGAATGAATGCAATGGACACACTACATGACTTTTAAAGTTGTTAGATTGCTGTACTTTGCATGTTCAACGTATTGGCCTATAATTGGGAATCCTCAAGATCAGCAGCAAGTGGTCACATATTTAAAGACACACATCTCTGACCTCAATCTCTGGTCTCGGAACTATGCTTTGTAACAAAAACACTTTTGACTCAATGACAGGTACAGATCCTCAGCACATTAGGTACGCCCCTAAGAGGCCTTTGCAAGCATCTCGTACGCTGTATTTGAACGATTCAAACATAACGTTCAAGCACCAAATTGCCTCTGATTTTCAAACTGTCAGCAATTGAAAATCAAGGAATAAAATCATGCAGTGTGAACCTCATATTTAACCGTATAAGGTAAAAATATAAGGTTAAATATAAGGTTAAAAATACAGTGTGGTTTCATAACAGCAGGGCATGAACAGCAATAAACAAAGACATCAAGAATATGATAACATATTTTAATTACCACATAGCATATTCTGAAGATGTATTTTAACTTCATAGTACATGGAAACATATCCTACTATTATTCACATGATAGTTCATTCTCCTAGTATTTTTTATAAAATGGCACAATGAAGGGCCCTATATCCTGGCTTGCTGTATGACTTTTGCAGAGATTCCTTCATTCAAGGTAAACCTTTCATCATCTTTCACACCCCACAGTTTAACAATTACATGAGGATTAGCTAAAAATAAGCACACTTAGTGGACGCATTGTAATGGAGATTTGCTACTACAGTGTCATGCAAAGGTTGTTAAGGTTCAGTAAGAGATACTAGTAGTAGCCTAGTGGATAAAACACTTGCCTGTGAAGCCGATGACCACAAAATCGTGGGTCCAAACCCCACTTTCTACCATTGTGTCCTTAACCCAGACACTTAACACTGAGTCGCTCCAGGGGGGCGGTTCCTGTAGCAAAGTGTAAATCACTCTGGATAATAGCATCAGACAAATGCCACTTTACTATATAATTTCCATAATGACTCATAAGTTCCAGAAGATGATGGTTTTGATACAGGCGTCGTGGATTCGGTCACACGTAGATTTTTTCTGAGAACCGAACTCTCCACAATATGCGGAAATCTCCACAGTAACACGGAAACTGCAAATATTCTCGCAATTGTTTTTTGCTTTTTTCGTGGCAATATGTGGGTTTTTTTACACATTTTAGTTCTAAATTATTTTAAAAATATATCATTTACTGAAAACATAAATACTAATCCAAATATAAATTTAGCTAAATTTCCAGTTATTGGCTGATGTGCTCCTGTTATCCTGTTTTCGTTTAATTCTTCTAAAAGCCCTATGCCTCTCAAACGCCCTGCCCGTCTGGTAATGCAGCTCAGCATCTAGGCCGCATCTCGGGCAAGAATTACAGGCAGATGGCTGTGGTTCGGGGGGCCGAGATTTAATTTTAAATTCAGCTTAATACATTACCCTTAACGAAAGTGTATACAGGGGTGGACTGGCAATCTGTCCGGTCTGCTACGCTCTCTCTCTTACTCTCTCTCTCTTTCTCTCTCTCTTTCTCTCTCTCTTACTCTCTCTCTCTGTCTCACTCTTCTGGAAAACGGTTGTCAGGTGCACAGCCGTCGGGCCGAAACTGCTGTTCTGCCGTGCACCGGACGGTCATTCTGGACCTTTCCAGAATGCACAGATTGCCAGTCCGCCCCTGTATACATTTTCGTTAAGGGTAATCAG
>JBBJLS010000023.1:563821-581817 GCA_037577275.1 Bryconaethiops microstoma
CTATCTATCTCTCTATCTATCTGTCTATCTATCTATCTATCTATCTATCTATCTATCTCTATCTCTCTATCTATGTATCTATCTCTCTATCTATCTATCTGTCTATCTATCTATCTATCTCCCTCGGCCTCTATTTACAGCTTCAGTTTTTCTACCAATTATTTTCTTTCGTTCTTAATAATTTTAATCTGGTGTGCTTGAAATGCACATGTTGGCAGTGAGGTCAGCAAGGCTAATGCAGGAGGATACAAGCACTATTATTTTCACACTGGAGCCAAATAACATTTTTTCTATCACTGTATAAAATCCAGATCCATCCCTCCTTTAATATTGATATAAATGTATTATTACTAATAATGCCCTTACTTTGTTTTGCTTCACATGCAATTCCAAAATAAAATGAGTATTTCCTTCCTGTATGTTTTGTGATGAATGGTTTGTCAAATTGAATTTAACCATTAGGTCACTGAAATTTGGTCAGAATTACATTTCACTAACTGTCAGAATTATGATTGTGGCAGCAACTTATACTGTAAGAACAATCTGAGTATTTATCAAGAGTCAAATATTCAAACAGGGAGATAAGACAAGACAGTACAGCTATGATGTTCTGCCAGGAGAAGAGAAGCTGTAAATTATGTCTGGAGGACCAATGTATGTATATAGCACATCCAAGTACAAGTGGAGCATTTTTGTCCATAAAAACAGTCTGAACTAAAGGAAAAGTGCCACTGGTCTAGAACCAAGATGGGTGTGAAAACACTCTGAGATATTTCCACACGTCCACACTGTAAAAAAAGAGTTGGTCTTTTATCTTAAATATAAGTAACTGGACTGTCTTAACATTTGGAAAATAATCTTACTGAAAGTATGATTTCTTTCTGTTACTTCAGATGTTTAACTGATTTAAAAAGTTAGAGCAGTCAGGTTACTGATATTTGTAAACCACAGACCTTTTTTATACTGGATGTAGGAACTGGTTTAAAGACTCTATATCACAGAAAATGTATTTTCCATTGTTTTTTTCTGGAAATAAAACAGCTTTATATAGTAGGTAAAAACTGTTACAATGTAAGATAAATATTGTTCCCAGACTTTAAATTTTTTTTTAAAAACCTTAATCGCACACTAACAAAAAAAAAACAGCCTGCAAAAATCATTTAAAGTGTTTTTTTGGTACATTAAACTGCTCATACCTAGATTTTTATATTTTTCACAGCTTTTGAAAATTAGTGCTCCACTATACATTGTGTGAACATTTCAAGATGAATGAGCCCACAGAAATAGTTTAAAATGTAATTACATTAATGAACATCAAAGTTACAAACACGTTTTCCTCCTTATAGTAAGAAACTGTTAGCTCTGAACTAACAACAGACACAAGTTGTGTTTTTAACGGAAGGTGTGCAGACAACTTTTTTCATGTTCCATACTTTCCCAACAATGGTCCATGCACGGCATCTGTGATTACCACACATGGTGTGTCCACTGTACGTCTTCCACAGCCTCTATTAAAGAAAGAGCTGCATCAGCACTGCTTATTTCAAGGCCTGCCATTGCTGCTCAGTGCACAGCACCCAGGCAGAAATCACCTGCAGCACTGGAGCTCAGCCTGCAGAGCCTTCCAGCCTCGTGGGTTGCATGAAAGTGCCAGACTTACCACACACCTGCTATAAAAGAAGGACTCTTACTTGTCACATCTCCATTGAGAAAACAAACAAAATTACACAACAAACAAATATGGTTCAACTTCTGGGTAGGTACCTTAAAAAGCTCTGTTTATATTCTGTTTTACCGACTCATTAAAACAACTGTAGAGGTAATTGCTCTAAACTGAAAAATCATGTAGTAAGTGTTGATTATAAAATTTAATTCTGTAAACATTTATGTTTGTATTTGAAGGAGGGGATATTTTGTGAGATGTTATTTTTGTGATCACAAATGTTTCTTATGTTTTTGTCATTTTTTAAAAGAATGTAATATGTGGTAAACTTATAAAACACTCTAATGCAGTTCCTGTATCATATTCTATTAGCTATATCAATGTAAATAACATTATTCAATCTTTAATGGGTCAGGCTAGCATTTTAAATCCTTTTTTTAAATATTATTCAGTACCACATTTAAAGAACATGAAATTAAACAAAGAGCTACATCTGAAGTAAGAGGGTTGAATAAATATTGGATCAAAAATCTGCTGATTTCCAATTCTGTTAATGCAACCTTAATCATAACTTTAGGTGTGTAAGTGTTAAACTATAATGCAAATAATAATTTGAAAAGAACTGTCCATGAACATTTTCCATTTTAACTTAATTTTCAAAACCTGAACATTTTCCATTTTAACTTTATTTTCAAAACCTAAGACCAGATCTTCAAGCATCAGAATCTATACCCTACCAGGTCTGCCACTGAGCTCTAAGTATGTAAATGTAACTCATTTTGCGTGCATGGTGAAGGCACCAGCTATGGCATCATCTCATCTGCTCAGCACATTTACCAGTCTCATAAAGCACACCATACGGCAAGGGTTTACGAGACTTCATTACGGTTTCTGCAGCCTGTATCTGCAGAGTTGCTTTATGCTACAGTAATTACAGCCAGCCATATGGAAGTGTTGTACAAGGTCAATCCACTTGAATGTCAAGGCCTTTCACCTCACTCACAGTTCTTACGGACCGTATTCATAAAAGTTTATGCTGGTTCTGATGCTGTATGAAATCTTCAACAATGCACAAAACTGCACTGAACCAGAGTTGATATCCCAAAATTCAGTGACAGTAGTTGTAGGGAAACTTTGGTTGGTCATCTGCTGATGCCATGCATCCCTGCATTTTGCTTTCCTAAGGCAGTTTTGGAAAAGATCCCAGGAAGGATGCAGTTCCTCAGACTTTTGGGTGGATGGAGTTCAAATTTAGCATGCTTATAATAATACACAATGGGACACAAATTCCTAAAGGAATAAATAAGCAACATTCAGCCTTCAGAATGACTGCTGCTACAGATTTGAGCTAAGTTATGTACTTTTTTGTAGATAACAGTATAGATAACAGCTGTACAATGTCACAAACCACAGGTGTAGTTGAGGCAAGTGTGTGAATGTAGGCATACTGTTTGCAGAGTGCTTATTGGAAGTAAAATGTTCTGGTTCTTGTTGGCTATATTAGCCTTGTAGCTCTGGAAAAAAATAAACTAAAGGTCAATTCAAATACCAAAAATGCATTGGCTGATGAACTACATTTGGGGCAAAGGAGAATTGTGGCCATTTGACTTTTCACTAGACTCTTTGTTTAAAAATGTGGAGGGACACATGACACTTTTGCAAGCATGCTTGAATTGTTGGCTGTTTATTTGGTTTTAAAGAAACTTTGCAGACTGATTGGTGGTTCAGAATGCTTCGGGATGGATGATTTATAATTTTTTTCTTTTTGTTGTTGACATGGTCCAGACAGTGAAAAATCCTTGTTTTCAGATTCTTTACTTGCCTGAAATTTCACATAATAGTCCTTATGTGAGAATTGATTATCACTCCCCCAGCTGTCTCACAAATGGTGTGTTTTTTAAAATGATCACCTGAGACATGCCGAAAAGGGATTGTCATTGAATTGCATTGTTCAGAAAATGAGTGTCGTCAAACCACAAACTCCCACTCACACAGAAAACAGTGATGTATTGAATTTGCTAGGAAGGACAAAACTGTATTGACAGTATATTTTATTAATGTAGAAAGTATGTAAACATTTAAGTCCAGTTAAATGCATTGCTCTATTTTTTAGTCCCGGGACGTGTTCTTTATGGAGGCCAGTTTATCACTGCTCGCAGGGAAAAGTTTTTTGGCAGACCTTCTGGCAGCTAAATCATAACTTGGGACAGTCGCTTAGTAAGTCTGTAACTTACTGTGTCCCCATACTATCTGGACTTGTTTGATTAACAGCGTGCTTTGGGATGAGAAGATTGCTTGGCCCTTCGAGTCCCTGTCATGTGGCAGTATATCTCAGAAAAATTGGGGTGTAATGCTGAGCAGCTCTTCATAGCCTGGTCCCGTCGCTAAAGAGCTGGCAAAAGTTCTGGAGTTTTGCAGCGTTGTCAGCCTTACAGGCTGGTCATTGGCTCAGACCTGATGACGTTGCCATGGTATTTTTGGGGGAGTTGATGGCTTACCTAGCAACACTGCTCAGGATGCAGGCAGCAGCCAAAGTAAAGACAGAAGTGGGTGCAGGAGGAGGCGGTGCCAGTTCCGGAGGGGGCACCCTGGAGCCTGGCGCCAGTTCTGCACCCAGATGGCAGAAGAGTGACAGAGGCAGAGGCAGAGCAGCCAAACTGGACTAAGAGCCACCTGGGATGACTGTGTGTGAGTGTGATTCATTACAATGCAAAATGGGATAGTGCAGAATTAGACCGGATTTTGAGAATACTTGCAACTAAAAGGGATCAGTGTACTAATTTGCAAAATTTTGATGGGCTTGCTAATTTTTCTAAATTTCACTAAATGTTGTTATCCTATTCACTTAGTTAGGGCTTAGTTTACTGGTTTTTACCTACAGAATTTTAGATTTGTCTAAAGGCAGTGACTTTACGCCATAGTTTGACCTAATAGACTCAAGTAGACTCAGACTCATTATACCCTCTGTATCCAATTATGCACTATTTCATATATTAACATACTATTCACCATTATTTTCATTATTGAAAAAGCCCAGTGGCTCACGTGCTGTATGTTCATGTGATAAAACGTACTTTTATCAAGCACATTAAAACTAATAATCTATCAACTGCCTGTGCCACCCCCACCTGTCCCCTCTAGACATGCCACTACATATTGTCCCCTTATGGAGATTTTTAGACTGCTAAACACGAGTGAGTGAGTTATAAGTGAGGTCCATGAGTTCTTCACATTTAAAACATCTTTCTTTAGGGTCAATTTTAAGCAAATTTAGTAAATATAATTAATAACAATTAATTACACAACATAATATGATAACTCAGTATTGTTCAATTTTGTTCAGAGTATTCACTAAACCAGCAAAATAAATTTGGTCCAATGATATCTACAAGACTGTCTAAAGTTAAAACCTTATAATATAAATATTAGATTTAATCTAACATATATTTAAACATAATTAAACATATATTTAATCTAACACTAATCAGTGCTATTGGTGGTGGTCTAGTGGTTTGGGTGTTTGCCCTGCAATCAGAAAGTTGTGGGTTTGAATCCCAAGACTGCTAGTGGCACCACTGAGGTACCCTTGAGCAAGGTTTTGTTCCCACACACTGCTCCCCGGGCCCTGTGTTCCTGGCTGCCCACTCCTTCACTTGGTTAAATGCAGAGAAGAATTTCCTGCTGTGGTATGTATGACAGAATGTTCACTTCATTTTTATTTTCTTAATTCACTTTTTATCTGACAGTGTTTTTCAGTGTGGAACACAATTCAAATTAAGCAAGTAAATGACCAATAAATGTGACATTTTATGCAGACTGATTTGGTTTCTCCACCTTGTGTCAGCTTCCTAGGGAATGGTGAATTTTCTGAATCATATTTTGATGGTGGTCATGACACATGTATTCCTACCAGGGCTTTCGATTTATTCCAGTTGACCTTGAAATTGCATGATTGAGCCAATCATTGAGATGGGAGATTAAGCCTGACCCCATCATTTGATTTCTAACCCTATCACTAAGGCAAAAAAAAATGCCCGTAATTCTTGGCAGACCACCTTTGACAAACTGGAATTCCTTTTGATTAAGCCATCAGAGGAAGACGACAAAGACGACAGAACTCAGGGTCGTGTGTGTGTATGTGTGTGTGTGTGTGTGTGTGTGTGTGTGTGTATGTGAGTGTGAGTGTGAGTGTGTGTGTGTGTGTGTGTGCGCATGCGCATTCTTTTTCAAATAAGAGGTCTCTTGTTCATTTTCTCAGATTTCTATTGACACTTTTACCCATTAAATACTCAAAAACAGATTACAAGTGCTTTTTGGGGTCCTGTCCACACCTTGCATTAACATATAAGTGGATGCACTAAGAAAAGATATGAAAATTATCCAGTTATTCTCAGAGATGAATTGTGATCCAGTCACTCAACCCCCTCTAGGAGATCATCAGGGACACAACATTTACAGTGTGAATACTAAAGTGTCTTGATGCGTCCCCAAAAGTGAACAAGTATCGCCTTAATCTACTGCATCATCATGGCAATGGAAGCAGCTGCATAGTTTGTTTCATTGGCTCTTTATGGATTTTTTTTAACAGTTAACATCAGCAATGCATGTGGTCTACACATTTGTAACAGTATGTAAACAAACAAGGGACTCATGGCACATTTTTGCAGAGAGGATAGTAAATGTGCATGGTACCATCACAAAACCTGGTTGTGAGTGGTTAGTGGAGATTAGGTGTAAACAACATGTTCTCTCTCACTCAAATCTGTCACAGTGCATCCTACAATAAAGTAAGCATGGTTCTACTTTTATATAATTATGGAAAGCACTCTAGCACACAGGAAGCTCACATTTATCCACTGCCAACATTGAGATGCGTGCATCGCAAGTCTTCTGCTAGCAGATTATAATGAATTAAAAGGTTTAACATCTCTGAATGCATCACTGATGATACGTTATGTAAGAAGCTTTGTACACTGATAAGTAAATATATTTAGGAATATACAGTATATTTCAGGTATGTTGTGAGGTAAATGACAGGCCATTGGTTTTCACTTGACATGTAATGATGCTAGTGGGAAATATGTCTCCTAAAACAAAACCAGTCTAATGTTTAATTAATGGAAAATGGCATGTTTTCCCCCTATGACCATAACGTTTCTGCCAGCACTACATGATCAAACACAGTCCCACATGTCATTTACACCTGTCATATAGCCAGTCAGTATATCAGGGCTGATAAATGCCTGTGCTTGTACTCAGGCAAGCCTGCAAGCCCATTGTGTACTTACATACTGCAATGTGGTCTCCCTTTGGAGTTTATCATGCTTCCACATGCAGAGCCCTTTATAAAAGCTGCCTGTCTGCTTGTAATGGCTTGAGGGCATGGTGATGATTAGCGTTAGCATATTCAATATTCTACAAAGACAAAACATACATTTCTGAGATCGCATCTGTTGTTATGAGGTTGGCAATGCCCAATAGACTATTTTCTTAAATTAATGCTGTCATTTTACACTTGATTTCACTGTGTGAGGTGCCAGTAATGGGCAGTAATGACGATAATTTTTGTGATTATAATATCCTATAGGAAGAACTAAGCTATGGCAACAATCTTATGAATATTAAGAGTACAGTTAGGTGGTGAGCTGCTTGTAGTTGATATCCTCAAAGTCTGACACTCAAAAAGTTTAAACAAAAAGCTACTTTTGTTCTCATTTTTTGTTAAGTGCCATTCTTAGTTAAGTGCCATTCACTACAGTAACAATTAACCTGTCTAAGTTTGCATCACATTCACATTTAACCTCCAAGCAAAGTACATACTTGATGTGCAGTAAAGGGAAACCCGACTGCTAAGATGTTTTCACTTTAAAATAGTGTAAATACCTTAAACTATTCCAATATGTTGAAAAAGCACAAGTTGTTTTATTCATTATAAACCAAAATTCTGCTAAACATAAGTTGCCATTTTTGTTATGCTCTGGGTCATAAGACTGGTTACACTCGCATCCACTATTCACTGGTGCTAGTTCAGCAATTTCAGCTTTTGGCAAATAGGTTTTGACAAATCAATTATGAACCAGATAGTCATGGAGTACATGTGGCAAAATAAAGGATGTTTGTATTAAACTGCTTCCCTATGCCAGCAAAAAATAGACAATACATGTAAAGAGCTTCACTATCGCTACTCCTGCAACTGGCAACTTTTCAAGATATTTTGTGGGCTACGCTTATTGTTAACTGAGGAAAACATTCCATTATCAATTATACTGGCTGCATGGACCATGCAATGTGGCAGTATCTCACACAAAATGAAGCTTTGAAGCTATAAACAGTAATAGTTGCTTACCTAGAAATGATGTAGCTTCTTTTAAACAGCTAACAAGTTAATGCTCAAATCTACACATTAACAGCTTGTAATGCATTATTAGACAGAATCTAATAGTGATTAAGGCATTAGATGTACATTTGCAGTGTAAGAAAATAGAAGCACTGACAAGCAGATTGTCACATTCAGTTTGAATTAAGAATAATTTTAGGCAGTGCTGGTGCATAACTTTTGGCTGTCCTATGTGTCATCAGCTTCAGCCCAGTCACAAATTCTTTGTTGATTAGGCGATGGTGGGATGAAACCTACCCCCATTTTGAAGTCTAGAAGTCTTACTAGTCAAGGTTCCTTTTAAAGTTTCTAAAGAAGGATGGCAGACCAGAAGTTCCCGTGGCTAGCTTTGTCAGCTTCAGTCTAGCCTCATCCTTTTCGACAATAAGCTCTGCTGCGACAAAGCTGTGACACCACAATTAGATACACTCTCTGCCACTAATTGTTCTCATCTGTCTTAGGGTTATTGACACAGTGTCTTTTAAGCCATTGAACTGTAGGCTAATATTTGGCTGTATGTTGTTATGTGTTAGTGACAGCATTAGTGAAACACAGTGTGCTCTAGTCATTACTGAGAAATTGTTTTCCACTCTTCAGTTTGGCCACTTCAGTTTTGCACTTGAACAATATAGCTAACAAGCTATAGTAAGTTTGAAGCTACCAGTAAACCCTGAACAAATCAAGAAAATTCAGGCTTCGAGATGGCTGCTACCACTGATTTTATATATGTGATATGATGTCCATACATTGTCAGAAAGCATGTGACATCAACCATAATGGTACAGCAGTTGTCACGAACCTGCCCGCACTATTAGCCCAGTGTAGCAGATGAATCCAAATGTGGAGATACATGAGAGTTGGTAAACCATGCTCTTTGATTTGAGAATGCTCTCAGCAAAGAGTAGAGATTCCCACTGGGAACCTGCGTCCTCACTCCCACACAGTGAAAAGAAAGGTCTGAAAGACTGGAGAACTCATGAGGAGAGTCGAGTTGGGCATGGATGACTCAATGACTGAGCACCTAAGCTTACCGATTTCCTGTTTATATACTGTGTGACATACATCATTTCCAGTTCCTCGTGCTCGTCATGTGACTGGTGTGCGTGACAGTACCCCCCTCCAGGACCATTACTAGACGGACCCGCCTGGGAGGATACTGGCCGACGGTAGTCCTGGATCAGAGAAGGGTCCAGGATGAACTGACCATGGACCCACAACAATTCCTCTGGACTGTAGCACTCCCAGTCAACCTCAGACCAAATGAGGTAGCGGGGCCAAGGAGCACTGACGGTCTGCAACAAAACATTGCAGGACGAGCTCCAGTTGTTGGTTGGTCCGCTCCATCTGACCATTCGTCTGTGGGTGGTATCCAGAGGTAAGCCTGCAGGATGAATTGATCAGGCAGCAAGAAGAGACAAGAAGAGGTTGAAGGTCTCTGATGGTAGCCTGGTTGGTGGTCTTAGCCCTGGCACACACTGCGCATGCCTGAACAAACTCTCACATCTTCAGCCATATTGGGCCACCAGAAGGCTGGCTGGAGGAGGGAAAAGGTCCTCTTGCTACCAGCGATGGCTGATGAGTGGCCAGCCAAACAGTGGATGGAACAAAGAGGCGTTCAGGCAGGGTGCCTGCCAGAGGGGGCTCCAAAGTCTGCCCCTGGCAGACACGATCTTTTAACGGAGTGGTGAAATGATGATGTTGGGTGGTAGGACAGGCGTGGGGTCTGCCAGGGGCTTCAACTTCATACTGGTGTTTTTTGATCCCGGGCAGTATGAGACTTGGATATTAAATTGTTTGAAGAACAATGCACACTGTGCCTTTCTAGGATTGAGCTGTTTGAGCTGCTGGTTGGTGATGAGGTTTTGGTGGTCCGTCCAGACCGTAAATGGGTCACTGCTGTCCTGAAGCCATTGACACCATTCTTCCAGTGCCCAATTGATGGCCAGTAACTCATGGTCCCCTACACCGTATTGTTGCTGAGTGGGGTTGAATTTCCTGGAGAAGACACTGCATGAATACAGTTTCTGGTCTGGACCTTGCTGTGAGAGGATGGCTCCTATGCCCACATCAGAGGCGTCCACCTCCACAACAAATGGCTGGGATGGGTCTGGGTGAAGCAGGATGGGAGCTGTAGTGAAGAGGTGACACAGGTGGTGGAAGGCTTGGAAGACTTCTGGAGTAAATGTGAAGTGAGTCTTCGATGGTTTAGTGAGGGCAGTAAGAGGTGCTACAACTGAAGCCCCAGTTAAAGTGGCAATAGAAATTAGCAAACCCCATAAAGCACTGAAGCTGCTTAAGCATTTTTGTCAGGGGCCAATCACACAGAGCATCCAGCTTCTGGGTGTCCATGGCCACACCTTTATCAGAGATGACAAACCCCAGGAATGTGATGGAGCACTGACTGTAGTGTGGTACCAAGCCCAATTGGAGGTCAATAGCGAGATCATAGGGGTAATGAGGAGGCAGCCAAACTGCCCATTGTTTACTGAAGACCTCCTTCAGGTCATGGTACGGGATGGGATGTCCAATGGCTGGGATAATGCCTCCAGTCTCACGCAACTGAGCAGCATAAGCTTGGTTGATGAAGTTACCCGCTGCTCCCAAATGAAAGGCGGCGGTCATGACCCATTTCTGGCTCAATTAGATGTGAGTCTGTACCATTAATCTGGAAACGGTCGGTATGGTGGAGGAGAAGATTATGGGACCAGGTGAATTCCTCCCCCTATTCACTGTTTCCCAAGTGGAGAGGGGAGACAGCTCGATGGTGGTCGGGGGAGGCACAATAGGTGCAGAAGTCCTTGCGATAGCATCAAGTCCTCTCCTCAGGGGAAAGAGAGGTGCATCCTATCTGCATTGGTTCCCCGGCTCCTGAGTGTTCCATGGACAGAGATGGAGAACAGACGGGTGTTGGTTCTGAGGTGGTGATGGAATGGGGATGGGTTGTCGCCGGCAGCAGAGTCCGAGGTGCAGGCCTTGGGCGGGAGTTCATACGTTGATCGATCCTCAGCCTGAGTGGAATGAGGCCCTCCAAGGTGATGGGAAGCTCCCGTCCAGCAAGTTCATCTTTGAGGCATGGAGCCAACCCCTCATAGAAGGCCATCCGGAGGGCTGGTTCACCCCAGGTGGTCTGGACCGCCAGGGTGCGGAAGTCAGTGGTGTAGCAGCTCACCAAACAGTCTCCATGCCACAGATGGTAAAGGCAGAAGTCGGTTTCCATCTCACTGTGCAGGTGTTGGAAGGCGGCCCTGAGCTTGTGGGTGAACTCTGGATACGAGTGTGCTGAATCCTGGTCTGACCACAGTACTGCCATGGCCCACTCAGCTGTCTGCACGGTGAGGAGTGAGACAAGAAGTGCGATGCGGGCTCTGTCGGTGGTATAACTCGAAACTCGAAAACAAGATTCAGGTTAGTGAGGAACACATCGCACTTCCCGTCTGTACTGTTCCATTTATCGGGGAGAGATATTTTAGGTTCTGTAGCTGAAGGTGGAAGGAGAGAGGATCAGGCTGCTGGCTGTGGAGCCCTAGCCTCAGCACTGAGCTGTTGGTGAACCTGTTTCAGGGTCGCAATCTGCTGCCGGACCTGTTCCAGCTCATCACGAGTCACTAGGGACTTGTGGAGAGCCTGTCACAGCCCTATGGCCTCCTGTTTCAGACTCGTGATCTCAGCTGCCTGCCAAGTCATGGTCTCACACAGCACAGCAAATTCGACTGGATTCACAGCTGTAGGCTCAGTCATTCTGTCACAAACCTGGGTGCACTCTTAGACCAGTGAATCATAGCAGATGAACCCAAATGCAGAGATACGCAAGAAATTTGGTAAACCATGCTCTTTGATTTGAGAATGCTCTCAGTAGAGAGTAGAGATTCCCAGTGAAAAGAAACCAGTGGAGGTACCAGTGGAGTCGAGGAGAGTCGAGTCACGTCGTGACGCGCGTCATTTCCGGTTCCCCGTGGGCGTCACCTGACTGGTGTGCAAGACAGCAGTATTCACTCCATTCCCATTCCGCTGTAGATTATCTGTTTAGTGTCTGCTCCATATTATTCACTCATTCATTCATTCATTTTCTGTAAACACTTAATCCTCATCTGCTGACATACAGGGATGAGGTTGAGTGCCTGTCAGAGTGGTGCAAAGTCAACAACTTGCTCCTTAACACCACAAAAATCAAAGGAGCTTGTTATTGACTTCAGGAAAAATAAAACTGACATCCAGCCACTCATCATTGGCAGGGCTTCTGTGGAGAGGGTCCCAGTGTTCAGGTTCCTGGGCATTGAGCTGGGGGATGACCTGACCTGGAGCGCCAACACCAAGGAGCTGCTGAAGAAGGCACAGCAGAGACTGTAATTTCTGAGAATCCTCAGAAAAAAACAGCTCCCCAAAAATCTGCTCCTTGCCTTTTACCGCTGTTCCGTACAGTGTGTGCTTATGTACAGACTGTGTGTGTTGTATGCCAGCTGCTCTTTCTCAGAAAAGAAAGTGCTCCACAGGTTCATCAGGTCAGCAGAAAAAAACAAATGGCTGCCCCCTACCCACCCTGGAACAAATTTACACCTCCACTGCTGCTGCTGCAAAAAAAAAAATAGACATTTCACAGGACTCATTACACCCCAGTCATTGCCTCTTCCAGCTTTTGCCATCAGGCAAAAGACACAGAGCAATGAAAACCAGGAAAAACTGCCTTTAAACAGCTTTTATCCAAAAGCAGAACTCAAAATAGAGATTCGTCAAATCTCCATAATGTGCAATATCTTCTCACAATGTGCAATAGACTGTAACAATCCGGTGCAATTTGTAATTTGTATTTTTGTATTTATTCAACAGTGCAATTTTCATATATTTCAAAGTACTACTATTCCTATTTGTTTTGTTAATTAATGCATCTTATTTTCACTCCTGTTTAACACTGTCGACTGCACCTTACATTTTATTGTTCCTTGAAAAAGTGACAATGACAATAAAGATTTATCATATCATATTTTATCTCATCTTATCTTATCTTACCTTATTAGGGTCATGGGTACCCAGAGCCTATCCCGGAGCCAACAGGCATAAGACAGTTAGCTAGCCCACCACAGCATATTGTTCACTCTTACAATTTAATTTATTTTTACAGCCAGTCTGTTTTGCAAATGCTATGATTTTTACCTTACTGATATTAATAGTGTGTTTAACAAATGCACTGTACTTTTGCATTGCTGGCTATTAGTACAAGTTCTGCTACAAATTCAGCTTGTGCAATGGTGTGGCATTAGTGTAGTTGTGGAACAAGAGAAAACATAAGTGCTCTGATTAAAAAGGCCCTCCTCTCCCCCAACAAAAATGTGTGGCTGTGCTCCATGCTTGTTCTTAAAATCCATCGCTCTCTTACAAATGTGTGATTTTTTAGGTTTTATGTGCAAATGGTGGTTCATATGCTTCCGTTACTGCTGTCTGTCTCAGTCTTACTCTCACTCCCTTTGTAATTTATACTTTACTTTTTAAGTGTCTAGGAACTTTTTATTAGTAATCATTGTTTCTGAGGTATTTCTTTGATACATCATCTTCTGATGCACCTGAACACATCATCAGTGATGTAACCTGGGGTCCTTGGGTGTTTTGGGTCTTTCATCATCAGAGACCCTCGCCCAGGAGACTAAGCCTTGGCTGATCAGACCTTGGCTTGTGTTCAGGTGGCACTCGCTTGCTCCCATGGTTCTCCTCTCTGGATCCAGAGCCATCTTGCGACTTTCTTGGCTGCTTCAGTGGTATTCTTGATGGCTATGCTCCTTGCTGTTCCTGTGATACCCAGTACACTGAGGGCTTTGTGGAGTGTGTGCCCCACAAATCCTCTGCAGCCAACCTCGATGGGCATACCTCGCCTTCCAGCCCTGTACTCGGCAGTCAGTGACCAAAAGTTCATACTTGGTCCTCTTCCTTTCATGTGCTTCTTCCAGGCGGTCCTCCCAAAGCACTGTCTGCTCCATGATGACAATATTCTTGGTGCTCTCCGAGACCAGGAGGATATCCGGCCTCAGAGTGGTGCTGACAATGTAGTGGGCTGCTTCTCCAGGTCTACCAAGAGCAGCCAGTCCTTGGCCATCGCCAGGATCCCTGCTGTGTCCTTCTTTCCTGCCCGATACTGCTCTCCTGCTCTAACAAAAGCATTTGCACAGGTGGTAATATGCCCTTGGCTACAGTTGCTGATCTCTTTGCTGATGGTGTCTGCAATTTGTTTCAACACCTGGTTATGGCGTCTGGTGTAACGGCCCTGGCCGAGTGCTCAGTAGCTCATAATGTGCTCCAGAGTTCCTCTGGCGGGGAACAACTGGTAGGTCGGGGTGTCCGCTTTTCCCCCAGGTACAGAGGTTCGCTGGGCTAGGCAGGATGTCATACACTGCTCGAATCAGGAAGGTGACGTGATGTGGCTCACTCTGCCAGAGCTCCGTGACCTTACGGTCCATGGCCTGCTCCCATCTGGTCCAGGCCCCCTGTTGCCTCAGACCAGCTGCTCTGCTTCTCCTTCCTTCCTCCACTCCAATCCTGACCTCGTCCTGTATCTGCCTGCACTTCTCCTTCGCCTTGCACTCCTTGTGCCGTGGTGGTGCTGGGATCAACCCTTAGCCTGTTCTACCATGTGCCATCACTCCCACCAGATCATTGTGGTGCAGTTGAACCTCTGCATCTAGCACGGCAGTCTGGGCACTCTACTTCCTTTCAATCTTCACCACCACTCCTGCCCGGGCCTTAGGGTCGTTGGAGTTTCTGTACATCAGCACCTCCCATGTCCATGTCATCTTAAACTCCTCTTCCAGAGATTTCAGTGGTAACTGGAGTTTTGTGGTGTTCCTTTAGAGAGCGACATTGCTGAGGCTTCTGGGCAACCCCAACAACCTCCTAAGACAGCTGCTAACCTTCCTCTTCAGAGTCTCCACAGTGGAGATAGGGACCTCATAGACAAGTAGCAGCCAGAGTATTTGTGGCAATATGCCATGCTGGTAACTCCACATTTTAAACTTGCCCAGGAGGCCAGATCTGTCTATTGATCTTAGCCAGCTGTCCAGTTCCTGGCAGGTTGACTGGACTGATGCAGAGTCCATGAGGCTGCTATAGAAGACCTTGCCCAGGCTCTTCACAAGCTGATCTGATACTGACATCGGTGATGTTGAACTGGAAACTGTCCGTGACCTTGCCTTTCTTCAGCACTAGCGACCTTAGATGGTTTGAATTTCATCCGTGCCCACTGGAAGAGTTGTTCCAACCCTTTGGAGGATCCACCTGCATCCAAGTGCAGAATCTGTGGTAACTGTAAGGTCATCCATAAAAGCCCTAATTGGAGGTTGGCGGATCCCTGTTCGGCTCCGGGGCCCCCGGCACTCTGGCTCTGCAGACTTGACAATCATGTTCATTGCCAGTGCAAACAAGGTCATAGAGATGGTGCAGCCTGTGATTATCCCCACCTCCAACCTGTACCACTTGGATGTTACCTCATCCTGAAATGGTCATAATAATCCAGGATCAGATCTTTAATGTGTTGTGGCACATGGTGCTTGGTCAAGGTGGTCCGGACCAGCTCGTGGGGGCCATAAGCATTGGCTAACCACAGCACTGCGAGCTCTCCCTTGTCCTCCCAGGGCTTCCCAGATGAGCTGAGTGACCACTCCTGTGTGTTCTAGGCACCCCAGCACTCCGGGGATCCCTCCCTTTTGCACTGATGTGTCTATATAGTTGTTATTCAAAAGGAGGTTGGCCAGGTGTCTTGCTACAATGCTGAAGAAGATCTTTCCTTCCATGCTCAACAGTGAGATTATGCTGAAGTGGTCGATCCTCTTGGACTCCTTCTCTTTGGGGATCCAGACACCCTCAGCAAATCTCCACTGCTGCGCCACCTTTCCTCTCCTCCATATGACTCCCATGATCTTCCAGAGTCACTTGAGTAGCAGAAGACAGTTCTTGTAGGTCTTGTATGGAACACTGCTTGTTCCAGGGGCAGAGCAAGATCATGCCTTCCTCACCACCTCCTGGATTTCTTTCAGCAGTGGCACCCTGCTTTCAAACTCCTTGGTAGGAGGGGGTGGGTCTACCAGAATGTTGCAGTGCCCTAGCTCTTCCTTCGATGAGGGTCACTATAGGTGCTGTTGAGATGCAGGTCTAATTTCTCCTTCGAGCAGTTCAGCTTCCTCCTTGTGCTGCTTCTTGAGGGACTTCAGCTCCTGCCAGAACTTTTGGACCTTCATTGCCCTTTGGTTCATAGTGTATGTGGTCGGAGCTGGTCTCTTCTGCACTGCACCGATCTCTCCTAGGCTAGGCTGATGATGATGGTCGTCATCACCTGCAGCCACCAATTCACATCTCCCTTCACTGTTGCTTCCAGCACCTTATCAACGTCCTTGTCAAATTGCTCCCAAACTGCTGTCATACAGGCCTGTGGCCACCTGATTCACAGCTTTACCAGGGATGGGCTTGGTGCCACATGGAGGCTCTGAGCTCTATGAGGTGCTTCCTGGCTCGGCTCCTCCTGCGTCTCATCAGATGTGGCATCTGCTCGCTGTGACACGTCCACGTTCTCCAAACACGTCATTCTGGCTTGGTGGATCTTGAGGCCATGGCTGTTCTTGCAGGTTTTCCCGCACCTGCATACTGTGTTCGTAGTCCTTTCTCCATTGCAATTGGCCAGTACCCTTGAGTCAGTCAGCATGGGGTTCTCATCCTCTCCCACCTCTCAGGCTCCCCTGGGGGTATTTCTCCATGAGTCACTCTGTAGCTCATTTAGGGTTTCCTCCTCTCAGAGGAAGTGGCTTGGGCTGCCAACCCTCCCCGCACTGGGTGCTGTGTCTCCAGTAGTCACCAGCGTTTCCCGGTTGTCATCCAGTCTATTCCTGGGAGTCACTGGTTACGCCAGACAATAAATATGGCATGACACAGAGTCCCATTTCTTAGCCACTCTTCAAAATGTTAAAGATAAGAGAACGTGCCATTCAAGAAAGGCAGATGTGTGTTGATCTTCATTAGTCAGGAAATGGCTACAAGAAAATAGCTACTCACTCAAACTTGTCCGTATCCACAGTCAGAGAAAAAACTTAAATGTTTAAAACAACTGGAACTGTGACAAACAAGGCTGGATGAGGTCCCAAGTTTATCTTGCCTCCACCCACAGAGAGAAGGATGGTAAATGAGGTAAAAAATTCTCCAAAGCTCACTGTTGGAGAACTGCAGCAAAGAGTGGCATCTTACAGTCACCAAGTCTCCATAACAACCATTAGACACTATCTGCATGACAACTGGTTGTTTTTTCTGTCTTTTCTGTCCTTTAATCGCAAACGTGAATGTGGAGTTTGTTAAATGCTACTGGGACTTTAACCATGGGCTTTGGTCAGATGAGACTAAGACTGAGATTTTTGGCAACAAACACTCCAGGTGGGTCTGGTGTCAAACAATGGATGAATATAAGGACAAGCACCTCATGCCCACTGTTTAGTATGGTGGAGGATCTATGATGCTCCACCATCTGTGATCAGAAAACTGAAAATGTGGTCATTGGGCCTTTCAGTAGGATAATAATGCAAAACATATGTCCAAATCAACACAGAAATGGTTCATCAGACACTCAATCAGCATTCTTCCATGGCCATCTTAGTCCCCAGACCTAAATCCTATAGAAAACCTGTACCTTGACCATAAGAGGAGAGTGCAAAAGAGTGGACCTAGAACTCTAGAGGGTTTAGAGAGATTGTGCAAAGATCAAAGATCCCTCTCTTTGCGTTCTCCAACCTTGTGATATGTTATACGAGATTAAGTGCATACAAACAGCAAAGTATTTACAGCAGGGGTGTCAAAAGCTGTGGCACCCATGATTTCATGTAAAATATATATTTCTTGATGTGGAACTTCACTTCCCCACTGAATAAATGTACATTTATTTGAAGGGTTTTTTTTATTTATTTGAAGGTATTTTCGGCATGTATGTATATATATATA
>JBBJLS010000023.1:581917-592228 GCA_037577275.1 Bryconaethiops microstoma
TGTATGTATGTATTGAGTCAGACAGTAAAATTGAAATGAATGTTTCTGGAGCGTAGTAAACCTGTTGTTTTCTAGCCCCACAGTGCTGACTACTTCCACTATGACAGCACCAATGCAGTGAACTGGAGATACAGAGGTAAGCGTGTTGTCAATGTAGCAATGTGATCAAAGCCTAAGCAAACAATTTAAAAGGGTTAAACCTGATTCCTTTCATCTCTCCTTTGGTCTCTTTCAGAATACAAGGTGAGAGTCTGTAGAACCTTCTTGAAATGTTGGATGGTGCTAAGAAGCTGCCTGCTTAGAATCTGCATGTATGAGCCAGATCATTTCTGTTTTTGTTAGTCATGTTTCTCACATGTCTGACTGTTGTAGATTTACCCATATCAGGATCTGATAGTGACTGTTCGAGGGCGTAACCAGCTTCCCAGTGATGTGGACAGGACAAGATTAGAGGTAAATCAAAGTAACAGATACTGTGTATTCAAACAGTTACATAATAAAGTGATGAATTACTGTCCTAAACATCAACATGGTGCAATGGAAATGTGCCAATGTTTAGGAAATAAATGCATTATTAATAATAATCATAGTAAAGAATTCTTCTGTCAGGCAATGTACTTTGACAAAAATAGGCTTTGGCTGAAGACTAAATACTAGTCAGATTTTACAACCAGAACTAATAGTTGAAATAATAGGTTTAGTAGGTTAAAAGTCCTTTGTGTCATATTTTATTACTGAAGTTGTGAATACAATGTTTTCATCTAGTCTTGTATTATCTGCTTTCACATTAATCCAGAGACACTTGTCCCCTGAAGAGTTCTGTCAGGTCTTTGGGATGACTGTGGCTGATTTTGACCGCCTGGCACTGTGGAAACAAAATGAGCTGAAGAAACAAGCGAGGCTGTTCTAGAGCATGAAGCCTCAGGTAGACTGGATCAAGACCAGAAAGCACTGGATGACCAAACTGGTCTGAACGAGCTCTATGTCTCCCTCAACGCAAGGAGTAAAAGTGGACAGCCTGGAGACACCAGCTCTTTCAAGGTGGACAGATTCACAACTGTGTTATGAGAAGCAAGAAAACGAGAGAAAATGCTTGATAGTGTTTGCTTGCAGTTTGTTTCCCGGGGACTCATTGCCTCCTACCACAGCCCATGTGACTGGACTTCAGATTACACCAATAGAACTGTACGCTAGAACATTGCCTTATGAAACAAAACTGTGTGGACACAATGGATGAGAGGTGACCCTGTTGATTAGAATGTAAAGAGCATCTACTTCATTTAGAAGTTCCAAGGTGAAGAACTGCTTTGCTTGAGGAATGTCAGTCGTTTGGTTTGATTGCTGTTACTTCTGGAAGAGTGTTTATATGTATATTGCAAAACCAAAGTGATTTTTTTTTAGTGTGTATCGAAAAGTGCCATACTTACCTTTCGAGATGTTGGTGCTGGTTAAGGTGGCAGTTGTGTGTTTTTTCCCTTTTTCTTTTGGCGTGGGAATGAGATTTTGGATCCAAAGAATGTATATCAAGCAAAGGGAGATATCATACAGAGCTCTAAGCAAGAATAGATGGTACTTGAATTACTTTATTTACCAGGAATATTAATTCACAAGCGCAGATAGGAGTGAAATCTAATTTTTTCTAACTTTGGATTCTTTTCTACCTTAACTGATGAGTAGTTTACATGGAGTCTGTTTTGTTAGTTAAAACATTAACAATGAAATAACAGTCCGCCGTTACCCATTGAAACAGATCTGAACAAGGCACTGTATTAGATCTTGACATGTTTGACTGAGAGCTGAATAAAGGCTTTGGCTGAAATGGCAGGGGGCAATGGTATTTAAGAAAGTATGAGGAAAGAACGAGTGGGGCACAGGTTGCATACAATGATGGGAGTGAAACAGAAGGGATTTGACATGGCCGGTTTGAGAGGAAATTCATTCCACAGGATTAGGTGGAATGAACATCAAGACATTTTGTTCATCAAGTGTTGTACATTCCAAACCATTTTCATCAAGAAAATTCTTATCTTTCCATATTCAGTTCATCTACTGCTGTTCAATGCCTATATAGCAATACTAAAGTTGCGTAAGCCTTCATGATTTTATTTTTCAAGCAAACTGGGATAAAGCTGAGCAAGCTGACTTTGAGCACATCACATTACAAAAAGGTCACTTTTGTTATCCAGAATTGCTAACATTAGCAGAGCATTCTTACATTTTATAGACTAATTATGCATAGTGAGTTTTAAGCAAGATAACATGTCAGGAAATACTGTGTTAATTTTATTTAAATAAAATGTTTAACTGAGAATGACTGGTTTATTCAACTAACATGGAGCAGGGCTCCACCTCCCCAACACTCAGTACGTCACAAAAGGCAAACGACACTCAACGCATTACCATGAACCAAAACGTTTAATGGGTACAAAGAAAGAAAAAAAAAAAAGAAGTGTGCAGCGAGGTTCAGTGCCTTTTAACAAAATCTCATAAATAACCAAAGTGAAGGGTGGGAGAGCAACAACTCCATGGGGACATAAAAATGCTACCATACACAGAATGAGCAGACAAATGATAAGGTGTTTGTCGCTGTTCAGATCTAGACAGGATGCACTTAGCGCAGAATTCTGGGCATCTGGATGCTCTGCAGGCCACCTCCAGCCCTTCTTCATCCCGTGGGTTTTGTCACGGATGATTACTTTAGCCTTTGAGAGAAGACATGCCAGCTCTCATGATCTCATCTACCAGGAGGATATTACTAGCGATCACTGTGCTGAAAAGGGAGAGAAGTGTTATCAGAAAAATCATTCACGGATCACTTGTTGGAGATCATGGACTGACTTGTGATGCGCGACAACAGTCCTTTCTGTTAGAAACTTAAAACATCAAAACTGAATTTCATTCTTGTAGTCAAGATCAAATGCCACCAAACCTCTAGAAATCAAGCTTTTTAAAGAAATGTTTGAATGCATTATTTAATTCCATTTCAGACTTCAAGCTGATTACAAATGCTTGAACCATCCTGTTAATGAAAAATAATAAATTTTTAAAAACACCATTCTGCAGTCTATGTGCTGAGCACAATTGCTTTACTGTTGCTCAACTGTCATTATTTGCAGTGGCTTATGTTGCACGAATTTATGAGCTTCTGTAAAGATTCAAGCATTCAACCAGGCACAGTACAATGCTGAACTGGTACTAGAAAAAGAAAACTGCCAGTTGCACTCAACTTGAAAGCAAACTCAGACAGGGTTTGCTTACAAATGAAGATCCATCAAACATTTCAGTTGTTTGGTGAACATCCACATACAGGTGAAGTTGCCACGTCTGTCAAAATTAGGCTCCACAGGAAGATCTAAGGCTGGTGATCACTGATTTAGATAAATGTGTTCTCTCTTACATCTGTGATGGGATTTTCAGCAACCATCAACCACTTAAATAAAAGAGAAAGGTGCTTTTGCGTGGTGTCTGACTGCATTTACTACAGAGAGAGTAAAGCAGAATTCTGCCAGGCTGATGCTACTAATACAATTAGCATTCACAACAGACTAGCCCAATGTTTGCACAATATTTTTACTCACCACGAGTGCAGGAGCTGCTTTTTAACACTGTAGTTATCCCAAACACCACCCTCCCCAGCAAGCATGGGTTCACCTGAGAAATGTTAAAGTAGCAAAATCTCAGTCAAATTGGTAAGACAAATGAAACTATCAATATTCACTGAATTATTTTTTTCTATATAATCTTGTGTGAAAAAGAGTTTGGAAATTGTGTGGGTGTTTAAAGACATGCACCTGTGCTCAAGTCCACCCCAATGAGATGACCGGACTCTTTGAATTCAGTCTGCAGCTTCACAAGAGTCTCCTGTGGATCATAGCCAGAATTCTGGGCCAGTACCTACAAATAAAACAAATTTTGAAAACTATATAAGGGAAAACATATTTGGCACACCCAACATATCTAGTGTAGAGCCCAAAATAGAACTCTATACATACAATTCAAAGAAACGATTATGTAGGAATGTAACACGATAATTCCTTTCACAAATTTCACTTTACCTTTGGGATGACTAGCAGAGCATCGGCAAAAGCCTGTACACCCAGCTGAGCTCGGCCCTTTACCTTGGGCTTGTGCTTCACCAGGGCATCAGCCACTGCAACCTCAAATGCCCCTGCCCCCGCAACAACGCTGCCTAAATCCAAAATGTAATTTGAGTTAAAAACCAATCCACAACCACTAATAAGCCCGTAATAAGCTTTCTGCTATCTTGCTTTTGGGTAAACTAGACCCAGGATAGTGGCCAACACGCATACCATCTTCAACGGCGTTTTTCACTGCACGTAGGCCATCTCTCACAGCATCTTTGATCTGTGTCAGGGTGTGTTTGTTGGGCCCTTTAATCAGCAGCGTCACTGAACGAGGGTTTCCGCACTTCTCAATAAACGTGTACTTCTCCTCACCCTGTTGCAACAACGGTCAGCATTAAACATTGAAGAAAAAAACCTGAAGTGGGCATTAGGAGACCAAAACAACAGTGAAACTGACCAGTGTGTGTTCATAGACAAGACCAGCATGGCCCAAGCACTCAGGAGTGAGGTCATCTACAGAGTTCATAGCAACACCACCACAGGCAAGAGTAAGTCTGAAAAAGGATGGTAGACAAATGTTTCACTGCACATTTAGAGATGTAACTGAGCCATTGTGCAAAACAGTATATGAACTGTTCTCTCCCTCTTTTGAGTGATAAGACGCAGTAAGCTACCACAGTAGGTAAAAGAGCGAGGGGGGTAATCTGGCATGGTGTCTGACTGCATGTACTACAAAGAGAGTAACACAGAATTCAGCCATGCCTCTAGCATTTCTTTCCTTCAATATTAAATTCAGGACAAGCTAGATTTGGTCCCTACCTCTCCATGTTCCTCCTCTTTGCTCTGCGCAGGGCCACAATGCCCTCTTTGGCCAAAGCGTCCAGAGAGAAAGGATCAATGCCCTGTATGAAAGATCAAGTTTAGACACAGACACTTAAATTACAGTGTAGTTGGAACAGTACACAGTGTGCCGGTCCCATGAATGCATGTAGCCAGAAGAGAGTGTCTTGTATTGCAGAGATATAGACCACACCTTATTGTAGCAAAGTTAAAGACCAGGGAGCGCTACACAAGCACCCATGGGTGTTCATTGTGCATAATAAGACTTAAGTATCTAGATGAGAGTTGCATGGTATTAAAGTAGTAAAATACATAGCAGAAATTTTATTTTGCCAGTTAAACCCAGAACCGGAAAATGTGGCAGAAGCCTTTTAATCATACGCACATGACATTAAACAGCCTGAAGTGCTTAGATAAAACAAACTTTAATGCGACTGAAGGGTGCACAACTCTGGAGAGTCTGGTGATTTACCTACTCAAATAACCAATTTACATGGCAATTACCTGGAGATTATCCATGTGACTTAGAAGAAAAGTTCCCCAACTTTGCTTTAACACTGATATTCAAGGACCACTGCCTTAATGTGTTAGAATTCGAAATCAAAAGATGTCCAAAAAATGGCAGAGCAGCCTTGCCACAAAACAGCCAACTAAAATGCTCTTTTGAAAGACGCCATGAGGAGTTACCTTCTGGTTGATGACCACAAAACCCTTGTCATTGTCTGCACACACTTTGTTCTTCAGAGCAATGATCTTCTGAACACGTTCCTCAATGAATTTCCTCTCAGCCTTTACAAGCTTCTCCCTCTCCTCAGCGCTCTTATAAAAGAAGCCAGAATTCACCTCTCTGTGGAAAAAAGGCACCTCAATATAGTATGCACTAAAAATACACATTACAGAGATTTATGTAATATACTCGAAATGTCACATAACTAGTACAGCCTACGTTTTCTCATATTCCAAAGAGACGTTGCATGTCAAGATGTAGGTGTCCTCCACTCTCTTTTTCATGTCTGGATGTCTGGCTCCATGGTCCAGCACCAAACCCCTGATCAATCTAAAGAGCAAAAAATAAAACAAAGGTATTTATAAATTACAAATCAAAGGTATATTTGAATAGGCATTAGATGCTGGTTCCGGCTACTTTTCAAATTCCAGTTCTATTGACTTTGTGGTCAAGTACCATCCATATAGACAATTGTAGACAAGAAACCGAAAAGAAAGGCAGCTTCTTACTGTGTGTCACTCTCCGTTTTGTGCTTCATTTCCATGATCTCCACCATGAAGAGGTCAACAGGCTCATTTGGTTTCTTGATGGCCAGCACAGCATCCACCACAGCCTGGAAAAAGTGAACCTGATGAATCTATTTTTCTATGTGAAATACACAAAGCAAAATTTCTATTCTTACTCACAAGGCAAGTATCCATTACAATATAAACTAACAAAAAATGTCTGAAGTGCATTTGAGAGTTAGCATATTGACATGTAGCTATATGATATTTAGTAGCAGTACGGCTCTCAAACCCATAAAGTAACCATTAAGTTTAATCGTGATAAATCATATGTCTTCTCAAATTACACAAAGGTATCCCCTTAAAATCATTTAAGAACTGTATTTAAATGACATAACTACAAACTATTATAGCAACACAGTCCAAGAGCAGCTGGGCTTTAGCCTGAACTACTACAGATGGTTCAAAAGTTTAAGATAATTAAAAGTATTTATAATAAACAAGAGTTATTAATAAAGTGTAAGTGGAACAAAAGTAATGAAGTAACAAAAAGAGCAAACATATACAGTATTCAAAGAACTGAAAATGTCTAAACAGAACAAACATTTGGGTGTACATTTAACTGGATTAAGAAGCAAGCTAAAGACAAAGTTTTGGTAAAAGCATAAATCACCACAGGCTTAAAGTTTTTGTGCTGGTCCCATGAATACAAGTAGTAAGAACAAGGTTTCTTCTACTGCAGAGGTATAGACCACACTTTACTGTAGCACAGTTCAATAACCAAGGAGGGCTACATAAGCATCCATGGGTGTTCACTGTGCAAAAGGAGTTTTGTATCTCTCTCAGTTTGTAGTAGGAGTTCAGAAACTAACACAGGGCTGTCTATATCAGTAGATCTTCTGTCAACAATGCCTGATGGAAGCCTTGTCCCCTAATGCTTTCTTGCTTAGTCTATCGCTTGTATTTATCTATCTCACAGAGAATTTACCATATTAAATTTGTCAATTACATTATTTTCAGGATGACAAAGTACAGTGCACATAAACATAGAACAAAAGTATTATAACAAGTGCACCTCCAAGACATTCTTGCCCCTTAACCATACCTCTGTGAGGAGATCCGCCAATTCCGTGTGGACCTTGGTTCTCAGTGAGGTCCTAGCCACATTAATTAGAGTCTCTCGATCCATCTCCTTTGTCACCTTCACCTCCTCCAGCACCTGCAGGGCCTTGTCCTTAGCAGCTTCAAAACCTTCTGCAATGATTCTGGGGTGAAGGCCCTGAGTGTGCAGATAATAAAATCAACCACTGAGACTCTAGAATAAAATAACCCCTTACTGCTGTAATTCTCAGTTTCAGTCAGTGTGACCCCATGTTCTGCCCATTTTGCCCATCCCCCCAGGCCCCAAATTCCTGACCCAGCCCAGATAACGAATTAAATCAAGAGTGTTGGATGAGACAAAGCACACAAACTGCATAGTGTGAACCAGCCCCTGCTTTACAGAAATTATTTCAAATCAAAAGACTTAACAAATCAGTCATTAAAGTCTGCAGGTAGATAGGCTTCCTTCCTTAACTCTTTTCTACACATATTCAAGCGAGCCTTGCCTTAAAAGTGTTTTAATTTTATTTATATAAATGCAACAAAAACACTTTCAGATTGGGCACTTTCAGTATGCAATGTAATCCAAGACCAACGAGAAAACTCAAATATGCACACGAACCTCAGAAACATAAAGGTCCGCCTGTTTCAAAAGCTCTCCAATTATGAGTACATTGGATGTGGTGCCATCTCCAGTTATGTCATCCTGGGCTGTGGCCACCTTTGCAATCAAGGATGCAGTGGGATGCTGGATTTGCTATTATAAAACAACAAAATGAAAGACAAAGCATTGAGTGGTCAGCTGGTAATTATGATGTTGCGTATTTCGACACCCAATAAACCAAAAAAAAAAAAAAATCAACCAGACCTACACGTTAATCTGTGGATGTCCACAGTTCACACTGATGTAGCTAAGCGGGATGTAATGAGCCAGCTCACGAGTCGGTTCAATATTCAATATATTCACAAAAGTAAGACAGCAACCAGTGCAATGTTCTCACAACATTTAGAATTAAAAAAATATATACAAATGTATGCAGTTGTGGCAAAATTTACTAATGAAAGTAGAGCTGGAAGGCAGTGGGTGATTTATAACATGAACGTCCTGTACTCGGTTGTTGATTGTCACTGGTTTAAAGCTATAAATTAAGTACTTACGCCAAAATTCGGGATAATACTACCTAAAAGGCAATTTGATATCACGATATTTATGTGAAATGTTGCACCCATAGCACCTACTAATGCAGTGACAAAACCTACTTTTTAACTAAGAATGAAAAACCACACTAAGAAGCTACGCACGTTAATATGGAGCATCAATCTCTCTTACCATCTCATGCAACAGAACATTTCCATCTTTAGTGAGCTTAATGTCTCCTGTCCCGGACACAAGCCTGTGGACAGTAAAGAAAATCTCATGTCAAAACAAGCCTACAACACTGGAAAGTAGTTTAGCGACCACAAAGTGGTTTGTCACTAACAGGCTGATTTCTAAATGAATATCCAAGTAAGGTCCTAGGACAGATGGCCTGCTTAGAAACCAGAGTGTGTTCTGAAAAGGGTGGGTCATGACGTGCTGCTGGAGTTTGATGTTTGCAGAACTTCCAATATGACACAGCTAGTTTTTATTATTTTGCTCTAATCTAAAAAAAAGTTAAATCCATACTGAAGCAGCTTATTGGTCAAACACTCTGTGAGGGGCTAAACGTCTGCAGCGCCACTAGCTCGGAAGCTAGCAGAGCCTAATACCATGTGGAACTTGCTAGCAAACTAGCTCGAAAGCTAGCCTGATACATTCAGTTTAAAGAGGGATCTTTCTAACAAAATATACATTTTACTTTATTTGTTACTGCTTGCGTGGTGTAAGAAACATACACACAGCAACAATACGTTGCAGAAAAAAAAAAAAAGTATGTAAGCTACCTAGCTAAAAGCTAACAGGCTATAGATAGCACACCGGCTAAAGCGCGTGCGCAGACAAAAGCCATTAACAAAGCAGGAACAGGAGAGAAAACAACTTCACCCACATTTTCATGGTCCCTTTCGGTCCGAGGTTACTTTTCAGAACGTCTTGGAGTCCGCGGGCGGCGCTGATATTGACAGCCAGGGCCGCCTGAGCCCTGGCGACCTCCGCTTTGGGGTTTAGAGCCTTTACAGCAGCCATTGTGTTCAGTCAGACCGTCTCTACGGTGGAGCCGCTCGGGAGGGAAAGAGACCAAAGCTCTGCTTCCAGAAACCTCCACACACACTCTCAGGCCCCGCCCGCATATTCCCAGACCCCGCCCACAGCCCGCTCTGATTGGCCACACGCGGAGTCTACGAAATCGGCTTCGATTGGGTCGGTTCATGCTCCTAACGTGATTGTCGACGAATGGATAGCAAAATCTTATCGATTCTAACTCTATTTCACAAGAATACGTGTTTAAATAAAATTTACCTCGCACTTTCCCACATTGTGCAACACCTTACCAAATTAGCAGACAAAATAGCTGGAGAAATGAAGACAAAACAGATATGCAATAACTTTATCCCGAGGGAAACTCTTTTGTCAATAGCATGTGCAACAAGAAAGAATTAAAGATAATGGACAGTCGAACTTGTTTAGAAATAGACAATAAACAATAGTAAAACACAATGACAATAACAAAACCTTTATTTTAACAACTAACAGTGTTACACTGACCTTGCTGTGTGTAAAGGATTTCCTGTGGCGTTCAGTGGTGTGCATGGGGTGGGAGGGATTGTCTATGATGCTCGATTCACTCCACTGAACCGGATCTTCAGAATTTCTTCTTCTTTCGGCTGCTCCTGATTAGGCGTCTCCGCAGCAGATCAACTGTCTTCACTTCCTTCTATCCTCTGCATCTACCTCTCTCACACTAACTACCTCCATGTCCTCCCTCACCACATCCATAAACCTCCTAGACCTTCCTCTTCCCTGTGGCTCCATCCTCAGCAACCTTTTCCCAAACATACTCCTCAGCATCCTTCTCCCAACACACTCAGTCTCTCCTCAGCATCCTCCTCCCAACACACTCAGTCTCTCCTCAGC
>JBBJLS010000023.1:599742-612275 GCA_037577275.1 Bryconaethiops microstoma
AGCAAGACCCTTAAGCCCAAGTTGCTCCAGGGAGACTGTCCCCTGTAGTTAGGGAATGGAAGTCGCTTTGGATAAAATGCTGTAAATGTAATGTGACCGTCGATGTGACCGTCATACAGCTCGCACATGCGCAGATCATTCCCTTTCCGAGCATCTGGATGGGCGGGTGCAGCGTGATCTGCAGGGAATATTGAAGTTGTACAGAAAGTAGCTCGGATTTGTCGCAGATTTGCTTTTTGGAAAAAAGTTGAGAGGGTCTGGAAAGTCGTTAGCGTCAAAGTCGCTAACTTCACTTGGTTAAATACAGAGAAATAATTTCACGCTGTTCACACTGTGCTATGTTCACATATGACAAATGCACACTTTACACACACTTCGATAGTTGTATATATTGTAATATTTATATTGTTTACATTTGTGTATATTTGTCAATTTATTCTATTATTTTATTTATTCTGTTTTCTAGCTACTGCACATTTCACAGCATTTTTATTAATCACAACGTCATTTTGCACATATTCTTTTCATTCTCCACTTCAGATATTCCGACACCTCTAGTCCACAGTTTGTATATATTGTTATATTCATATTGTTTACATTTGTGTATAATGTGCCAGGTTATTCGATTATTCTATTATTTATTGTTTTTCTAGTTACCGTACATTTTACTTCATGTATGTGATACACGTCGGTCTTGGATTGATTTGCCACGTAGCGCCCCCTAGTGTCGAGACACAAGGGGAACCCCCCCCCGATAAATTCCATCGCGAGATGAAGAAGTCCCGCGAGAGCTGGTGTTTGGACTGGTCTTTAGTTACACACGTGGTGGTCTGAGGCGGGCAAAAAGAAGATGGCGGACGTAGAGAGTGGGTGCAGTTTTGCTCTGTGTTTAAGAGCGCTTTGACCTTATTTTACCGAGACTTTATAGCCTTTTTTGTGCATTTGTTTAGTTTTAAAGTGAAGTTTGTGTGTTTGTTTTAATAGTGCTGCACTAGCAGTGAGTTGTATTTAAGTCGAGGTGGAGCAGAGTGGCGAGTTCGCCTGCATGGTCCAGATTCTGTTTTTTTATTATCCAAAAATCAAACAGTTCAGTACGTGCAACAGTATTTTACTGTTAAAGGTTTCGCTTAGTAACCTCACCTAATATAGATGTAGGCTAGGCTAGGATTTGTTTAGATGCATGGACTGGATTGGTTTAACTTAATTTGGGCGTTAGCTCGCCGAAGTCCAAGATTTGTTTACCTTTAAAATGTAAGATTTTAATTAATATAGCTGAAATTACTTTCTCCTGTGGTTGTGTCTTTCATTTACGTTATTGGAGCTTGATCGGTAGCTTTTGCGTTGTTATAGGTGTAGCCATAGATGTAGATTGACTAGATATCTTTCGTCTAATAATAAATATGGGCAGTTTTTGATTTAATGCGTGTTGCAGGAGGAAAATAGGACGTTCAGGATCGTTAATTTGTGGAAATTTGTTCACTTTTGTGCACCACGTGTTTGTCAGCGTCGCCACGTGGTTGCTCCTCGGAACATAGTGAACTGGTCTGAGACTTAACAGTCTGAATAAGAAGCCTATTTTTCGTGAGTTTTGTTTATAGATCAGCCAAAGATACGAGATTACGTTGCGATTTTGACGAGAGAATTAGGAATTTAAATACACAAAGTGAAGTAGATGTATATAGCACCATTTTGGGCATAATATCTTATTTTGACTCAGGCAGGCCAAATAAAATGTAGTTCACTGTGTCTAAAACCGGCTGAATGTGTATTATCTGTCCTTTTTATAATCCTCTGATTCTCTTTTTGTTCTTCAGTTGCTTCTTCCAAGAGGGAGAAAAAGAAGAAGGTGAAGAAGATTTCAGATGATGAAGTTGGGGTAATTATGAGCGTTGGCTTATCACTTTTCCACAAATGTTTAATACTACTGCAATGTTCACTTCTGTTAAGTTTTCCCTAAGCAGTTGGTCATCACTGTCATCATCATTGCCCACAGGAAATCCAAGAAACTGGTGATTTCCTCATCAAACCTGAATCCAAAGTTGCCAAGCTTGACACATCTCAATGGCCTTTGCTCCTCAAGGTAAACTCTCCACTCATCCTTACACCTTAGTATAGCGCCAACTGGGCATGTGAAGTGATGAATATGTTTATCCATTCTCTGAGTGTTGTTGGCTCGGTTTCCCTGCTGCCTCTGCGGTCCGTTCTGGGCTGCGGGGTTGAGGCTGCTTGTCTGTCCTCCGCTGGTCCAGTGTTCTGCTGGTCCAGTAGGTTGGATTTTCAGTTCAGCCAGTGTGGAGAGATCAGACCAGCGCCAGCAAAGAAGAGCAGACACTTCTGATCACATGCCCACTAATAGAACCTTCAAACCTCATTGAAACCCACTGAAGTTCCTTTTCCTCATAACTATAGAACTTGCATATTAATTTTGTAGCCAGATTATTAACTTGTGGTTCAAAAAGTTAGTTATTTCTGATGAAGGATTTTTTTTGCTTGACTGTTAATGTGAAATGTTTCTTTCCATTCAGAACTTTGACAAGCTTAACATAAGGACAGCTCATTACACTCCTCTACCACATGGTTCCAACCCACTGAAAAGAAACATTCATGATTATGTCAGGTAAGTTGATCTGTGAGTAAGGTACCTTATTCTTAGAAGCCACATGATGTTATATAGGCATCATTAGCACTCTGTGCAAAGATGACCACCTATCTATCACCCTAGACTGATGGCTTCTTATATAATGTTTATAAATGACTTTTGATTGGTCTCGCATTAAATTTACAGCATGATCTTGTTAACTTATTATTCCTTTCAGATCTGGCTTTATTAACCTGGACAAACCAGCTAATCCTTCGTCTCATGAAGTGGTGGCCTGGATCAAACGGATCCTGCGTGTGGAGAAGACAGGCCACAGTGGCACGTTGGACCCAAAAGTCACAGGCTGTCTAATTGTGTGTATTGACAGAGCTACGCGACTTGTCAAATCCCAACAGAGTGCTGGTAAGTTACTCTCAATCACCAATTTCTGATCAGTTTGTGTACGACAAACGAAAGTGATCTTAGATTTTTATTTATTTTTTGTGTGAGCCTGACCTCACCCAGTAAAACTAGTGGCCTCTCCTGACTACTCTTGTGCCGTGTGTTTCAGGCAAAGAGTATGTGGGAATAGTACGGCTGCACAATGCAATAGAAAATGAGCATCAGCTTGCGAGGGTAAGTGGGAACATAAATTGAATGTTTATTAGCTCTTGTGTGTTGATGGGGCCCAATAATCTAAAAATTCAAATACCAACATTGCAGGGTTAAAAAAATATTCCTTGTATTCCAATTTTTTCTGAAGGTAATTGGAGAAGTTACAGAAGAAACAATACTGCAAGTCATATACATATAATGGCAAATATTAATGAGACAAATTGATATTAAAGAGTCTTTTATACATTTTCTCGTGCTCTTCCCCTGGTTCTATTTCCAACCTCTTCATTTAAATGATTCACATTTAAAAACTGAGATGTATATCCCGTTTTCTGATTGGCTGCCCTTTATTGTACCTTAGTCAAAAAGTATTCTTAGCTGAAGTGTTTTGTATAACTTCAGAGTGAATGGATTGGACTACACTACTGTAGATTGGTGTATGAAAGTTTTTTTTTTTTTTTTTTTGTAGCTTCTTTCTGTGTATATGGACTGGAGATAGGAAATAGATCTTATAGGACATAGATCTTTAAAATTGTTTACACATTATCTAAATGCAAGAAAAAAGAGGTCCTAAATCAAGCTGTTAGTTTTATGTTTTTTTTTTTTTTTTTTACAGTAGTTACTAACGTAGTATCGTTGCATACAGTATCTTTGCCATTACAATTAAATCCATCTTAACATTTTGTCAGACTATTTTATCAACCAGCTTGTACTTTTTGGGGGTCTAGTTCTTTGGTGTTTAGTATTTGCAGTATGTGACATGATGAATCTGTTTATCCATTCTCTGAGTGTCTCCAGGCCCTCCTCTCTTGCCAGCACTCATTCCTGTCCTATGTATGAGTACTGGTGCTGCTAGCATCCCTGTCTCTGCTTCAGTGTTCTACTGTTGCAGCTGATAAGGGAGGTCTATGCAGGTTTGGAGAGCTAGGGTTCACCAAGGAAGAATCGATGGGACTGATCACATACCTGCAAACTATAGAATCCTGGATGACTGCTGGAAATTCTGGCTAATGGTTTCATGTCTGACTTTATTGGTCCATAGGCTTTGGAATGTCTCACTGGTGCCCTATTCCAGAGGCCTCCTCTTATAGCTGCAGTAAAGCGGCAGCTGCGAGTGAGGACCATTTACGAAAGCAAGCTAATTGAGTATGATCCAGAGAGAAGACTTGGTAAGGATTTTTTTAAATGCCATTTGAAAATTTCCTCCTCCTTGGCTGTGTATATATAAATATAATTTAATTTCACAAAAAGCCACATGATGTGATTGAGATTTCATTAGCAGTCATGCAAAGATGACCAACTATCTATCACCCAAGGCTGATGGCTTCAGTGAGAGCTGACTTATAATAATGGTTTAGTCAAGAGCAGCCACTGAGCAGTCCCTTTTTAAAAAAATTTTCCCCCTCGGTCTAATACAGGTATCTTTTGGGTAAGCTGTGAGGCGGGCACATATATCAGAACACTATGTGTTCACCTCGGGCTGCTGCTGGGAGTGGGTGGCCAGATGCAAGAGCTCAGGAGGGTCCGCTCTGGAGTGCTCGGTGAGAAGGTATGTTACCAACTACGATAGCAGAAATCAAGTATAAACAGTTTTTCCAAGGCTGCACTGAATAGTTTGAATATTGTGACAAATAGCAGTTACTGAATAGTGGGTGTGAAATGGATGGAAAACTGATTTCGTTGTCTGGAAATGTTGGCTTCCCCCTATGATTTTGCACACGACCCTATTTCTTTTAAAGGTAGAAAAAAATGTTACTGGAAGACATTGCAATAGAGAGAAATAGCTGAAGTATTGAGTGAGCCAAATGCAACTGTAGAATATGAGCAACTGCTGAATTTCAATACTTGGTTTGAGCGGTTGCTGTATGATGTGCTGTTAACTATATGTATGCAACTTAGGACATGTCAGAAGATGGCTTGTACTTGTTTTTATTTACATTGTGTGGTTTGGTATGGCGATTGTGCTTTCATTGTGCATCTGACCAAAGTGTTGAGTTCAGTTCTGGGCCAACTCCCCAGTCCTGGTAATTAATCTTTGGTACAGAATATGGCTGAGTTTAAACACAGAAGTAGTGATCTTGCTGCTTCATCAGATCTTGGCCAACAATCTTATTTTCCTGTCACCCTGGTCTTCCTTATATGATATGCCTTACTGTTTTTACTGTAACTGTTTTATTTTACTTCCTACAGGACTGCATGGTGAGTATGCATGATGTATTAGATGCTCAGTGGCAGTTTGACCACAACAAAGATGAGAGTTACCTGCGGAGAGTCATCTATCCTTTGGAGAAGCTGCTCGTTTCTCACAAGAGGATTGTCATGAAGGACAGTGCAGTAAGTGTCTGTATTTTTCCTGCCTTCCTGTTCACTGTTGTGTAAACAGGAAAATGAAAAGGTAGACGTGCATACCACAGCTTCTTGTGTGTTTAGTGTACATTTATGAACATTGATTCATGTTCTTTCTCTTTTAGGTGAATGCTATCTGCTATGGTGCTAAGATCATGTTGCCAGGTGTGTTGCGGTATGAAGATGGCATTGAACTGAACCAAGATATTGTTGTCATTACAACTAAAGGAGAGGCTATTTGCACAGGTAAATGCCAGACGACTAACCACATCACATCTAATCAAAGCCACATGATGATCAGTAGATTGCATTAGCACTCTTTGCAAAGATGACGTCCTGTCTATCACCCAAGACTGATAGCTGTAGTTATTTCCAACTTTCTAAGTTGATCTGACCTATTTATAAAAAAAAAATAAAAAAAAAATTGTACTATGTATTACAGCTGTGGCCCTAATGACAACAGCGGTCATCTCTACGTGTGACCATGGTGTGGTAGCTAAGATCAAGAGGGTCATCATGGAAAGGGACACATACCCACGGAAATGGGGTTTAGGGCCAAAGGTGAGCCAGATTTTACATTTGTTTTCTTTTCACTTGATTTCCTCTAACACTTGTCTTTTTAAAAAATTATTCAAACTCATTTGGTACCCATTTTTCAGGCTAGTCAGAAGAAACTGATGATCCAGAAAGGCTTGCTAGACAAACATGGCAAGCCAAATGGCAGCACCCCAGCAGAGTGGAAAGAGAGCTATGTAGACTACAGGTACACTTCACTTGCTGATTTATTAATAAAGACCTGGGCCAAAGTGCTTACTGACATGTGGTGTGTGTTAAGTAATGCATTGTGCAACATTAAGATTGATGAGGAATTGTAGCCTCAGAATAGCTCTAGTACTGCTGAACTCTAATTGAGAGTCGTCTTGCAGATTGTTATCCCTTTTTAGCCTGCTGTGACTCTAGAGGGAGTCTGTCTGCTAAATCATTACTCAGGATTCTGGTTCACTGCCTGCAGAGTGCATGGCAGGCCCTTGAGTTCTGTGGACATGCCGGTAAAAAGGATATTAGCACTGTCAGCTATATGTATCAGTGTTTATTTTCAAGGCTGGTATTAGAATCTTCGTGCTTGTTTTTTTCATTGATTGTCAATTTGCGTCATCCTGGCTTTCTTTTTATTCATCAGCAAACCCAAGACTGAAGCAGCAACAGCTGAAGATGGATCTGTTCAGGCAGGTGCAAAGGTAAACAGTCAGCCTTCCAATATCTTTTGCGTCAGTGCATGTTAGTTTTTGTTCAGTTTTCTTATTGTCTTTGAATTCCTCTCCTGTAGAGGAAACGGGAAGAGAGTGGAAGTGATGGTGATGCGGCCCCCACAACCCTTAAAACAGATGATGAGATCAAGAAAGAGAAGAAGAAAAAGAAGAAAGAGAAGAAAATGAAGCAGGCGGAGGAAGCAGCAGCAGAAGCCCTGGAGGAAGCACCGGAAGCTGAGGTGAGGAATTGTACTGCACTGAAACGGAGTGTTCAAAAAGATCTGTGACCTGTACAAAAGTTTCTTTTAAAATGAGTACCCATGCGAATACACTTAGGCTTTAAAATGCATGTAAATTTTGTGTGGTAGCTGTACTCACTTGTTTTGACTGTAGGTCACCGAGAGTGCCAAGAAGAAGAAAAAGAAAAAGAAGGCCAAAGAGGCTGAAGCTGGTTCAGACTGAATGCATACACCATCCAGTAGACTGTTAAGAACCCTCAACCAAAACAAGGGTCAGGCCTTTGAGACTACATCATGAAGAGACCTCATGAGATCCGCCCAAATGGGACCCTGCTCTTTTGACCCTCTTTTCCATGTACATCTTTGTTAGAGTGGCTGTCAACTGTTTAATGGTTGACTTATTTAAGAACAGTTTGAAGTAAATCTCAGTTGGCACCATTCTGTGATTCCCTACATGCATTTGTTTTGACTAGTCACTTACCACGACTTGGAATATTTTCCACTGGAAAGCTTTGGAAGAAAAATTGCACAGGGATCTGTTGCCAACAAATAGTAAAAATGTAGTACACATGTAATAAATTAGTGTTACAAATCCCTGCTGCAAATACTGGATGTTTGGTTTCAGTATACCAAGTAATTGACCTGTAGTAACGGCCTCCAAGAAGGACCCCTTGCAGTGTGTACTGATATCCAACTGGTGTAATTTCAAAAGCAGAAAGTCTTTGTTAAAAGGGAGAAAAGCATATCTGTTCAAGATTCATGAATGTAACAGGTTTTTTTCTTTCTCCCTCCCCTTTTTGTTTCAATATACATAATTTCCATTGTCAGATGCTTCTTTGAGTTTGTGTGTGGAAAAAAAATGTAATGATATTTTTTGTATATAACAGAGGATCATGTTGTAATCCTAAACGAATGATAAACAAGTTTTTTTATACATCTGTTCTGGGTGATGTCATTTTGTTTCACGTTTAAACAAACTTAAATGAGGAATGTCCAGAGTGCCAGTGTTCATGTTTATTCAGTTCATTTCAAAAGTGCCATATCTCATGAGCTAGACCATGATAAAACACTAAGACATTGTCACAATACCTCAGGACAATTGGTGATTTCCCTGTTTAATATAGTTCATGTAAATTTCACGTTGGGTGTTCCATGGCACTTCTAACAAGAATACAAAACCACAGCTGAGGTCAACTGAAGGGGTCGGACCTTTACAAACCAGAGTGGGCTTTTATCACAGTAGTGGTCCTTTTTGCATTGCTAATTTAAACATTGTGTCAGATGTTTCCTGGCAAAATCAATTCATTTGCCTCTGGTAAACAAAAAAGCTTAACTTATTGCTGTTGTAAAATAAACACTTGTTATCCAGTGTAAGAAGCCTGGAGAGGCTGAGACAACTGCCCAGGCTCATCTTGGTCTTCTGACTTGGTATTGCACCTGTTTTTCAATGGTGTGGGTTTCTTATCTGAAGAAGAATTTGGCAAAGGAGATTGTGGTCATCAGTAGACCCAAGACACAGGTACCCACTGGGCGCTAGAAGAAGCTCTCTCCAAAGCCTCTTCTACACCCTTGACACTCTCATCTACGTCGTTGTTAACCAAAGTCACATCGAAGAAATGACGGTATGTGTTGTGAATGGCTTCTGATTCCTTCTGGATTTTCTGCAGTGCCTCTGACTGGATGGGGAGGATAAAAGGAAAAAAATTAGCAGAGCTGGCAAAAGTGTATTTCATGATGTTCAAAAAATAAGCTTTCACTGAAGTAGTGTTCCAATAACGTATTGAATGAACAGACTGACCTGATTACCAGTGTTGGTTGGGGCTATGAACACAGCCAAGGGAGCGAAATCGGCCGTTCTGAGGAGTTTCAGGGTCTGGATGGAAAACATTAAGGATGTTTTCAAGCACGTGCATTCAAAATGGTAAAGATACCAAATAAAATAAGCATTTACAACTTAACAGGTTACCACATGTTTGGTTTTTACCTGAGGTTCTACATCCAGTAGTGCAATCTTGCCTTGCTCATGTATTTTCTGGATAGTTTCAATCTTGGTACCAAACATGTTGCCTTGGAAACTGCCATACTCCAAGAATGCATTTGCCACGATGCATTTGGTCATCTCGTCATTAGAGACGAAGAAATATTCCTTACCATTCTCTTCATCTTTCCTTGGAGGTCTGGTAGTGTCTGTTTGAAATCAAAGATTCCCAGATGAGGGGGCATTTTCTTTTATTTTTTTGGTGCACTCATTGGAGTAAAATGTGAATTAAGTGCTCAAAAATTTACCCATTGCTAATTAGCAGATGAGTTGAATCAGCATGTTTAATGAAGCAGAATGCTAACCTCCACACATTCTATAGCCAGGTCTATCACTGTGTTGCAAGTCAGGTTGAAACAAACATGTGGACCATCTAGGGGTCCCTCAGGACTGATTTGAGAACCATTGGGCTAACTACTGGAAGGCATTGAAAGTTTCTGTTGTGTACAGAGTTAGAAGTGGGATGGGTTAGTGAATGTAAGTGGAGTGGCCAGTTGGTGACTCTTGGGTCCTTTCTCTGTTCAGCACATGACTAAAGATGTTACTGATTTGTTCCCCCCCCAACCCCTTTTTGTTCCCCGCTGATTTGACTTGGACAGCAAAGGCTAGATCATTTCAAATCTTCTGACATAAAAAACAGCCAAACACATTTCCTTTTAACATCTATTAATGCAAAACCAATCCAACAACACCTTTTCATACCAAAAACAAACATCAGATCCACAATGGTGTTGTTACATCTTATCAGACGAGGACTTATTCTAGGTTTACAAAAGCCACTAGTCCAGTTATACTGTTTCAGTTCACACAACATGGAACCTCTAGAACCGACCAAACTGAAGCACTTCATGAACAGTGAAAATACGGCTCTACTTACGAGGTGCTGGGTAGGAAAACTTCTCAGGGTATTTGGTCAGCAGCAAACTTTTGATATGACTTCTTCCTACACCAGGTGCACCTACAAAAACATATAGAAAAAAAAATAAATCAGGACAGCCATTATGATATGGTGGCTTGAAAGAAAACACTACAAGTGCATATATAGAAATGTATAAGCACCCCATGGGATATTTTCTAGATATATAATATTTTTAGGACCTTACCAATGAGCACCAGGGTTTTTCTGTTGAATGCAGGGAGTTGCACAACTTCTTCATAAGAAATGACATCAAGCTGATCAAAGACTGCAGATAAAAATTAGGCAGATCATATTTCAGTTGTACTTAAAGGATAAGGTAGATGGTCCACTCAAGAAAGGGTTGGAGTTACTTACTGGAGCTGTGTTTGGCCAAGTACTTGTCTTTGCATTTCTTCTTTTTGCCAAATGGACTGCATGACTGACTGGCCTCAGCTGTGGTTTTGCTTTTACTGGCCACACGCCTGTCAGGAGGAGAGGAATGTTGTACAGTAAATATATAATTTAGGTTCTACTTTTTTCCTCTTATGTAAATATGGACAAACATTAGAAATCAGTAGAAAGGCTACACATGAAATTGGACCATACCATTCCTGAAGTTCTGGGGAAGGAATGAGCCCAGCAAAGTCTTTGGATGAGCTATCCACCCTGCCCTGCCACCAGTTAGGATCCCGTTTATTGATTATCTGAATGATGTCGCCTGTTTGGAACTTAAGGCCAGCCTCTTTGCATGGGATGAGGTCATCTTTGGCAGGGTCGTAGTCAAACTGAGCTCTCATGTACATCTACAGAGAGAGAAACAACGGCTTCAGAACACTGAAAAAAGCCCCAAAAATTGAAATCAAAGGCGAATATTTTTTTCCTCAGTAAATGATATGTATAACACGTTTTGGTTTTTCTAAGGTTTAATCATTTGGAACAATATAAATACAATTTTATTGAACGATTTACACACTTTGCTGTACTAAAGTTAAACATAGCTAAATATGTTCTCTTTGAAATAAAATATACATTGAGCTCTGACCAGATCTACAATATGCTTAGAAAACTGAGGTGATTTATTGCAATATTGTCTTATTTCCCACCCCTACTGGTTCCACATATGGTTGCATCCTCTTCATCTCACCCTTTACCGAAGTTGCATTGAATGAAATGCTTTTCTGTATATTGTTTGCTCCTGGTGAGCAGATTTTCATTCCTCATCTTAGCAGACTGACTGTAGAGTTAATTTCTCAACTGAATTATCTTTGTATGTAATCTGACATAAGGGACAATAGTAGACTTAACAAAAATACAATAGAAGCACAGTAAGATAGAGACTGTAAGCTACATGACCAGCAGAGGGCAGAAGAGCTTGAGACTTTGTCTGCTCAAATTAAAAACATAAAACGGTGTCACAGCCTAGCCACTTCTTTGTTAATTTTACGCATCTGCATGTCCTCTTTTCACACAAACAAAAACTGACAAGGGAGAAGTCAGAACCAAGGAGGGTTTTAGTACACAAAAGAAAGAAAATGTCATCACGGCTAGATCTAAGAGCCTAGTTTGCCTACTGGTGGAATACTAACAGAAAGTGGAGCAGAAAAAGAAAAAAGTGTGTCTCGTGTGAACCATGCTATTCAAAGCTACACTATTTACCAGAAGGTTTTGGTTCATGCCATGTAGGAGGAAAAAAGTTATATATATGTGCATGTTATGCTGATAACTGCCACTGAATAAATACTGCTACTGCATATCACACCATGAAACACATCTCTGCCACAAACATATAATGCTCTCATATTCTGCACAACTTCCTCAAAAAATAGTCGAGTGACTTGTGACGACAGTGTGATGAGCAGATGACACGAAAAACTGCATGTGTCCGGGTCATTTATTTAATGAGGAAATGGGATCATCTATAGGTAGGCACTACGGGTGTCTACTGATTGAATAGTCACCTGAGCCAGAGGATAAGAGGATTCTCCTAATAAAGAACAAAGCAAGTGTAATACAGTTATTACTAGAAGGATAAGACCTCACATCTGTCATATCAAACTGGAAAGCAGACCAGAAAAGAGAGGCTGTATTTTGTTAAACGAATGTATGTTAACTACTTTGCTTTTTTGCTTACCTCACAGACCATTGAGCGACTTTGCTGGTTGGGGATGACTTTCAAAGTAACAATGCCATTTGTATCTTTCTGCAAAACAAATGATGTCAATAAGACATAAGTCTCAGCCAATTGAAAAAAAGTGATTCAAAGAACCCTTTATACTACTGGTAGGTTTGGAATAAATACTTGCCAGAATCTTTTGCAGCTGGTCCACACTCTGATTAGCAACACTTTTGCCATTTATTTCTGCAATTTCATCTCCTTCATGCAGGGAACCTAAGCAATAAATGCAAAGCTCATTAGTGACAGAACCAGACTTCAGAGCAGACCAAAGACAAAATTATTTATATTACATCCACTACAGACTAACTACATTATATTCAAGTTCAAGTTCAAGTTCAAAGCGTTTATTGTCATATGTACAGAAAAAACAAAAGTGACATTTTCTCTGTGCAA
>JBBJLS010000023.1:612375-630621 GCA_037577275.1 Bryconaethiops microstoma
AGCTTCCTGCTTATATACCCCCTGCGTGGCGTCACTTCCGGTCCCGATTGACGTCACGTGGTCTGGTACGTGTGACAATTAATATGCATTTTGACTACCTGTGGTGTCAATGTGCATGCCCCGCATGTGAGGAGAAGGGGAAACCACGTGACACAGGACAAAGCCTGAAAATAAAGGATGATGTGGCATAGTGATCATTCTGCCAGTGGAATGAAAATTGACTCAGATATATTTTATCTATATTTTTTCCCATAAATTAATGTAATGGCCACTGGGGGTTTGGAAATTTTTAGCAGTGTATATCTGACATACACTGATGGGCATCCTGCTGACCCTGCTCAAATAAGCTGAGCACCCAATCAGACCAACTGTGCCATGCCCACAACTGTTGATATTCAACACTTGCACATTGATCTCAGAATAGTTTAAAATAACATTAGGCTACTTTTGCTTATAGAATTAGCCCTTATTTTTGCATAAACTTTTCACTAATGGCACCTCAAGCTGCTTGTTTTATTTATACATGTCAATGAATATTGGGCATCGATTAAATCATGTTTGCCGTTTGACCACTTTTGGTGGGTGCTGAACACTGCAGACTGGGAACCTCCCAAGACCTGCCATTTTGGAAAAGTTCTGGCCTGGGTGCCGCAGTAACAAGATAATCAGTTCTACACTTCACCTGTTTTAATGTCATGACTGGTTGGTATATATAATACATATATGATATGTGATAAATGCTATATTTAAAAAAAGCAATTAAAACAGAATTTTTGATCATCTTAGTGCAAAATTAATATCATTTAAAAGACTAAATAAAAATCATGTCTGAAAATAATAGGGTTCAGAGCCTGTGTTTTATGAAAAATAAACAATTAGTTATGTGTGATGAAGACTAATAAGTAATATGTTCTGTGAGCCAAATTCTCATATATGCTCATATTTGTTTGTATCAGCACTTTGGAGTAGCTTTAACCCATTTTAAAAGAAATCTCACAGCTGATATAAGATCAACAGCACAGAGCTCTGTGTGCACCCATGGAGCCTCTGCTGCCCACACAAGAAGTGAAAAGCAAGTATCAAATACGAAAGAATGCTGTCGCAGCTCATATCATACAGTTGTTCACATACAGTGATTACCAAATAACTTATGTCATCCACTCCAGGTCCCTTAGATCTCCTAACAGACAAACAAAGATCTGAAATCACCTTTTACGCAGCGCTTCATACCTTTGGGGTCAAACAGAATGTTAGCTTAAAAAGTCCTCAAAGCTCCTCAAAGGCTTCCACAATTGTCATATACAAATGATGTGATAAAAAAAGCCAGTCAAGAGATCTACAAATTATAAACTGGTCTTGCAATCTTTCAGTTTGAGTTTCCTTTAGGAAACAATTAAGTGCATCCTATGATCTCAAACATGACCAGGAAGTGATAGTACATTTTAAAATTATTTAAAAAAAGACCTTGAAATTAACTTCAGTACTTTTTCCCCCCAAAAAAACATCATATATATTTGAGCATGGATTTAGCCTAGGTTTTCCACCTCTGCTCCTCACACATTGTTGCTTAGTCAGTGGAATTTCATAGCTGAACACAGAAATTGGTTCAAACCACAACCTCCTTATCCTCCTCATATTTTAATCTTACATTCTTTACACTGAGAATCCATATTAGAAAAAATCAAAGGTGCCTTCCCACATGAAACCAAACTAAGCACAGAACTTGCTATGAAAAGGTCACAGTTTTTTTCATTGCTATTTTTCAGCAGTATGTCAAAGTCTGAACACATGGTCAAATGATCTGTTTTGTTGTTTTTATTGACAGTCAGTACACATCCTCTACAGAGAACACACTTTAACATGGCATACATGTTCACCCATAATGGCAAGGTTCATAGAGGGCGCTGTAGGATGATATAGTACTTAAGTACTTAAAACTTTTTTGCATATAATACCATTTTTCACTTTGTAGAGACATTTTTCACTTTGTACTGCCAGAGACTTTGGATAGTAATTCAAATTAGTACATTTGCATGTTAGATTTCACAACCCCTGGTCCTTACCACATTAATCCACTCTGACATTTAAAAAGCTGTGGAGTTCCCCTTTACCACATCACATAGGCAACAGTGAAGAAGCTTTATTTATATATCGCCTTTCATACATGTGATGTAGCTCAAAGTGTTTTACAACAAATAAAAAAAAATAAAATGACAAAAAGTAATAAAAGTAATAATAATAAAAATAGAATAAGAGAAATAGATAAGAAATATACAAATAGATCTAAAAAGCTAATGTAAAAAGATGTTTAAAAGATGGAAGCAGTTGTCGCAGCAAAGCTGACACAGGTGAGAGAAGCAATCCAAAAAAGGACAAAGAAACTGATTTTGCTCAAAATAATCAGAAAGAGTTTATTAACATTTCAAGCCTCAGGGGCAATCCCGTTGGCACAAATCCAGATTCAGTCTGACAGCCAGAAAAACAGATACAGTACTTATAGGAATTCGTTACCATGTATTTCTTCAAGGCCACCTCCTCGGGCACCTCCATAAAAGGACTTCAGGAAGCTACTATGGCCCCCCTGAACCAGTTGCAAGCCTATCTCAAGTATGACCTTCCAGAAACATCATGGTTCACAACAAATTCCTTCTGTTATGTCTATTCAGATCCCTCAAGAGATAGGGCAACCTTGCTGGAATGTAGGACACAGGAAAGCACAGGGCCCCAACCATCTGGTTCTGTCCCTTCAGAGCAGAGACCGCTGACCCTTTCACCATAAACCTGTACCCACACACCCAGAAGTCATGCAACCCCAGTCACGCAAACACAAAAGGCACACAAACATATGCTGTAACCGTTAGTAATTAGGTAACTCACATACATCAATAATCTACTCTACTATAATAATCAAGTACTGAATAAATGAAAAAATACATGATTAAAATAAAAGAATACATGATTAACAAGAATGAAAATGTATTGAAAATGTAAAATATCTCCAACACAATTCTGCTTCTCTGATTGCTACAGCTAACGTAGTCCAAAGTATTGGAGCATTATGACAAAAGGCTACATCCATTACAGAGAATAATCTTAATTTTGGTATACTTCTGAACATTTTAGTACATGACCTGTTTATTTGCTGAGCTTCATACATGGGAAAGAACCAAGTTTTTCCAGTATGTTAAATTCAGCAAATAAACAATACCTAAACCTTTGCATACAACTGTAAGCTCATGCACAATTGGACACTGGACACATTCACTAAAGATAAGGTCACTGTCAGTCAGGTCTAAGGCCTTAAGTGCTCTCAAATATTCATGCAAAAGTCACTTATGTGGTCCTAAAAACACTGAAAAATAAAATAAAATAAAATTAGAGATTCCTAAAAAAATTTAATTAAAAAAAAATTGTATCACACATGTCCCTAGACATTCCTTTCTCTGTTTGGCCACACACTCATTTATTTTCGCCTGCCTAATAACCATAACCATCTCATGGATCAGCCAGCATTATGGGCTACACACTCTGTGTTAACTCTCTTTGAAATGTTTAACAAATTGTTTGTGAGTTCTGAGCCTTTTATAAAATTTGTTTTGATTCACTTAGCATAAATTGAGTCCAACACCTGTTTGCCCTTTATTTTTGCCTATATCACTCTACTACATATCTGACAACTGTATATATGACTTTGGATGAGTATTTATGTACCTTTTGGTTTTAAGAAGCCCATGTCTGCACAATGATCTCAGCATTCATGCCTTATGTCTGATTGTTACAATACAAGATTGTTTTCAGGCGCAGTCAGTGGACAACAAAATGTAACTGTACCTTTTAGTGATATTTTTCCAACAAAAATATTAAGCAAGCAAGCAAGTTTTGGTATTTAAAATGAGAAAGCATTATATGAAGAGTAAATAGATTTTTAAGCGGTTAAAATTGTGCCATTCACAACAGTCAAAAACATAAGCATAATTAATTCCGAATTCTTATACATCCTTACAACACTAGAGTCAGAAAACAAACAACCAAATAGTTAAGGGACAATCACTGCGAATTAGTTGCTTAATATCTAGGTGAAGCTTAAAACAACTGGTCAGTTAGTGTGCTTGATAAAATGGGTGGACAGTAAAAAGTAAAAAAAAAAAAGGGTTGATGAGCTTAAATCCGAGAAGATTAACGAGTATTAAGCCAGTACAGAGAAACTGTCACTGCAGCAATTCCAGCAGTGAGAGAAATAAGGAAAGAAGGTACAGCACTGACTGTACCTTCTTTACCTTCTATGCTCAATATGTCTGGCAAGCATATATAACTACTCAAGCATATATAACTACTCAAGTATATAACTAATGAATGTCTTTTTATTCCCTTTATCACACTGAAACCAGTTCCTTTTGTTTATAAATGCAGCTGGTCGACATTGTGCTGCAATGACTTTACTGAGACAATTTTCTTTCAGCAACTTGCTGTTACATGTCTTGTTACAAAACACACAGTTGTTTGATTATGTTACAAATGTGACATGTGTCTGTACTTTTTTGGGCAAAACATCTCTTTGTTTGCTGAGATTGACGAATTGGAAAACAAAAAACAAAAAAAAACTTTTGCATATATAAAATAAATAACTTTTGCAAAGTTGCTTCCAGATCAGTCAACATCAAGGAAAGTGAAAAAGAAGCTATTTGAATAGAGAAGCTATTTGAAGCTATTTGGACTATTTGAATGCAGATACCATTTCGGCTGACTAATGTTCCCCTTCTTCTTGATATACCTGACACAAATATGTACGCACACATAGGCGCAAACAACACTGGGGTCTCTGAAGGTCCCCCGTGAATAGGCATGCCTGCTGTCTGTTTAAAACGAAATTCTCAGACACTAAAAAGCTGTTGTGTGAAGGGCTGCACACCGCACTAAACCTAATTTAAGTTCTTGCTGGGCTGAATTTTGAATCTTGGAATCCAGCTAAGGCTTAAATCAGGGTCACTTATCAGGGCTAGTATGCTGTGCAGCCCTTCATGCAACAGGTTTTATGGTATGTCTGAGAATTTAGTTTTAAGACAATAAGAGAATTAAGCAAGGCTACTCAAATTAAATTGTGCATTCGAACCACCTCTCATGAATACCACAGAATAGGCAGACCTCCTTCAGGAGAATCTGTGAAAATGACTCATAGGTCTGCTTAGTGGGAAATTTTCTAAACCCGATCCTGGAGGCACACTGCCCTGCGCATTTTAGTGTTTTCCCTTCTTTGGCAGCCATTTCAGCTTAGTTGAGCAGCTTGTCAACAAGCTGATTGCTTGTTTGTTGAGTGTGTTGAGAGCAGTGAAAGTGTGCATGGAATTAAGCCTCTTAATACAGGTTTTTCTTAAAGAAAGGAAAGTACAGAGGGTCCACAAATTAATACATTTGTACAGGTTCAGCTCATATTATGTAACGAGAATTACAGAACTCACTATATGAAACACCATTTCTGCTACACTGATTCCTTTTAACAGAGTAATGACTTAGTTCTACTCTAAGTGAAACTTCTAGTTTAACTAATAGAGGGCCAAGTGAGCACACCAGTCAGACTGTCATAATCATGTTGACCTAAGCGTAACAAGATTCAGTCATGTCTGATAATGATTAAATTAAAGACAATACTGACCAAACACCTGTGTTTTAACTGAGTTAAAACCAGCTTTTGGAACTGATCATTAAACTGAATTACATTATACTGTAGAAAGTGGGCCTGCTTTATTAATTCTCTACTGAAAGCTGTAATACAGTCTTGAATTGTATCTATGATAAACATACAGCACACCTGAGGATATTCCACCTTTATTAATAAATCATTTGGAGTACAACCAGGATTAACTGCCTTGGCTTGTCCTTACTTTATTTAGTGATACCATGGGCAGTTAATTAATTATGTATGATTGAATTAACCTATATATGTTTTTAATTGGAATAAACTTTAGGGCTTTTGTTTCAGATATTTTCTAGAATATGGATACACAAAACATGTAACAAAACATGCAGTGGAAACATAAAGCAATATAAACCATGAGTTTTATGAAAGCCACTTCCCTTTCTCTGAGTTGAAACATGCTTCTCTGAACTGCAAGCTAAGGCGAGAGCTAAGCGATGTGGTAAACCAGGCCACAATGAAAAAACTGTATCTGCAGGAGTGCAAATGATTAATCTGAAAACACACTCGAGCCAACTCTTCATTCAAGTCAAGTGGATAAGGAAGGCAGAGGTGGGAGTTTCTTCATATTTCTATCTGCTATTTTTAATACATAGATGACATTCAGAGCTTTTTTCAAGCCATCATCATCATACTGAATTATCTATACTGTTATTTAATTCTTTAAAATACTTTTTAAGTACTCATTAATTTGACCTAAGGTAATCTTTTAAGATGAAATCATGTACTTTGTAAACAAACTGTACACTATATGGTAAATATTTTTATGTATGTTTGTGTATGTTTAGTTTTGCTTCTCAGAATATCTTAAAATTGGGTTGTCTTTTTTAACTACTGGTTTTGTACATACAAACATGTTTTTCAAATTGGTACTGTGGAAATGTTAAAATCACTTAAAAGTTACAAAGGAGTTTTGAAATTGCAGATATTATATACTCCACCATCTTAAATTGCTTAAATGGTTAAAACTCTTAGTAGTTCACATATTGATATATATATTCTTTCTTGTTTTATTTCAGGATCTATAAATGGTGGTAAAGGTAAAGTGGTTCCCTGACATGATGTTCCTGAGACACAACTTCAGCATTGGCAACAACAGCAACAGTACTTGTGGGATCCATAATACTCTCCCATGGCTTTTTCTGCCCATCAGTTACTCCATCATCTGCTGTCTTGGCCTTATCAGTAACACTATCAGCATGTTTGTCTTCTTCCGGCAGCATGCTAGCACTTCCACAGCAGTGTATATGCGACATCTGACTCTGGCCGACTCTCTCTTGGTCCTTTGTTTGCCACTGCGGATCTACTACCATGACAGCGAAGGTCCATTCTACTTATGCAAATTAGTGGGTGTCTTCTTCTACATCAACATGTATGCAAGCATTTCTTTCCTCAGCCTGATCAGCCTGGACCGCTACCTAAAGATCATCAAGCCAGTCTGGGTTTTCCGCATCCAGAAAGTCTGGTGGAGCCAGATTGCCAGTTGCATCATCTGGATCATACTCTTCATTGGAAACTGCCTCTTCTTCGTGGGCAACAAGCAGGTCAATTCATGTGACAAGATCTGCTTCCACTTCCATGACCAAGGGTTATTAGCAGGCAGCATCAACTTGACTGTGGTGGCCCTCTTTGGCATCTTGATTCTGGTCTTCATTATCTTCTATGTGAAGATTGGGCTGAAACTCCAAACGATGGAGATGGGGAATGGCGACCCCAAGGCACAAAGTCGCAAGCAACAGCTGATCCTGAAGACATACTTGGTACCTGGCATATTCACACTCTGTTTCCTGCCGTACCATTTGGTGCGAGTGCCATATGTTCTGGCTCAGATGGATGTGATCAAAGAACTGGAGAGCAAACAGATGGTGCACTCCTGGAATGAGATTACCTTACTTCTGTCCACTTTCAACAGCTGCCTGGACCCTATTATTTACTACTTCTTGTCCAGCACGTACAGGAAGACTATCCTATGTGCCATCAAGGGCCAGTTTAAAAGCATGTATGATTTGAACAGGAGACGTATCAGCATTAATCGTTCAGTAACAGAAATCTAGCTCTGGAAGTAACTTTGAATAGAGCTTGACTGCAGATATTAAGACAGTGAGAAGTTTGCCCAAGCTGTAAATACAGAATATTGAACACATCATAGTTTTAAGTACATATTGTAGACTTCTGCTTTGAACTGAACTGTTAGTAGGTGATTTTAATGTTTTCGTATCTGTAGAGTATATTACTCATCTACAGAGCAAGTAACCTTTGTCAATTTTGCAGAAAAACAATGTGACCTTTGTAATTGCCTTAAAATTCAAATATTTCCTTCTTATGCATATTTTTTAATGTTATGGTAAGTTGTGTTGTGGTCAGTGTGTGGGTGTTTGTGGTATGTTTTATGCGGTACATGGTAGTGGGCATGAGTGTGTTCAGTGCTTATTGAATGATCACACTTTATGTTGACTGTGCATTTCATCATTGCGAAACAGACATTCAAAGTTTCAGAATAATCAGGAATTTCCCACTGACTGTGACCTACTCCAGGTGATTTCTTAGACTGTTGCACATGTGTATGCCCATCTATAGAAATGTAGAAATATGAAGATAAATCTGTTTGTCTCATTTTATTTTCAGTAGTATTATTTTGCAATGTTTTTCTCATTATTAAAAAAAAAAGTGTTATTTAAAATATTTACATAGTAAAATATAAAATTAAAGTGGAATAAAAGTGTAATCTCATAAATATATTGTGTTAATTTATATGTAAACATTCTTATGACATTGTGTTCCTCAAGCTAGATTCATAGATCCATACAGGCCTACTTCCTTCTTTTGGACAGCTGCAGTGGTGTGTTGGAGAATTTTTTTCCCCCACTTATCTATAACCTTTTTGAAAGCCACAATTTCAATTAAATACTGCATAGAAATTAGGAACTACAGCATGTATGAAAAGTTCTGGATAAAAGAGCACAAATAAGGTACCATTACGTGGAAAATCATGAAGTTACAGATTCAGATCCAAATCTTCAAGGTTACTGCTATAAACATACACTCGCATCTACCAGTGACCTTCTGGTTTAAAGACAAGGAAAACTGCCCTCTGATGATATATCTGGGTTTAATGTAAGCTGTCTGAAATTTTAATTCTTGCACAATGCATGTTAATTATTATAGTGAGAGCAGAACGACAGGGGAAAAGAAAAAATGATCCAAATCACAATTCTGATGAAGCCTAGGGATAGTAAATGCTAGTTTTAGGCCGGAATACTCACTGAACTCTACTAATACTGACCCATAGTAATGTAATATCAACTGTCTCCTATCCCAACATACCTGATTCAGCTCAATTATGACTCCATGAGCTGGGTGAGCTGGATCAGGTGCGTGAACTCGAGCAACCGTCCGGTGCTTCAGGAGAAGAAAAATACTGGCTTAGTGCCATGTTGAGGGAGCCTGGGTGAGGCATATTTTTTCACCTACTGCTTTTTTTCAACATGAACATATATGAATTCAAAATATTCTGGTGTTACAAAGAAAACAAGAAAACGAGCAAAACAGAGGTACGACAGTCTTAAACTTCTCATTCTTTCTGTCATTCATTTTTTCTAATATTTTTTTTTAGATTGCTTTAGAATAGATGGTAATGTGAGGCTGGTTTTGCTAGAACACAGCAGAATTAGCTTAGCATTCTAAATACCCAACACATCTTCTTTCATAAATATATATGAGTAATTTCCAGTGGACTGAAAAGCAAACGAATGGAATGTAAAGTTATAAATCAAAATTGTTCAAATTAATTATAGAAATTATAGAAATAAGTTATTTCATGTTGTAATTCCCTAACTAGGAATTAGCTTGGGGATGGTTAGCTTGCTAACATCTTGTGAAGTAAAGCTTCTAGTGTGAAATGGCTGGGAAATTCAAATCTGTTAAATTAAAAGCACAAAAAGGAGATGACATGTTGCTTAAAATGTACATTGAAAATGAAAGGGAATCCTTTTACATAACAGATGAATGCTGATGGTCTAGTGACTCAGTCAACCTAGCAGATTAGTCTTCATTCACTTTTAATGTAACTTCATACAGCAAGTTTATGAAGAGTTAGCATAATGCATTTCTAAGTTTTGTTAAACACTTAATGAACAAATGAATGTGACAATTATTAGTTCACTCAATGAGAAGCATTGTATAATATAGCTGCACTTAGTATGGCATCTATTATGCCTCACTACTTATCTGGTGAGCAGTGGCCTTTAGAATCTGACAAAATGTTGAGCATTAATTATTTTTGTCAGAAAATTCATATTTCATATAAGATAATTCCACAGGATTGTCCAACCTTAAAAATCAGTTACGTTTGCTTGCTAATTCTCTTGAAATTATTTAAAATAATGATTATGCCACCAAAATCTTGTCCAAGTGCAATCTGAACACATACATGAGCACAGTGATTCAATGTTCTGTTGCAGTAGTGCATATAATCATGCTACATTTTGTGCATTAGAGTTGATGGTGTATGTGTACACATTTTAGTTATGGACAGATGTTCTCTGGCTGGTTTAGGAAAAACAGAGCAGAGGTGTGGTAGAACCACGTTGATAGATTCCATTTTTGCGGCCTTACTCTATGGACCATCTCCAAAATAGTGTATTCAGCACAGCAGTTGTGAGCATTCATTTGGTAAATATTCATATTCATATTTTAATTGCACCTTTTATTTCAGTGTTGCTGTGTTTATCGCAAAATCAAGAAACCTTAATGCTACAAAACAACTTCTTATGCAACTACATAATTTAAGTGTCATTTTATTTCCTGCCTATCAATATCCTTGTTTACTGCCTCTTTGATCATCTTGCTTTTATGCAGATTTGCAGTTTGCACTGATGGTGATAAGGCCTAAGATGTAAGCTTTAAGACAAAATCGTAATACTGGCCTTGATTGTATCAGTGATGTGGTTGAAACTGAAAGTTGAATGGCATATGAGAAGTAGGCCATGTAGCTGCTGCACATATGTTTACAATAAAACCCCCTTTCAGAGCAGCCCAGGAAGTAGCTATACTCATAACAGAGTGAGCTGTAGCTGATACAGGCATAGAGCGGGTGGCACTTTCAGAAGCCAGTTGAATGACCTCCACAAGCCAGTGTGAGAGCCACTGCTTTGAAAGTAGAGAACCTTGCCTCGCCCAGTGAAACACACAAGCAGCTGGCCAGTCTTATGAATCTCTGCCGTAGCTAAAACATAACATCATAGTGCAAGAACTTGAGACTATTTCATCTGGCATCTGACTGTTCTGTGTATACTACAAGATAAATGGACTAATTAATAAACTCCAGGGACAATCATTCAAGCCCCAGTAAAGAGGAAACATTCAAGCCCCAGTGGAGACAAAGAGGGCTGGCAGAAAGTGCAGGCAGGCCTCGCTGTAGACCTGATCTAAACACCTGTTTTACATGCAGTCTCTTCGTCCTTTTCAAGAAGGAAACTATCAGTTTGTTTGAAACCAAGGAAGAACCCACATCTAAGGCAGATTTGTAAATCTTAATCATGGCGGGTAATTCCTAGGCCTCGAGTAGTGACTGAGGAAAGGAGAGAACCGACTTTGTAGTGCAAGATGTATGGTCAGTCTGTCTACACACCATCTTCAAATGCTAGCATGCAAAGCTTGAGGACAGAGCTTGTGCAAGATTGTGGACATAATCTCACTAGTAATTAACTTTGAGACCCACACCCATAGTTGGAGAAACTCTGGGCAGGGGTGCCAAACCTAACCCTTTTAACTAGAACAGCACGTCTTTCAAGTGGAGAGGCCCTTGCAGCAGAGATATCATCTGTGGAAGCCACAGCTGTTGTAGCCATTGCAGGGCCAACAGAATTTCTGTATCTCTCCCTCAAGTCTCTGTATATAATGGCTGGATTAAGCAGCGCCAGAGGAAAGGGAAAACAGGTTATTAGGCCAGTCATGAGCTACAGCATCCTTACCCAGCGAACCATTCTGATCCAGCAGTGAGTAGTTTCCTGCAAAGTGAAGTACACCTGTGCTTCCCCAAACATCTCTCAAACCATACTGACCACTTCAAAGTGTAGACACCAATTGCCCAGGTTCAATGTCTGACATAAGAGAGCCTCATGGCGGACATGCCAGGCAGAAGAACAGCCCCTAGAGAGAGATAACTGGGGTAAGCCTACTCCCAGAGGTCCAGAGAAAGTGCCAGCACTAGAACATGCCAATTTCACAAGACAGGAAAGAAATGTTTTAGTACCAGTCACTCTACCCTCAGCTTGTGGAAGTTGATATACTCCACTCTCAGCGCTGTGGCAGCGAGGATCAGTGCCCACTGTTTGTCTTGGGAGAGGCAATGTAGCCATATATGACTGGCTTAGGGCCAAGCTTGAACAGCAGGTCCTGAGTGGGACCTAAACAAGCTATTTTGAAAAGCTGCTAAAAACTCATCCACAAAATACTGACGCAGCAGTCAGTCCAAAAAAGGTACAGCAGCAATGCTGGCCTGTCCAACATAACAGCGCTGTGAGCTGTGAGCATGGCAGTCGTTGACTGTTCACTAGACCACTAGACCACTGGGACATGGAAACATAAGCTGACACCCGAGAGGGTTGAGTGCTCTGCATTGACTCTGGTTCTAAACACTCTTGGGGTGGCATAGGACTGAACGTCTCAAGCACTCACCCACTTTGATATTGTGAAGTAATCATTGGGTCAGTAGTGGGTCTCATCTGAGCTAGTCCTGCTGAGAGTCCAGCCACTGCTTAACCAATATTTGTTTTTCCCTAATACTTAAAGCCCTAAATAATGTGTATTGGACTAGTATTTCATAGCCTTCTTTCAGTGTCACATAGCAATTTTTTATATTTTATTCAACTATTTGGACACATGTCGTGTCCAGGAGGGTGTGAGGAATGTTGTTTTTTTCTTTTTGTGTGTTCTGTGTTTGTGTCTTTTCTGTTTTCTCTGTTTTTAATTATTTTGGGTTGGCAGCGCCGGGGAGCACTGGGTCCACCCTAGGGACGATCAGGGACGCTCCGCCCTAGGGACGCTCGAGCCAGTGGTAACAAGCTGGATGGTGGGGCTTGGGGCCTTTATCAGCATGGTGGCGGCCATGCTTCAGTGTACGTGGATTCCTGGACATTTTCAGGGGAAAGCTTGGCCAAGAAGACTTTCTCAGGCGACTGGAATGCTGCAGCCTCGCCACACTTGAGTCGTGAGAGCGTACTAGAGAATCAGAGTCCAAGTCTAGGGCTGGCAACGGTGGTGAGGCGAGCTGAGTCGCGGTGTGGATGGCTTCCTTTTGTTCTCTCTTGTAGGTGTCCTGCTGCTGTATGGAGAAGCCTTTCCAGAGCAGAAGGAGCGAAGGAACAGAAGGAGGCCGTCAGTGCAATTGAGCAAGTGAGCCAGTGCAGAAACCCCAGCCGGCTTGAAGGGAAGTGGCTAAGCTACTGAGTGTGTGTGTGAGCCAGTCTTGGGCCGACGGGGAAAGAGTACGGGCTGAGGTTTCTGTGCGATCGTGTCTTGTAGAAACTCTAGGCATGCCGGATGGGAGGAGGACGCCAGGGACGAGACCCAGCGACTGTCGTGACTGGTGGGTTGGATGGACGCCACTTCAATACACTGTGAGGAATCCTCGGTGGATGAATGGGACTGAAAGGGTGAAGTAAATGTATCGTGTCTGGGGGCCGTGCACCAGGAGCACGAGGGACATTTGGCGCTGCCACGAAGGGGGTTTGAGTTTTTGTTTTTTTAATTTATTTTGGTTGAGAGGGCCTCATGGTGGCTACCGAGGCCCAGGAACTATTAAGGTTGTTTATTTATTTTCTTTTTTCTTTTTATTAATTGAATGTGGATTTCGTTCTTGTCCGTGTATGTATGTGTTCATCTTTGTTTCCCCCTTCCCTCATAACAAACCGTGTCTGGGTGCTGGGCTTTTTGCTAGAAGTGTGCGTAGTGAGTATAAGAACTATGTTGCTTTGGGCTCTAGTGTGAGGTGCTATGTGCAGGAAACTCTGCTGTGCAGAACATGGGTGTTTGGGTGGGGGGTTCAGACCAGAGAGAGACCATATATGTGCCAAGAACAGAAACCATTCAATAAAAGGGATATTGAAAATCAGCTTTCGTTTGAGGTTGGTTCTTTTCCATTGTACTGTGTCCGAGAGATCCAAAGGAGTAAAAACAAGCTTGTCAACCAAAATAAATACTGTTGGGGCCTTTTACCCTGGGTTACCACACACAACGCACAAAATAAAAATACAAAACAGATCACCTGTTTCTCTCTCTTTTTTTTTTTTATTGTAAACATCATTTAAAATATTTACTTATAAGCAGTGTATTGATTGATGCTGCCTTATCGAAAAATGCTACCTTGAAGCTTATTCAGTTTATACAGTCAGTTTATAACACTGATAATGATGAGTAATAGGCTGTATGTCTCGGCCGGTTTTCAGGGAGGATTATAATGGTTATAAAGCTATAATGTTCCCAGCACCCAGTCTCTGAGAGTAACTTGTTTTTCTATACAAACTAGATGAAATGTGAATGCCCTGCAGTGGCAAATAGTTTTGATTTTATATTTGATTAGATTACATTAATGTTTAAAATGAGATTTACAGAAATATTTGAGCTGTAACTGTGTTAAATGGAACAGTGCTGTCAAAAAGCTCCATATTTGTTTAAAGTAACCAAATGTTACTGCACGTTATTGCCCATTTCTTCATATAGCAGTACTTTAAAAATAAAAGTGCAAAATACACTACTTTTGAATTCATTATTGAATTTTGAGTATATCAATATGATTAATCATGATTAATCATAGAAAATCATTTGATTAATTTTTTTAAAATCATTACCCAGCATTAATAATAGTAATTCATAAGTCTTACACAAGCACAGTTTATGTAATTACAAGCATCTCACATGTTTTTCTGTGTTTTTAGAATCACAAATAAAAATGAATTTATTTAGTTTGACTTTTAAACACCATATTTGACCCCATTTTTAAAGTTCCCATAAATTTCATATTTTAAAGAAATCTGTGGTTCTACACAACATATGATTGCCACGATAGAGCTCGACCGCTTACTTGCCTTTAAGCACACTTCGAGTGGACAAAGACTGAGCGTTGATGTGAACTCTGAACATGTGCAAGGGGAGGAAGGAACAGAAACCAGAGTGGGTTTCTTATCTTATGTTAAAAGGTCAATGGTGTCACCATAAAGGATCACAAATAAATGTGTACATTTAAAAGAACTTGACTTGTCCTTGTTCATTGCTGCTACTCCAGGAGATCCTTAGAAACCATAGGAAGGAAAGGAAAAATGGTTAGTAAAAGAAAACTTTAGCAGTATAAAAAAAAACAAACCAGCTTATTGAGGTGGGTGATCTGAAACCTTGGCCACCACATGGGACATATATTCTTGGAGAACATCATTGTCACTTAAAGTAAGAAGCAAAAAACACCCAATTATAATTGCCTGGTAGTACCTTACTTACAAGCTGTGAGAGAGTGGGAATGAATGAAAATTCCTGGCCAATTCCCAAATTAGCTCAGAGGAGCAGTACACAGACCAGATCTGGTTTTGAGTCCTTGATAGTACTTCACTAGGCATGACTGAATTCCAACCCTGAGGCTTAAGGAACAGGTGGAAGATGTGGACCACAGTTCAATGCAATGTCTTCCAACAGACATTGCATGAATAAAAGTTAGCAGTTTGACAGAAATGAGCAGAGTAGGATGGCGTTTGTGAGTGAGTGTCAATCTATATATGTATGGTTGCTGCATTACTTGGTGTGTCATGTATGACTGGTATTCAGAATTCTCTGTCTGCAGTCTGCAACGGAGCTTTATTACAACCAAAATGACATACCAGTGTGGTGGGGCCATCCATAATGGAAGACAGGGGCATGGGCCGCTTGAGGACTGGAAACCAGTACTCCCAAAGTAGCTCTTTCAGATACATGCAGCATTAGCAAGAACTCAGTCCTATGTAAGCACAGCCCTCTGTGAAGTGCCGTGCATTGAGGCACCAAATGCACATCCCCAGCTCTGTGGCAGGTCCAATCTCCTGCCTCACCAGAATGCGGGATTTTGTGGAGCCATGGCTGGTTCATGTTACCCAAGGCTGCGCCCTCAGTGATGAATGCCAAATACAGTATGTCCAAGGGATCCCGCACGGGCAGGCTGCTGCTTGCTAGTGCCACCGCCCTACACTTTGTCCTCTACTACTTAACCAATAATTGATGCCACATTGTGCACTTATGCTGGCACTGTAGTGTGCCTCTAGATGTGGCTAGGCCACCAGCCAGACAAACTGACACCACTACAGGACACTGCCCACAATCCCTACCAGCTGTGGTGCACAGCCTGGGAAACAGCCGATGCACACAGGTCGGGAGGTCTAAAACCACAAACAGGAATGTACACAGACACCAGCGTAGGTGCACAATGGAGCTTTATAACCAAAACAACATAGCAGTTTAACATTACCAAACAAAACCAGCAACACTTACGGTGGAAATAAACCACAGGCTCTCTTACTACCCTGCTTTCTTTCTCTCCCCTCTCTGGCCATACTTCCCAATTCTACTGGAGAGTCCATGTTCTTAAAGAGTCTTGGCTCCTCCTTTAACACTGTTCACCTGGCTGCCGTCAAGGGAGGAGCCCCATGATCAGTCCTGCAGGCCTGTGAGGGTGCTCCACCTCTTTGCCTCACAATATTGACAGACACCTGTGACTTTCCGATGAGATGGGATTTTTTGTGGGCTTAACCTGTCTGCGTCCCCCTATTGGTGGCATCCCGGTGAATGGGACGGAAACCTAAATACGCATTTTACACCGTGATTGGTGTATTTTCATGCCAATTTCTTTTCTTTAACCAACAGTGGAGGCTGTTATAGTTTGAAAGAGCCCTCCTGCAAGTTTCTAGGACCTCCCTAGGCTGTGATATATTCAAAAATATACAAGGACAGCTTCTGACTGGTCCAGTTTTGATGGACAACAACACGGACCAGTGACTGGGTAGCCGTAATTTACATATACAGCCTTGTAGCCAACCCCCAGAGCTTCCAAACAGTATGTGGGTGTCGACAGTTCGGTAATGGCATGTTGACACACTGGCCACTTCAGGTTGTTTCATCAACTCCTTTTCTACAGAATGAATGCAAAAGAAGTGATGTTGAAGCATTAATTGATTTATAATTCTGTGGTAAACATAAGGATGTCTCCAAACAAAATGGCATCTCTGAATGGTACTGCTTGCCCTAAAAGACTTATAAAAACTGAATGTTTTATAAGTCTTTTAGTGCAAGCAGTACCATTTTTGACCTCAAACTTTGATAAGTTGAAAAGTACTGTGCCTATGGATTTTCAGTGTTTTCAGGCCCTTTTGCAAAACCAGGAAGATAAGGAACGGCTGAATTCAGAAACCTTTGACACAAGCATATGTAAACTGTGGTATTTCACCCTGTGTTGCTGTTTGAACATAAGTTTATATATTTTACTTCTCTGGCACATGAAACTTCAGAGTCTTAGCTGTGAAATGAGTCCAACCACAAACAAAAATAATAAAATAATAAAAGTTATGAGCTTTTAAAATGAGCTGCAAAAACCCAATATGGCCACTGACTGAATTGTGAAAATCCAGTAAGATGGAGTAAAATTATTCTGAACCATGCTACCAGTGAATTTGTGGTATGCATAGTTGGAAATGGATGGAGATTTTTTTTATTATTAATTTTTTAAAAAATTCTTTAAAAGTTGAAGGACCTTAATCCAGTCTTGCCTCTTTTCCGCCAAAAGGTCCAACTCGAGCTGTCCCTCTAATAAACTCATTCCTGATCCTGTCTATCCTCATGACTCGCAACGCAAGCCTTGGATGAGGAATCTGGAACAGACAAGAGTTGAGGTAAAAGGAAAGGCGTGGGCACCGGTGAGCAGGGCTGTAGGTGGTTGAGCTGTGGTTTCTGTGAGGTGAGGCAGAAGTGACCAGCTTCTTTAATTCCTCTGGGCTTGAATCTGCAGGCATGAGAAAAGTTGTTAATAGTTGCAAGAAGATTTGCAAGAATATTTCCAACTTTCTTTTCACTGATGCTGAGCATGGACTGCGCTTATCCATGTCCAGCTGTGCACCTTTTAGTGGCACTATTTGTCCGCCACGCATTGGCTGCTGGTACACAAGAATGGTGCTGACTTGGTGTGGTTGTTTTCCTCTGTGCCATGTGGATGTGGAGCTGTCCATTCAGCACCTTGCTTGTGGTTTGTTGAGGAGTGACTGTGTTTTGTTGCACCGGGCCAAAGGCATTGCGCCATCCACTGTAGTGAGGCATGGTTAGTAGTGAGAATAAAGTGTTGCTAGGTAGTACTGCTACTCTCCCACTGCCCATTTAATGGTCAAGGCTTGCGTTCAATCACTGTGTAATGGGTTTTTAGTGGGGATCAGTTTTATACTCATGTGAACAACGGGATGCTCCTCTCTGTTAAAAATCTGGAAGAGAATGGGACCCAGGAAAGTCCCGATTTGTGAACCATCGATGTGTACCAGAAAGGGGTTAAATCT
>JBBJLS010000023.1:634486-655259 GCA_037577275.1 Bryconaethiops microstoma
CCCAAGTTGCTCCAGGGAGACTGTCCCCCGTAGTTAGGGAATGGAAGTCGCTTTGGATAAAAGTGTCTGATAAATGCCGTAAATGTAAAATGAGCAAATTTATCACAAAATAATAATTCTTAAAAGAGCGAGAACATTTGAGTGCAAATATTAATGATCTAATAGTGCTTGGTGACTTTATCAAGGGGCTGTTTACAGAAAGTGAATTCCAAAGCTTTTGCAGACAAATTACTCCATCCCTAAAATCTCTCTCCACTCTGCCTAGCTGAGGTGAGAAGTATGTCCATGTTTAGGCTTGGGTTCGGTATGGGGCAAAGATAACACTCTTCCAGCAGGGATTCTGATGGTTCTTTATTCAGTACCAAGGGTTGGGAGGGAGGTATATCCTTAGTAATGTGTCATGGTTATAATCAAATCCAGATTGATTATACAAGACATTGCTATGGTCTTTTCTTATTTCTGCTCTTTTTTTCGCATTTGCAACCTGTTAACCTATTTTTCCCCCTTGCTACCCAGCAGCCCTTACAAGAACAAAAGAAATGTAAATAAAATTACAAGGTAAATACCTGCAGCAGATTTTGTATATAATTAAAAATGGAAAAAATCTCTCTTTACATTGTGTTTTTTTTCTGGTAAAAGTTATGATTTACCATTTGGGGACTAATCAGTTCAAAGAAATACATCAAGCTGAAATAAACCAAATGGAACCATTAGTCCACAAATGGCAAATGAAAAGACTTCTGCATTGTCATTCTTTACTGTATAAGCCTTTATTTGTAAAAAGTCAGTTGGTTAATTATAACCCTTTTTTTGTACCACATACTGTTACATTTTGTATTAGTAAAAAACACATTTGCTCAAACACCTAGAAAAGCTGACTGACAACATTACATTAATCGGCACTGACAAGATAAAAAGAAAAAAAGAAAAAAGAAAATACAACTTTTATACTTTACAAATGTTGATTTCATGAAGACAAATCATACCCCCAAATGAATCATAACACCGTCAGATATGAACAGAAGCAAAACCAAATGTTTAATGTAAACGGAACCAGTACTACACAAAAACGAAATGCTGTTTTACTCTCAGGGCATGATGTAGAAGTAGAAATATATTTCCTTTCTATGAGAAAACAACAAAGATAAGAGAATGATTCATTAAAAAATACAACAAATACAGGCAACTAGAAGTGAAAACAAACAGTACTGAAGAATGATTTCCTCTCCAAATCACTTGTGGATTGTTTGCCTTTGATAAGTTATGATTTTCTGGGGTTTTTTCTCCATCTAAGTGGGCATTTTTTCTTACTTGCACTGTATTTTTGGAACAAAGGTCATGGTAATTGAAATATCCTCCTGAACCACAGAACTATTGCTCAGCAAAATAAAAAGTCACTGAGCCAACCCTTTTCTCTCTAATGATTTAAAATGACCAATACCAATAGCCCATAATCTAGAGGCATTTCACCTGGCAAAGGCAATAAAAAGAAAAAAAAAGAAATAAGTAAAATGTACCATTTTCATAGCTCATGTTCTGGTGGTGCTTATGTGTATTTAAACCCTAATCACTTCTAAGAGATGTTAGTAGAAAACTTTACCTTGACTGAAATGCTAACTAGGTCTCTATTCTGTAAAGGCAAGAAGAATGATGATGTGCATTTCCCATATTTTTATTACCTGTTAATGATTTTGTCAGTTGCACTCCTGCTCTCTCTGTTTCCTTTTTTTCGCTATTTTCTTCAAGTTTTACAGGGTTCAGGTGAGATCTCTGCCACCCCCAAGAAGCAGTGCAACATAAAAGCACATCAACATTTAAATCCTTTCTCATCTTGCATGTGAGGCAGAACATATGACCAGTTTAAAATTCAAAAGAAATATGAAAATAAACCTTTCGGGAAAAAAGTCATGCTAACCAAAACCGGTATCTTTTTGTGTTGTTGCTGTTGTTGTTGTTTTTCTGTCTTTTTTTTTCCTTTTTCTTTTTTCAGAGGTTTCATTTGCAGAAGTTATGCAGGTGCTGCAAAAGCTGTCCATGCCAGTCGCAGTGAGGCTAGCTGTTACTACCAACTGCCCTGTTTAGTTTCATGCATTAAGAAATATAAGTGAAAGATATCATATTTACAATACAATTCACATGTAATTACACATATACACAAGAGGCAAGAAAAATTCACATTGAAATCAGATTTTTGTATTTCCTTTTTCTCGAGTTTTGCGGTGAAAGACAAAAATTATATACTCAATTAAAACCTCTTTGATGGTTTCTAGCGTTCATGTCAAAGGCATGAGAATATCGAGGTGACTCATTAAAGTGTTTGGAATGGATGTAAATGAAGTGCATGACAAGACTGACGAATGTCCTCCATTGTCACAGGATTTTTTTCACCCCGCCCAATCCCTGATATTATATAAAGCTCTCTCTCAATCATTCTATGTCTTGCTCGTTATCTCTCTCTCAAACACACACACACACACACACACACACACACACATCTCTCTCTCTCTCGCTCTCTCAATATATATATATATATATATATATATATATATAACTCTTGCAGTGAATATTAACAAAGAGATAAAGGAAATCAAATAGATATTAGTTCTTCCTAAACCATTAAGACACCTAACAATTCAGTGAAGTGAATCTAACACTGTGACACATTCTCCAAAAAAGGCCAACAATCATCTCAGTGACCAGAGTGCTACCTTGACATAATGTCATTCGTAAGTCTCAGAAGTATTATGCTCCTCACATGAATATTGTTTTCAGCTTGGCATGTCCATAATTGTAGAAGGGATCCATGAGGACATGCACTATGATTATTACCCCTAAAAAAGCTAAAAACAAAGGTGTAGGTCTTACACACTCTGAACAAACCGTGTTTTGCTGGGTAGTTGAATATCAGTAATTTGTCATATTCTCCCTAACTCACAGTTTTATGGTACACAGAATGACAGAGCTCTCAGTCACTAGGGGTGAAGATGCTAACAGGTTTATCAACTTGCCATCAAAAGAAGCTAATGGTCTTGCTCCTCAGGACAATGGAGACCACTGGAGATCAGCAACTACTGACCAACATTTTAGAGTGTCCACAACACAATGGCAGGGAAAGATAATCTAAATGGATCCATTCATTTTCAAAATTTGCTCCTAGCAAACTGAACAACATGATAGTGGCACTACGTGATAAGGAACAAAAGTGAAGTTTTTGGGAAGCTTTATCACGAGTGGGCCTGCTCTTTTTCCACTGTTCAATAAACATCAGAAATTTTTAACTGAAAAACATGAAGCCAAGATAAACAAGACAAACATGACTACAGTGGTTAGTTCATTGGCAAAGACTGCCACAAGACAAACACCTCCTTTTCAGCCTGGTGTTGCTACATGTTTGAGCTTTTTGGCCAGTTGACCACTGTAAACTAGCATATCGGTCTTTAAAGTAAGCAGTTAATTTCAGCACTAATGACTGTAAACGTCATGTTCAGTTTTTAATGCTAATGTGATTTGCATTAAGTCACACACTGGGAAATGTCCTCAGCTTTATATGTTCAGCATTTTGATGTACATGTTTGCCCGCTTTTTGTTGTATATTCGCAGTAATATTTTGTTTCACGTGGCTTATAATTTTGGTAGCATCAACAACAGTACTGTCCTGTGTCCATATTAAACATGGATTCAGTGATTTACATGGGTTAACTAATCAGATATCTAAATTGGATTTGTGCCACTTTTCTGGGAAATACTTTGCCCTTTACAGAATACTTACTGTTGTACATATTTTAATGTTAGATTACATTAATCAATAATCGAAGCTTGTGTTTTCATGTTCGCAGCAAGCAGTATTGTCATTATTGTTCCTCAGTCTATGACTGATCAGTGACTGATCAACATTTAACCATGATTATGTGACTACTGTGACCATTAAGGCTTGAATTGACTTGCTGCATGGTATTTGCATTGTATTGCTCTGGTAATATACTCCATGCGTGAAAATGTTTTTTGTGATCTCATTAAGGCAGATCTTGCAGGGCAATAAACGATGCCCAACAAACCAGCATTCTACCGAAAATCTGAAGTTTAAGATCACTATGAATTAGCGCTGGTGCTACAAGAATATGCTGATGAGCAACAAAATATCTGGAGATGACATGCTTACTGGCTTGACAAACTGCTAAGCCAAAATGCTTACTCTCCATTCTTAGTTACATGTCTGTGTGGCACAGAACAATGTAACACTGCTATGCAGCAAATCTTAACTCTGTGCACTGTTCAGGCTTAAGTTAAATGAGTATCGCAGAGTAAGAGTGCATAGAAACCGCAAATATAGTGGGAGATTACACTAACTAATCAGTAATTGTACAGACACAATAGAAAACCTGTACTGCCTGTACATCTAAAGCATATAAGGATAAGGATTAAGCCATGATAAAGATATGGGCTACATTTACTTCACATATTGAAGTTTCTCTTTTGAAAAATCCACTTTAGCCTTCAACTAGGCTTAATCTGTGTATATTCACATATTAACAAATTGGACTAGCTACTTCAGAAAAGTTCTTTTCTTTACAGACAATCTATGAAGCTACCAAATGTTTCACTTTGTTCTAGGGTCAGCCACTGAATGATAAATACTGTACCTTAATTTTCTAGCTGATTGATAAATCTACAGTGCACTTTTATCAGATGTAAAAATATATTTTTTCCTTATTTGTCATGTTGTGCAGTCATATTGTTTAAAGGCAGGGGCATTCAAATGACATGAATGAGAGCTTGTATGTATGCATGCTACCAAGCATTCTGGCAATGTTCATGTTTGCAGTGGCCTATAGCCAGGGATTGACATAAACAGTACGCAAGTATAAATTGGCGTTTGTGGTACGCGAAGGCGCGGCAGTTCTCAGTATTCACAGCGCAAATGCGTACCTAATTTGAGTAACTTCATACTGCATGCTCCGTCCCACCCCTCGACTTCACAGTCCGAGACACGGCTGAGACACAGACTTCTGCGCGCAGGACTTCACAATGCTTTACAAGACAGTTAGCAGCTAATATTAGCACGCACCCCCAAACCACAGCCGAAGCACAGAGAAAACTTTTAATTTTGGTGCGTACCAGTTGATTCATGTAGGTACTCATTAGAGTACTACAGCAAAAAAATTACGTCAACCCCTGCCTATAAGCCTGTTTCCCTCTCTCTGAAAATATCTTGGCCTTTGCTTTCCAAACTCATGAACCCCATCAATCACTTGATTTCAGCTAAGGTGATGGAGTTCCCACTCTTGAGGTATTTGATGTTATGACCTCACTGATCCGGGCAACTATCAGCCTACACTATACTAAGTAAACATACCACCTAGTCTTTGTCACACACACATGAATTATTTCACAGTTATAGTAATATTTTACTTGTCAAGTGTGCATTTTATCTTTCAGATCAATTTCTGCAGCATACTGAATGTCTGGTTATTGGTTTCCAAGGCCTACAATACACCATTGACTTGTCCCAATGTTTATAGTCCAGCTTGCGCTTAGTCCCAACTCACTGTGGTATATATCCAAGGACTAATATAAATAGATATTTTAAGCCAAGTTGTAACAAGTTCAAAAAATGTACTTGACGGCCTTTAGAATACTATTGGCCTCTTTACCCTGCTCAGAAAATTTCTTGTTGCCCTCTTTCCTTTGCTTCTCAAAGTAAATGTAGCATATTAGAGGTCTATCAGCCATTCTCTTTCTATTAGTCATAGATGAGCCATATTAATTACAGAATGTTACAGTATGATCTGGGATAGTTGAGAGCCAGGGGACTGTGCTGGGCTCTGAGGACTGAGACCTGCTCAGAATGTCCTCTACCTGGACTACAGCAGAGTTCATGGCTCTCAACCCACCATGTCTTTAGTAGGTCCACTGGAAGGTCCACTGGACCTCATTGCTGACAGCCTACCTAAACACTGCACACTGCACCCTCTACTTCCTTGTTGACCCAACCAACACTGCCTAGTTGGTGTCTGTCTACATGTGCAGCTTGAGCAGTTTGAGCACGGGGGCTTTAAGTTGGGTGCCTTCGAACGTGGACTGGATGGAGCTGAGCTCGGTGGGTCCGTGGATGTATGGATTTTGAAGCTATTAGCATATGTGGCAGGCTCAATGTGATCATGTAGAGATGGACAGAGGTCTGACAGAGGCCTTGCAGCATGACATGGTAAATGGAACCCTACATAGATGTGGCTAATTGAGACAGAGGAAATAAAAAAGTGGATTATGGATTATAGGCCTTTTTGGTTGTCACTTCAGTTCATGGCTTTTATCGTACATCTCGTTTTGCCCCGTAAAAGACTCAGAAGCTCTTTTTTCCTGATCGTGCTGATGTCATCAGTCTTTGGGATTGAATCCTAAGATGTGTAACATCAGGGCTGTGGGTGGGTCTGCAGTAAGGTGAAAGGTCAAAGGCTGCTCCGCCCTCTTTGACTTCAATGATCGACTGAGGACACCTCCTTCAGGTTTCAGACAGGCACGTTATAGGAACCAAAAAACAACAACGTGAATTGTTCTCAGGATGAGCCACTACAATGAGTGAGTTACTACATACAATATCAGGTCACACTATGGACTGATCGCTTGACTTAAATATAAAACAGATTTAAAAACAATTACTACCTCTCCTGTTTTAATACACAATGCTCTTTTTTTCTTTTTTTTCTTTACAACATCATGTAGTTGATGGACTTATTTCAAATCCAAGCTCTGACAGACAACTGTAGCTCACCATGGTCCCCCTCATGTCTTCAGACAACACAAAACTGTATAAGGTGTTCATGAATGCTGTATCTACAAAACAGATGTATTGCACTAAGAACAAGAATAAAGCAAGTTTACAACTATACTACCTAACCATGTCAATGAAGATACTGAGTGAATGTACACTTGAAGTTTTTTTTCCTTTTCTCAAAACAAACCAAAACAAACCAATAAACTAAATGAACAATTCATATCTGTGGCTCGTTATCTAGCAATGCGCTAACTCTAGAACTCTATGTTTAAATAACGCTTTCCCGAACATTTTTCAAGATAAAATTATAGCAACCAGAGTAGTCAGAATCCTTAGACCCAGAATGAAAAATATATACCCCAAGACTGCTCGCAAAAGAACATCATGAATAAAGAAATGAAAAAAAGGCTCTGGGCGGGACTTTGTGGTTTCAGAACGCGGGGATGGCCGTCCAGTGTAAACCATTGACCAGAGCTTTATGTTTGAGAAAGAGAAACGGTCTCTCACAAAAAAATCAACGAAAACAACACATAATCCAAAAAAGGTTGCTGTACAGTGTAGAAACGGCCAGTTCCGTAAGTCTTTTCCATGGGAGGCAGAGGAGGGTTTGGGAGGCGCAGTGAATGGAGCTTTGGGGGAGAGATGTTCTTCTTGGTCAGCGGCCAAAAGCACACAAGCCACCCCTGATTTTATGAGCAGCAGTTGGGAAAGGCTGATTACAGTGTATGTCAATAAAAAGCCAATGAGACGCTCTGAAGTGTCCTTTTTTGTCTTGCAATCTTTCTTTTAGCAAAAATATCATGCAGTCTTTAGTTCCAGACCCTCTCTGGGGTGAAACGGGGCAGGGGACTTTTCATGGTTGTATGTTTGTAATTACAGAAGGAAAAGAAATTCAAATGCTTCAAATGTTTGTCTCGAATTATTCTTAAACATTCAAGTCAATCTATATAATACTTTTTTTTTTTTACATCAGAAAAGTTCTTTTGAATTTACACACGCATGTGTATATAGAAATATAATATATAGAAATATGCATATACATATGTATGAACTTTATCCTATATGTGTATACATATTTTCTCAATTGTATCAAAGCCAATTCAATGTGCTCTCAAAATATGGCCCATGTTTCCTAGATGGACACACATCAATTCACATAGTACAACCAGTAGATAAGGTTGAAGAATCCAAATGTGATGGGGAAAATCACTCGGGACCACTTGTCAATGGTGCTGACATCCGTTAGGTTGGGGATTTTCAGCTTCAGCTTGGACGAGCGCCTCCGTAGCCGGCAGTTAGCGCGGCTGCGCATGGCACTGCGGTCCAGCGAGTGATGACCAAAGCCGTCCCGCGAGGCCATGGGCTTGCGAAACTGTACGCCAGAGCTGTCGAAGGACATGACAGAGTTCCGCGAGTCACTCACGCTGCTGCCCACATCTGATGGCATGACCTCATTGTTCATCTCCAGAGTGGTGAGGAGAATGTTGCCATAGGCGTCCACCTTGAGGAGATTAAAGACACAGAGACGCGATCACCAGAGGTCACCTTTGGTATCTTGGACAAAATTCTTAGAAATTGTGTCATACTGCTCATGCAAAATGCAATGGTGATGTGATATCAGATTTACTACAAAACACTACTTTCGAAAGGAACTAGAGAACTTTACAGAGCTTCGGCTCAGAATGTAATGGCTGACACACACAACACATTTGCTAGTGGCATTGTATGACCTAAATCTGCAGTCTTGCAGCTATTATGAGTTCTAAATGCATGTACCCCGACTTTTCTTTGTTCCTCAAGATACAGATTTCTTCGTTGTGTATATGACCTGAGGGTGTTGGTTTGAAACGGCGCTGAAATGGAGTCCTTGCGATGTGAAAGAAAAGATGAAAAGAACATTAAAACGCCCATAAAAAACTTTGACAATCAAGCAACATTTTTCTAAAAATACAAAAATGCATAAACATGAGGGTCAACAAAGAAACCTTGTATTAAGCATGGTGCTCTATCTTTCACACAGAGACAACTGACTCATTCAATCTGACTTAATGATTTAGAAGTTGTACAGAACTATCTCTTGTTATAAACTGGTTAAACTAACTTGATGCTTGGTATACTCCCAGTCCACTTTTAATGAACACACATTTGCCTAACTTACTGACTACCACAAACCAAGAATGATATTCAAGGACTTTCAGGAAAAGAAGGAGCAAAATCATTAGATCATGAACAAACATCATTTAAAAATAAGAAAATGAGTGTGGTTTTCCACAGCACAATCAAAAACATGAACTGACAGAAGTGAAACAATGGAACTCACGGTTCAAGTTCATTTTATATCTGCTTGTTATAATTAGTTAGAAAGCATTGTCTTGCTTACAATGGCTAACAGTAAATGTGCTGACCAGAAATCACAATCTGCTTTTCTGCACACTTACATAAATGTCTACAATTATACACAGTCATGCGCAGAATCCAACACCACTTTTATCAAATGCACTTCAAAGGAACACTAATTAAAAATAGCAACACACACATCAACATACCATGTGTTTAATGGCAATCTTCACCTAGAAGAGCTAGAATTTGCTAAACTGTCACTAGCAGGTGTTACCAAAGGCAAATCTTGAGTCACGTTCAAAACTTTTGGTACTAGACTGACTGAAAAAGTCCAGTTTTGTGCTACCTGTGCTTCCAGTATGTTGTGCAGTGGAAAACCACCATTGCTCTAATAGTCAGTGTGATTATGATTATTAAAATAAATAAATTAAGCCAGAAAAAACGTGGGACATTGCTGCACTTAGACTAAAACAAGCCTACAGCTATCACCTAGACAAGAACCTCAGAGAATATGACAATAAATTCTCGTATAGTTTTGAGCAAGATGAGCCTCTCTTAATGATGAAAAAGTAGAAGCCATTGGTCAATCAAATGTAAGAAGCCATTGGTTAAGGAGAAGCAATGAGCAATGGGACTTCTGAATGCATCGCAGGTGGTGGAGCCAAGCCATTTGCTCAAACTGTCAATAAGGGTCAAAATCCAGATGCTTGCTACACATGGCATGGAACGTAATCTAAAACATTAACATCTAATGATTTAAGTTTTCTTCTTAATTCTGTTCTGTTTGGATTTTGGACACATATACGGACTGAACAACCACAATGCATGCCAACCTGTTCTCTCAGACGTTTGTCCTCGTAACGGGGTCGTTCATTGTTGGCTTTGTTAAGCCTTTCACTGATTTTTTTCTGCTGCTGGGGTCCTCGTCCGAAGAACACGTAGTTTACAAAGGCATATTCGAGCAGGGCCAGGAACACGAAAACGAAGCAGCCCATGAGGTAGACATCAATGGCTTTCACATAGGGGATCTTTGGGAGGGTCTCCCGCAGGTGGGTGTTAATGGTTGTCATAGTGAGCACCGTGGTAACCCCTGCAAGAGAACAAGGCAACATGTCAATCATTCTTTTTCCTCCTTTTATTTTTTAATTCCATGTTTTTTTTATCAGGGTTGAAAGAATATTAATGGTTTTATTTATTGGTGGGCAATATGATGATATTTCTCATTACTGTGACACAAGTTACATCAGAAAAATACATCACTATATGGTGTTCTAAGAATAATGTGGATAGTATGAACACTAATCAATTAGTCCTGTTTAAGGTGTGCTAAATAATTGTCATTGCATGCAATATCTTTATCGTCATTATAATTATTATGTGCAATTGTTTATTATGTATTATCATGTACAATATCACAACTAATGTCATGTCACTAATCATGTGCAATAGTTAATGTGCACTAGTATTATCATTACAACTTATGTTACTATTGCATGTAAGAACAGACTCGGTATGCAGTGCAATTCCAAACCACTATATGTGTTCATTTGTGTACTTCTTCAGCAGTAAATTTAATTTCTTATCTATAGTATTTATATCCACCTCTCTTACTCGCCACAGCAGTTTTGTACTAGGTATAGTGTATTTAGTACTAAGAATTTTTGAGTATTTCTGGTGAGTTTATTTTGACTTTCATTTGACTTATACTCGATTTGATATTTTTTTTGCCTTTCTGTCACAGTGTAATTCTGTAGTCATAACATAAGCAATTCCCTCCAGGATCAATAAAGTTATCTGATTCTAATTCTGAAATGTAATCAGGTGAAGCATCATCTATAGTCCAAGATACCTGCTAATACTGATTTTAATGATTTAAATGAATTAATTTCATTCTTCTATACATAATTTACAGTTGTATGTGAAAAGCACCCCTGCTTAAATGGTGCATTTTGCATTTTGAAGTGTAAAAATGTTATCACCACCTCTGCATGGAACAAGGGTAAAAATGACATATTTCTGCAACTTTTAATGCAAATAGAACTGCAAAAAACAGCTTCCACTGTATCACTGACTGCCACACAATCCCAAAGCAAAACAGATCTAAATCCATTTTTTTCCAGACATTATTGGGTGGTTAGAGTTTCATTTCAGACCATAGCACTTGATTGCAGAATGTACCTGGTTTATCTAAGTGTTGACTTTTGAGGTGATAAACCTGCCAGTTCCAGTTTATCACTATTCCCAGGCCAGCCAAATCCTTCTCTAGGTCCTTGGCAGTGATGTGAGTATTTTGCTTTGAATACATGACCACACTATGAACACTTTTTTCAGACACTGTTCTTATTTATCCAGACCTTTTCTTGACTTTAACAGGTCTCCTTAACTTCTTTTATTAATTAAATCTTAGACAGTGAAAATTACGAGCACAAAGTGTTAAGGTATCCCTTGCTTTTTAACCGTCAGTTACCTCTAGTTGTACTGTTTAGATCAGCTCATGACAGTCAAGTGTAAAGAATTTATGCTCCGGGATTGTCTACACCTGACTTAGATTAAGGTCTAATCAGTCAACTAAGATGTGAAATTTTACAAAAAATAAAACCAGTTGATCAACTGAATGGGTGCCCAAATGTTTACATATGTCACTTTTTTATTTAACTTTTCTTAAAGATATCAAATTCAGAAAATCATAGTTTGTATACATGCAATATCATTCCATTTAGATGTTTTCACAGTAACAAAACATGTCATTTCACTAGACGTTGTCACGGTTCTGGTCGACACCCGCTAGAGGGCGCTAGCGGACTCTGGATAGGCCTCATCGGTCTTTCAGGTGTGACCACCTCTAGCTGGCATTAGTTTAAATGGTTGTAACCGGCTAGAGTCAATTATGTTATGTTTTACCCCCTGCTCATTGGTTCCTGGTGCTCCCTCCTAAGTATTTAAGTTTGCCCCGCCTTAGTTCAAGTCATGGGAGCAAACTGCTCTATATGTTCGGTTCAGTGTCCGCTTGTAACTCTGCCTCTTGTGACTGGATCTCAAGCCTTTTTTGTTCCTTTTGTTTTCATTAATAGAACCTCAAATAGTGCCTCCTACCTTTCTCCCGGACGTGACTCATATGTGACAGAATGCGTCCATCTCCCAGGCACCACAGATTTCGCCAGCGGGGTGCGTGGGACTCAGTGAATTTGGGAGGACGGCTCCCATAATGGCGATCACACGCTGCCCAGCATGTCCAATGGGGGAAGCTCGTGGCTTGGCTTCCCCGGTGAGACGCCGGATTCCCGGCTGTATCACCTGCGGCAGGGAGACCGTTTGGTGGTGGAGTACGCGGCAGAGTTCCGTGCTTTGGTGGCCCAGGTCACGTGGGGGGACCCTGCTTTACGGGCCGCCTACTGCGCGGGTTTGGCTCCTCGCCTGCAGGACGAGCTGGTCTGGCACGAGCACCCAGAAATGCTGGAAGCTATGATCCAGCTCAGCCTCCGCCTAGACATCCACCTCGGCTCGGCCCTCTCTGCAGCCTCCGCCAGCTGCTCAGCCCGCCTCGCGGCAGCCGCCAGCCACTCAAACCTCTCCACGGCCCAACTCTACTCTGCTTTTGAGCCACGGAGCTCCCCCGAGCTGAAGAGCTCCACCCCGGAGTCCCGACGCCCCGCCCCAAAACCACAGAGCTCTCTCAAAGCGAGAGGCTCCACTCCTGAACCAGGGGGCTCTCCAGCGGCTCCACTTCAGTCAGCCCAGCTGGCCTCTTCAACACCTCCACTTCAGCCAATCCAAGCCAGTGGCCTTATCTGCAGCACCACCTCAGTCGGTTCAGTCCAGCGGCCTACTCAGTAGCTCCACTCCGGTTAGTCCCATCCAGTCACTTACTCAGCCCCCTTCAATCAAGCCACAACCAGCCCAGTCCCAGCCAGTTCAGCTCCCTTCAGCCCAGTCCCAGCCAGTTCAGCTCTTTTCAGCCCAGTCCCAGCCGGTTCAGCCCACTTCAGCCCAGTTCCAGCCTGTTGAGCTCCCTTCAGCCTGGTTCCTGCCAGCCCAGCTCATTTCCACCCAGCTCCCTTCAGCCCAACTCCAGCCAACTCAGTTTCACCCGACCCAGCCTGCGCAGCTTCACTCGGCCCAGGACCAGCCTGCTCAGCCCCATTCAACCCTGCTCCAACCGACTCAGCTCCACTTCACTCGATTCCTGTCAGCTCCAGCACCCGGTCCAGCTCCAGCTCCAGCTCCAGCTCCTGCTCCAGCACCCAGTCCAGCTCCAGCTCCAGCTCCAGCTCCAGCTCCTGCTCCAGCACCCGGTCCAGCTCCAGCTCCAGCTCCAGCTCCAGCTCCAGCTCCTGCTCCAGCACCCGGTCCAGCTCCAGCTCCATATCCAGCTCCAGCACCCGATCCAGCTCTAGCTCCATATCGAGCTCCAGCTCCAACACCCGGTCCGGCTCCCCCTTCAGCTCCAGCTCCAGCTCCAACACCCGGTCCGGCTCCCGCTCCAGCACCCGGTCCAGGTCCAGATCCAGCTCCAGAACCCGGTCCAGCCCCAGCTAAAGCTGCAGGTCCAGCTCTAGCACCTGCTCCAAGTCCAGCTCCTCTTAGCCCTGCTCCTGCACTCAACCCAGCTGCCGCCATCAGCTCAGCTCCACTCAGCCTGGCCTCACCAACTCCAGCTCCTGCACCGGGTTCCGCACCAGCTCTCCAGACTGCGGATCCCCTGCTGGTTCCCGGATCGGCTTCCCAAGCTGTGGTTCCTGCACCGGTCCCCAGGCTGCGGTCCCCCTGCCGGTTCCCGCGCTGGCTCCCCGGGCTGCGGTCCCTATGCTGGTTCCCGCACCGGCTCCCCAGGCCATGGACTCTCGAGCCCCCGCTCCAGTCGCCGCACCGGACTCTCGAGCCCCCGCTCCAGTCCTCGCACGGGGGGCGCCTCAGCTCCTGACCCTGTGCTGGTTCCCACACCGGGCCCCTCAGCTCAAGACCATGTGCCGGTTCCCGCACCGGGCGCTTCAGCTCCTGACCCCGCGCCGGTCCCCGCACCGGGCCCTTCAGCTCCTGACCCCATGCCGGTCTCCACACCGGGCGCCTCAGCTCCTGACTCCATGCCGGTCTCTGCACCAGGCTCCTCAGCTCCTGCCTCCGCACTGGTCTCAGCACCGGGCGCCTCAGCTCCTGCCTCCGTGCTGGTATCAGCACCGGGCGCCTCAGCTCCTGCCCCCGGGCCGGTCTCAATACCGGACGCCTCAGCTCCTGACCCAGCACCAGCCCCTGCACCGCTCACTGCACCAGCCTCACTGACCGCGGCTCCCGCCCCGGCCTCTGCCTCACCAGCCTCACCGGCTGCGGCTCCTGCCCCGGCCTCAGCCTCCGTCCCTGCGTGGTGTTCACGGCCAACGCCACCTCTCCTGCCGCCACCTTGGATGGTGGACCTTGCTGCGCCCTCCCCCTCCCCTCCCCCCTCCGCTGTTGGATAGACTGGGGGACTCCTCTAGGCACCCCAGAGTGGCGCCTTTGGGTGGGGTCCTGTCACAGTTCTGGTCGACGCCCGCTAGAGGGCGCTAGCGGACTCTGGACTGGCCTCATTGGTCCCTCAGGTGTGACCACTTCTAGCTGGCATTAGTTTAAATGGTTGCAGCCAGCTAGAGTCAATTATGTTATGTTTTACCACCTGCTCATTGGTTCCTGGTGCTCCCTCCTAAGTATTTAAGTTCGCCCCGCCTTAGTTCAAGTCATGGGAGCATACTGCTGTCTATGTTTGGTTCAGTGTCCACTTGTAACTCTGCCTTTTGTAACTGGCCCTCGAGCCTTTTTTGTTCCTTTTGTTTTCATTAATAGAACCTCAAATCCAAATCATGGACGTCTGCATTAGTGCCTCCTACCTTTCTCCTAGATGTGACTCCCACGTGACAGACGTGGTCAAACTTTTGCATTCAACTGTATAGTGTATTGTAATCGACACAGTCATAGCTGTGCAGTTAGTGAATTCTTACCCAAGGCCACCCGAGCAGCGGAGGCATCGTAGTTAATCCAGAAGGAGACCCAGGACAGGATGGTGATCAGGATTGAGGGCATGTAGGTCTGTAAGATGAAGTAGCCAATATTCCTTTTTATGCGGAAACTCAGCGACAGCCGAGGATACGAACCTAAGCAGACAGACAGAAACACAGATAAGACATGTTAGAGAACATGAAATGAGTGCAGAAAAGACAGAGGGCTTCACTGACGACACTTTGCTCATGTATAGGATGGCTGTTTCTCTTTTTGTTTGAAAGGAGGATTTAATTTCCCCAAAGGAATGGATTTCTTCCCAGGGACATGTTTGATTCCTATTTAACAGCAGGAAGCTGAGAACTGCAACATAAAGCTGTAGTTCCTTTTTTCCCCTCTGTTTGCCACCCCTCCCTTTTTGCCCATTAAAGAACACCAAAGGGGATCTGAGAAAAGAGGAAAAAGTCATTTAATCAGGCAACATGTCCCTTCACTATATACTGTATTTAAGGTCTAGTGTACTGTATGAGACAAGACAAGAGTGTAGAATGTTTCAAAAGTTGCTCTGGCACACACGTGTCCTAATATAGCACATGTAACTTAGCAAAATGTGGGACTTGACAAGATACTGCACAATATCATGTATTCATTAAGCTCATTTGCATATTCACAGGTAAATTCAAGTAAACATTTTAATTGCAGTAAAATTTCAAGTTCCATTCTACTGTTAATTAAGAAATATAGATCACTACCTACGACTAAATATAGGTTAATGTACTAATGGAACACATCCATTACATTTCTACTCACACAAATCATGCAGCATTTCATTGGTCTCACACTTTGATACTTCCAATTCAACAACTAAAGGATGATGATATTATTTTTATTTTTTATTCTAATGGCTATTCTGGCAGTTACTGTGAACCCCAAGTTACAAGGGGAACCAAATATGTTCTTTAAAAAAATTATGTGTTGAAAAATCCCTATGCTTTTTTTCTTTATCATGACACTGAATTTAGTACTAATTATTCTATACTTGCTTATTGTCACACCGGACATGCGTCCTAGAGAGAAGGATGAAGCACAGGCGTGGACTTCCATGATGTAATACTTTAATGATAAAGATGCAAAAGCATAAACTGGCTCAGGGGCCAGAAAGAAGACTAAAGGATGAGAAGGAATTAACTAAGGTGAGCTAAGTCGAATAGATAGAAGAAAGGAGGAGTAACGCGAACGTATGCACCCATGAGTAAGAACTAAACCAAGACTAACATAAATACCCATAGTGATAACCCCTCAACCAATAAGAAATGTCCACGTCTAACTAATGATGAGGGTCAGCTGTTATCATCTTCGATATCTGGTCTATAGCTGCCCTCTAGTGGTCACAGACCAGGAACCGTGACAGAGTCCCTTCGTGATGGGGTGCTTGGTTGCCCTCTGGCAGTCACGGACTGGAGCCGTGACAAAGTCCCTTCGTGATGGGGTCCGTGGTTGCCCTCTGGCAGTCATGGGCCGAAACCATGACAGCACTCCAAGGGCACCACTCCAGGGTGCCTAGAGGAGACCCCCAGTCCATCCAACAGAGGTGAGGGGAGGGCAAGGGCGCGGCTAGAGCCACCATCCAGGGCGGAGGCGGGAGAGGCAGCGGTGGCCTTGGACGCCATGCAGCGGTTGAAGCTGAGACTGGGGTGGGATCCGCGGCCGGGGAAGCTAGTGCAGTTAATGGTGCGGAGGCCCGAGCTTGAATGGCCGGGACGGAGACCGGCACAGGGTCAGTGGTTGGGTCAGGAGTGGAGGTCTCTGGTGCGAAAAAATTCTTTCACAAATTTGTGGTTTTTCACAATTCATGGGTGCTCATGGAAAGAAACCTTTGCATATTTTGGGGGTGTACTGTATCATGGTATCTAGATACACACCAGGGTCAGGAACTGGATTCAGTGAGTCTGGTATGGGAACCAGAGCAGGGTTCGGAGTTGGAGTCAATGACCCCATTGCGGGAACCGGAACAGGGTTAGGGGCAGGAGTCGGCAAGTCCAGCATGGGAACTGGACCGGGGTCAGGGACAGGAGTCAACGAGTCTGGTGCGGGAACTGGACCGGAGTCGGGAACTGGGGTCAACGAGTCCGGTGCGGGAACCGGACCGGGGTCAGGAACTGGAGTTGGCGGGTCTGGTGCAGAGACCAGAGAGGGGGTTCGAGAGTCCGGTGCGGAGACCGGAGCAGGGGCTCGAGAGTCCGTGGTCTGGTGATCCGGCGCGGGAACCGGCGCTGGGTCAGGGACTGAGGCGCCCATTGCAGAGACCGGCGCGGGGTCAGGAGTTGAGGTGTCCGGTGCGGGGACCGGACCTGGATCTGGTTTTGGCGGGCCCGGTGCGGGGACCAGACCTAGAGCTGGAGTCAGAGAGCCTGGTGCGGGAGCCGGCGCTGGACCTCGGGTACGGGGGGCTGGCGCTGGACCTCGGGTACAGGGAGCCGGCGCTGGACCTCGGGTGAGAGGAGCAGGAGCTGGACCTCAAGTGAGAGGAGCAGGAGCTGGACCTTGGGTGCGAGGAGCTGTCGCTGGACCTTGGATGGTGCTGAAGTGGCTGAAACTTGACTTGGGGGTGATGGAGTGGCTGAAATTTGACTAGAGGGCACTGGCATGTGATTGAGTGACGATGAGACAGCCGGAGTTAGGTTGAATGTGCGGGAACCAGAATGGGGGTAGGAGGTGACGCCGGGCTGTGGGTGACGGGGGCAGGAGCCGGGCCTTGGGTGACAGGGGCTGGAGCCGGGCCGTGGGTGACAGGGGCAGGAGCCAGGCTGTGGGTGACAGGGGCAGGAGCCGGGCTGTGGGTGACAGGGGAAGGAGCCGGGCCGTGGGTGACAGGGGCAGGAGCTGGGCCGTGGGTGACAGGGGCAGGAGCCGGGCCGTGGGTGATAGGGGCAGGAGCCAGGCCGTGGGTGACAGGGGCAGGAGCCGGGCCGAGGGTGAAAGGGGCAGGAGCTGGGCCTTGGGTGACAGGGGCAGGAGCCGGGCCTTGGGCGACAGGGGCCGGGCCTTGGGCGACTGGAGCCGGAGCTGGACCTCGAGTGACTGGAACAGGAGCTGGACCCTGGGCACGAGGAACAGGAGCTGGACCCTGGGCATGAGGAACAGGAGCTGGACCCTAGGCATGAAGAACAGGAGCTGGACCCTGGGCGCGAGGAGCAGGAACTGGACCCTGGGCGCGAGGAGCAGGAGCTGGGCCCCTGGCTGGTGCTGGGCCTCTGGCTGGTGCTGGGCCTGTAATTGGTGCTGGACCTGTAACTGGTGCTGGACTGAAGGGAGCAGGACTGAAGGGAGCAGGATTAGACTGATAGAGGAGGAGAGGAGCAGAACTGAAAGAGGCAGGACTAAGAAAAGCAGGACTAAGAGAAGCTGGGTGAAGAGAAATGGGGCTGAGAGAAACAGGACTGAGAGGGGCAGCACTGAAAGAAGCAGGGCTGAGAGAGGCAGGACTGAGAGAATTAGGGCTGAGAGAGACAGGATTGAGAGAATTAGGAAAGAGAGAATTAGGACTGAGAGAGGCAGGACTGAGAGAAGGAGGGGCAAGACTAAGGGAAGGAGGGGCAAGACTGAGAGAAGGAGGGGCAAGCCTGAGAGAGTCTGGCTGGATGTAGGGAACCGGGATAGAAAGGGTTGAACTGAGTTGGATCGACTGGAGTGAACCCTCTTGTTCTGGGAGATCTCTGTGGTCTGGGGGCAGAGCTTCCTGGCTCAGAAGCGGAGCCTCTCGCTCCAAGGGGAGCTCCGTTGTTCGGAAGCGATGCGGGCTGAGCGGCTGGCGGGGGACGCGGGGACGGCCGAGCCGTGTTGGAGGTCCAGGCGAAGGCTAAGATGCATTAGTGCCTCCAGCGTTCCCGGGCACTCGTGCCAAATCAGCTCGTCCTACAGACAGGGAGTCAACCCCGCGTGGTTGGCGCTGCATAGAGCGGAGTCCCCCCACGTGACCTGGGCCGCCAAGGCGCGGAACTCCTCCGCGTATTCCACCGCTGAGCGGTTTACCCGCCGCAGATGATACAGCCGGGAATCGAGCCGTGAGCTTCCCCCGTTGGGGAGGCAGGACGGTGGGTGAGCGCCGCCACGGGAGTCGTCCTGCCGAATCCGCCGGGTCCTGGGCACCTCGCCGTGGAAGTCTGCAGCGCCTCGGAGATGGGACCATTCTGTCATGCGGGAACCGCGTCGAGGAAGAAGGTAAGAGGCAACACTGCAGACTTCCATGGCGTAAGGGTTTATTAAAGAAAACAACGAACAAAAAGGTGGCACAAGGGCCAGTCAAACTGGCACGGGTACAAAGGATGGTGAAATGAGGAGTCGAGGGGGTCTAGGGAACAGTATGGTCCCATGACACAAACTAAGGAGGGGTGAACTCAAATATACTGGAGGGAGCATCATGGGCCAATGAACGGAGGTACTCTGATGAGGTGGAATATCTAGCCGGCCGAACCTACTTAATCTAATGCCAGCTAGATGAGGCTGCACCTGAAGGTTCGGTGCAGATTCCACTGGCGCCCTCCAGCGGGCACAGACCTGAACCGTGACAATAGGCAGCAACCTTAATTAAGGATCAACGTTTCAGGTATTGGATTAAAGTTTTAATACACTTCACACTTATGCCTTAGCGCAGTGTTATTGACCTCACTAACCTTGTACTGAGCTGTTGCATAAATAGTTCTCCTGTCACTATTGAAATATGATCCCACTGAGTTGATGCAACACCTTTTTCATTCACATTCACCTGCCTTCACTGCGACATGTCAAATTTGTCCAGCTGTCAGGTCTGGGGTCAGTGATGGTGGGTGGCTGCTAGAGGCCCCCCTTACTTAAGTTAGATGTTTTGTGTTTTAGTTCAGGGCTTTTATTAGGAGGCATACCGTGACAGAATAACCAACCTACCAAACAGGCACTACCATCTGAGCGATGAGCCCCTAGAGCTATACAGGGTGCTCGAGAGTGAGGTGGAGTTTGACTGGATTGAGGCAGGCTGGTTTCAGCTCTGGGTTGAACCAGTCAGAGACCAAGAGCCACATTTTTTACTGTGTTACCGCAAAGAGCCATATCATACACATGGACACACATGAACATCATCCATCCCTGCCTCACACACACACACACACACACACACACACACACACACACACACACACACACACACAGCTCTGCTCAGCCAGGTTTGTTTTAAATGTCACACACCAACATGATAATGACAGAAATTGGACTCCTTGTGTCAGTAAGAGCCGAAATCCCACAGCCGAAAACATGGAACTGAATGTGAATCGCTCAGACAGCGGGTTAGCGCTCCTAAAGCACGAATCAGTGAGTCCTCCGGTTAACTTCCTCCACAACCGAAAACATGCAACCGAATCTGAATCGCTCCGAGAGCGGGTTAGTGCTCCTAAAGCACGAGTTAGTGAGTCCTCTGGTTATCTCACTCCACGACCAAAAACATGCAACCGAATCTGGATCGCTCAGAGAGCAGGTTTATCACTCACACGAGTGGGATAGCACTCCCTGAACGACAGTAATGAGTGAATCCACCAGTCAAATACAGCAGAATCGCCTTGTCTTATTGTCTTGTTTTATTTGAGAATGATTCATTCTCATCACAAGGCATTTTACTTTCTTTTAAAAGATGATTCAAACACTTCAGTTGACTCACAGCTGTCG
>JBBJLS010000023.1:659732-675100 GCA_037577275.1 Bryconaethiops microstoma
AGAGAGAGAGAGAGAGAGAGAGAGAGAGAGAGAGAGAGAGAGAGAGAGAGAGAGAGAGAGAGAGAGAGAGACTGTTACCTTGGTAACTTTTAGGAAATCATAGCTTAGCCTTGACTGCCCCATGTGAATCTCTAAATGAGTAATGTTTGGCAGTGACTGTCATGTGCCATAAGAAAGAAAAGGGGAGGAAATGCAATCATTGGTAGGCGAGTGCTGTATGGAGACAGGGGCGGGCTGAGAAGGGGAAAGAGAGAAAGAGAGAGAGAGAGAGGGGCAGAGAGAGGAAGGGGGATTGTTTAGCAGCATGCTGCTTCTGCAGTACCTGCAGCAGCTCTTGCTTTTTCAATCTTCCTTTAAGGATATTTTGTCAGACAACATTATAGATTCTTCTGTGCCCACAATTAGGCCGTTTATTATGCATGTGTGCAATGTAAAGCAAAACAGATCTAAAAAACACTGGCTTTTTATAATATGAAATACCACCATGTGCTGAATAGGATTCCCAGTAGTTTAGAACATATTTTAGAAACTGCCATCCCAAAAGAGCATTATACATTTACACAAACAACATTCGACCAGTGCATTTTAAGTGTAGATTATTAAAGGTGCTCAGGTGCTCATGGTGTTTACTTTTTTAGTGCCTTTTAAAAATTCTGAACAGTCACAGCACACAGCACATACAGTAGACATCGCTTTATTTCTGTCGCTTTAATAGTATATCCCATTGTGAGGTTTTCTCACAAATTAGTAATACTAGCAAAAAAATTCTAATAGACAGACATTTATATTCTGGGCTAATCCCTGAGTTGAATAATTTTTTCATATATTTACAAGAGCTTTTCTCCTCGCTTCGGAAAATATCCTCTAACAAAAGGTTGTAAGGTTCACCCTAAATTATTACAATTAAGGCCATGATTAAATTACATTATTTTTTGGACAAATGTTCTTTCTTTTCAAATATTTAATACCATATAGAGCGTGATTTTAGCATTAAGAATAGAAAATGCATCTTAAAAGTGGGAGGAACTTTAGAGATATTTTATCTATAAAACAATAGGAAAAAAAATTATGAGCTAGGATCCTTATGCTGTTCAATGGAGATATTTGCTACCATGGCACATTTTCATAATTACATTTGCCATGTTAAATCACAGCAACCCCCTCCCCCTCACTGGTTTTCATGGATGTTTTGTGTAAATGAAATAGGGATTCACCAGTTTTCATGTTGGAGGGGGAGGAATAAAAACAGTAATTGAGTTTTGGCTCATCAACCCTCTCTGTCAGCAACATAGATGCATTCCCAAGGAGAAAAGGTATAGTTATTTTAACTTTATACATCAATCAGCCCCAACATTAAAACCACTGACAGGTGAAGTGAATAGCATTTGATTATCTTGTAACAATGACACCAAGGGATATGATAAACAGTCACCAAACTACCTAAACATTGGTGAAGACCAAGTATAACAATATTGTCTAATGACAATGGCCTCTTTTGGTAGGATAATGTGTTCTGCTAATGTGTGACAGGTTTGAGTAACATGGGAAAGTGTTAAAATTCCTCTGCTCCTTCTGTCTTAATGTCAGATACCCCAGCACACATTTAGAGGACTTGTGGAGTCCATGTCTTGACTGGTCAAAACTGTTTTGAAGGTATGAGGGGGACAGAATATTAGGCAGGTGATTTTAAATGGTGTATATGTTGTTTTCTCGTAGTGTCAGGTTCAGGCATAACTTCGTTCCAGATACTCATACTGATGCTAAACCTGACTCCATTCTGCGTAATCTAGTTCACATGACTTTTAGACACATGATACTGGAATTATCAGTGTAAGTACCTCTCTGTATGCCTATGTCACTTTGCGAGGTATTGTCAGATTATCCTGCATATTAAGGATACCAATTTGTCTTGCTCTGTTCACACTTTGGATTGGTTTATTGTACCATTTTTGCTTGAGTTCTTTGATTCAGTTTGTTTGCCAGATGATTAGGATTTGTTTGTTTATGGAACTGCCTTCTGGCATTGGACGTTTGCTCATTTCTCTTTTTTTTTTTTTTTTTACCATTATTTGCACTGTAGAATAAAAGTATTTGCTATTTTGGTCCATTTTGTTCCATTGCTGATATGTGCAAGTATTTGTAATGTCAGGACTACAATAAAAACAGGAGTGCCTACTTCTGAGAATGAAATCATAAAAAGTTATAATTTATAATGTTATTATGTTATAATTTAACATATATATATAAGTTTTAACAGTTTGGGAAAACAAAACATAATGTGGTCTGTCTAAAGATAATGATTAGTTTTCCAAAATAATAAACTCAGCAAATAAATTGAAATGGCATATTTACATTTATGACGTGTTAAATTATTTCCAAAATCAACAAAACGTGATTTAAACAGAAGTCTTTATACTTTTGTGTCTGAATGTAAGCACAAACGTTTTAAAAAACGTTTTAAAAAACCTCAAATCTCCTTATGTGATATGTTGTCTCTTTAAATTGTGAAGATGGTTTGAAGTAATGTGGCTTTAGTGACCGATACATAAAAGCTGTAACTGCAATTCTCATCTTCCCAATATTTTCACGATTTTTTTTTCTAAAGTGAGGTTTGCTCAAGTTTGTGGTTTTGAATCAGGAGGTTTCACTGAGAGTCTAAGAGCGGAGAGGAAGCAAAACTGCTGATCCTCAGAGAGAAGTTGGAGAGATGTGGAGCGTTTGTGGCTTCAGTAAATGTGAGCCATTATGGGTCTGTCCCTGGGTGGTGCTTCACAGAGCTGGGGTCATATCAGCTTTACGAGGAAATTTAAGACATACTGGAGACAGGAGCCTATGCAAGGCTACTTCTTGTGTGGTCACATTTATGTTAAATGTTTTCTTTTGCTGCCCTTTTTTAGTAAACTTGGGCAACGCCATTTGATCTTATGCTAACATCCGGTCTCACAAGATCCTCTAGAGTGTCATTTCAACAAATGCCACTTCAACAGAAATTCAATGGTCTTTTCTGTTCTGAATTTTTCACAGAAACATTTCAAAGTAACTTAGTATGCGATCAGATAGGTACTGAGGAAGTTGCTCTACTCCTGTTCAAAACCTTGTAATTCATGTCAACTGATGATTTGTAAACTCATCCTCAGTAACCAAGGCTTCATTCATCATGAGATATATAAAGTTAACATTTACATTCCATCAATTCCTCCAGTTGCTCCTAAATATAAATATAATATAATTGCATTTGCCTATGATAGCTGGAGACTTTAGTCTCACAAGCAGGTTTCAAATTTATGGGGGCTCTATCATAAAAGCAAAGGGTCTCCCCCAATAGAAACACAAGAAAAAGTTTGTGTGTGTGTGTGTGTGTGGGCATGGTCCTGTGTAATTTCCACTGAGTAACTTGTGAATTATCAGATAAATCTTGTTTTATAAATCATAAAGTAACCAGTCCAGTGCACCATGTTTTGCCACTGCAGTTTGAAAATGAAGAAACTTAAAGCTCAAGTGCATCTCAAACTACCAGGAAACTTATATGCCTGACTTTGAGTAAGCAACACATCAGAAATAGCAGTCATGCAATAAGCCAACAAATGTCATGGGTAATTTTGCCATATATGGTTAGAATTTTACCAATTGAAGAGCGAATTTTCAAAACTCACTCAGTCCAAAAGCATTTTTTTTCCGGATTTTTTTGTTGTACCTAATGGAAAGCAATTCTTACAAGAAATAATTTTTTTAATTGAAATTTTACCGTCACATGTCATTTTGCAATGCCTGTGTCTAAAGTGCAACTCCTGCACATTTTATTCTGGGCAAATTTGTTTAAAAAATATAATGAAAACTATTTTTAAGCAAATCGATAGTCAATGTTACAAAATTATGTAAAGTTTAATATTTATATCCTCCTACATGACACAGCATAGAGTCAATGACAGCATAAAAACAACTGCATAAAAATTGTAAACATATTTTTGTCTACCAGTAAGTAAGTACCACTCGCGACTGTGCGAGTGGAGTGAGTGAGTTTTGGAAATTCACCTAATCTTGTACCGTGTATTATGCAAGGACTGAGTGAGTTTCGGTTATACTATTACACATAAAGAGGAAATATAAAAATATGTCAATGAGTGTTACCTTAAAAATGACAGAAAATGGACTGAGTGAGGTTTGGACATTTGCTTTTCAATTCACCTGGCAGATTTTGTGATCATATGATTTTGTGCAATGTTGGCTAAGGTAACAGATCATTTGATGTAAGCACAGAAATAAGTGCAGTGCAGAAAAAATGAACAATGGTGGTATAGTTTCATTTTTTGAGGATAATACCTCACAAAATATATCATCACACATCAGTGCACTGGTCACCCTGTAGTCACAATTTCTCTCAGTGGACTCTAAAGAGCTCAATCTAAACCCTAGTCTAGAGAACTGGCTTCACCTCAGCTCATGCTGCTTGACTTGGTGTTTCTTTAATACCCTGTTTACACTTTGTCATTTCAAAGGTCTTGGGTACCTAGATTAAGACTATTCCAAGATGCATTTGAAGCAGACAACTTCAGGCACATTTTAGCCAAATATTAAAAAGTGTAAATGCAATCACCAAGCCAAACCATTACCAATACTGTGATGGTGCAGTATTGGGATATGACTAGTACTAGTACGATATGACTAGTACTAGTTATTGACTAGTACTTTTAAACAGTGACTGCTGACAAAGAAAAACTAACAAAATTATGCAGAATTATGATTCTCTTTCGTATAGAACAGAAAAAACAGCAGCGACACAAAAGACCACTAGTTGTGTGTGAGATAATGTACATATTACTAGCAGGAGACTCATTAGAGTCCCAATGCATGCATTTGTAGTCTAATAAAGAAACTAGTTAACTCATGTGAACAAGGTCTTTGCACCTGATAACACATTTGGTCCTCAATACTGATCAGTTTTGATTTGTAAGGATTTGTAAGTTTGTATTTTTTGAATAAGAGAACAATTCCTAACATTCACTTACTGTTTAAATGGTAAACATTTGGGTATTTCCCTCCGAAAGTGTTTAGAAAGACACTGAGGTTTTTCTGGCTCACGGATATAAAGTAAATTTGACTGTCCGTTTTTTTGTTGCATATTTTTTCAACGCATAATTCCATTATTGGGCTTTGCGTTGTGTAGCACAGGGAATGTGGTGTAGACCCTCAGCTTGAACTAGAACATAATCTGGCATTTAAGAATGTGCTGCTATCTTTAATCCCTACAGGCAATAGCATTGAGCATGACAAGAGCAAATCCCATACTTGCCGATTGTGGAGTTAAATTAGGTAATGGAGCATAGGCGTAACGTAGTAATGTAGCCATTGCGCTGGCTTCTGTGTATTTAACTGTGAGTGTCCTATAATTAACATTTAGAGCTGCATTTGTTTTTAGCTCTAAAGCATTTGCAAATGCAACTGCCCTGTGTAACCAAGGAACAAAAACAGTAAAATCCTTTGCAGGATAATCTGCAATCCTATCCTTCTTTTGCCACTATTATTATTATTATTATTATTATTATTATTATTATTATTTGCTGCTTTCCTGATTAATCCTTCTGTAATTTTTTGAAATACTAAACAAAGAAACACATTTGCTGCTAAATGCAAACAGTACATAAGCACTCTGCATCTGGTACAATAGCCAAAGTAATATTCATTAGGATATAATTTCTTCAGAAATTCCTCTAATGAAGCACTTGGATCTTGACTGAAAATGCATATCTACATTTATGAGCTTCAGCCTATGCCCGCGATAACTCAAAAGATCTCCTTTCAAAACCAGAACGCAATTACATATTAATAGGCATTTATATTTGTATTTAATAAATAATACACAAATAAAAGCCAATGGCTATTCTAAGTCTCTATAATGCAGTTGGAACGTTCATCCTGTTGCTAGGGCAAGCAGCATGCCTCCCCCTACTCCACATTTCTATTCATAAGGCCCTCCGTTTGCCGAGACCTCAGGGAGGAAAAGCTCCCAAGGCATGGCCTCATTCCTCCTCCTCCTCCATGATGCCACCTGTGCCAGAGCCTCGTGGAAGAGGAAACAGTTTGTCATCTTTCATTATTGATAGCCTGATTGAGTGGGATGCTCAGAGTGTCCTCGCTGGCTCGCCAGTGAGGGCAGCCCCAGGTTAATGCACGGCAGAGTGAGGACGAGGGCCCACTTTTTTTTTCAGTTTTTTTCTGTTTGTCTATGCAGGATCCATGGTCCCTGCATCTATATGGTTTCCGTGCATGCTGGTGGACATGTTACATATGGCAATAGGTATAGATATTCTTGGCAAAAACCAAACCTGGTCCTGCAGATCTACTGTCCTACAAAGTCTACTTCCAGCAATAATAGGCCACAGCTGCTCCAGATAATATACTTAAATTAGGGGAATGTCAGCATTTAATACAGGAAGGTCTTCAGGAGAGAGGGTGGTGACTATTGCTACCTGTCTATGACCACTTTGGTTCCCTAAAGAATCTTTCAATGGAAAGTTCTTTTGGAAATCATTTTTGTAAATGGGATGTGTGAGTGTAAATAACCATTTTGAAATGAAAGAATCTCTACATAAATCAAAATGTTCGCTACCAGCATTGGATGTAAAGTCACTGAGATGAAACCAATGGTTTGACTTTACATCCAATGGTGTTATCAAACAGGTCCTCTGTCATCACAGATGTCTGCACCAATTGAAGTGGACCACAGGGTGAATTTACATTTACGGCATTTATCAGACGCTTTTATCCAAAGCGACTTCCATTCCCTATGGTATGCTGGAGGTAGGATTCGAACCCATGACCCATGTCCAGAAGCAAGTATCCTACCACTAGGCCACCACCACCTGAATGACTACCTTTTGCAAAATAAATAGTACACAATTTCTAAGAAGTCCCTTCTAACAATTGAAGGAAAAGAGCTCTATATGGTGACACTCCTTCTTAAAGACAAATTATATTTCTGGTTTATGACATAAGGCAAAGCCTAAAAAGGCAGGGCTAAGGCATATGATCCCATGTTCTAGCTTCTCCACCTAATACCATTATCACCTTCCCTTTTGACAAGGACCGGCACTGCTGTGAACTGATAGCAGATCTCTTTAACAACCCTCAAATAGAACAGCTTTCATAGACATGACAACCTGTAACTCCTAACTGTGAAATTAACTGTGCTGCCAAAAGGTACCTTTAGTTTGTGCCTACGACCAGAAGTTAGATTAGGAAGTTATGAAGCAACAAAAGATCATTTAATAGGACGTGTGTAATAAGGATTTAAATTCCATTATCATTTTGATGCATATGTGTCTCACTTTAATAAATCTGAAAGAATATTTACACAAAAAGTCAAATTTACATGATGTTCCATTTACCGCAGATATAGTTGATCAGCCAAGACATGTTTGGAGTCCAGATTTAGCTTTTTTAGTAAAATTCATCTAAATCATTTCTGTAAATTTTCTTGACTTTAAATACATTCATTTCTACTCCTGAAGTTGATTTTGATAACAGATTCTATTGTCTAAAATGTCTGTTTGTGGAGTTTGGGTTAATGTTGATTTTCTGTAAATTTTTAAAGTTATACCTGTGTTCTAAACCACATTCAGAAGCCTGCACTACCCTAATGAGGGGCAGTTTTAGTGGGCTGAGAGAGATTTTGAGGAATTTATGGAAACAATTAGGATGAAAATTCAAGTGTTTTTAGGAATGTTAACATCACCACTCATGTTCTACACTTAGCAAAATTTGGAGAAAAAACATGGCAGCAACATCTGGGTAAGTGAAAAATTGTATTAGATTTTTTTGCCAAACCATTCCTTTATATTCTTGTAAATATATGGATATATGGAAAACTACTCCTTTGCATTGAAAACAACTGTAGCTCAGAATCTGAGATGTTTCCAGTAAGAAAGTTGCATTTAGATTTTAATTACAGTGAAATGCAGTAAACAGTACTGTATAATGTACCTCAACCCATAGAGAACTGTGCCATCAGGGTGGAGCCGGATCATGCGGTTCTTCACCGTCACACCATGCAAAAATGACTTCTTGTCATTCAGGAAATAGGTGTCTGGCAGCCACAACTGATCAGCCACGCGGTTGTCCAGGGTCAGGTTGAGTGGCATTTCCACATAGGCCAGTCGCTTGTCCCGCCAACTCTGTTGGAAATACATGGTGATGGTGTAGTCCTGGAGAGTGGGAGAAGAGAATTTTGTATGCAGATAAGGCCACTCATCTAGTCAGCATTGCTATCTTGTTACAGGTCCTAAAGAACAAAATTCACATATCATGTACTGCAGCCTGGATAACGTAATTTGGATATGCAGTCAGCTTTTTCACCTTGGTAAAGATGGGTTAAAAAAGGTTATAAATATATGTGTGTAATTATTTCAGTCAATGAAAATATGAGAAAACAATCAAATCATTAGTTTAAATACAGTCTAAGATAAAAAAAAAAAGTGTTATAAAAATATTTTGGAAATGATGTTTGAGGGATAAAAATGACTAAATTTACTTCACTTAAAGGTTAGAAGATTTAAAATTTTTATTTTTACTTGTCTTCATCAAAATATAGGGAGCTAAAATATGGAGATAACACTACTTGGTAAGAAATGCAGTACACTTCAATGGCAAACTTGCTTCTGATTATTCTGACAAGTGAAGTTTGATTTTGTATTCCCTCTAACCCCTGATACAATATTCAGATCAATTAGTTTGCATGTCTTATTATGACAAAAATGGAGGAAAATAATGATTTTTCATTTATCAGATGTGCTCATGTGTTTGTTCCATTTGAATGCAAATGTAATTTTATTTGGAATAAACATTTTTACAGCTGGCTATTTAACACTGATATTGTTAGCAACATAGATACTATAAGCTTACATAACAACCTAAACAAACTGACTGCACAACTTTGACTGTGAATATGACTAATGCTCCACAAGAGCAGAAAGGGCTGTAAACTCGCCAAGCACTCAGTTATAAACATGTTAATATATAAACATGTGGCAAAAAACTCTGTACTGTGTTGCTCCACTTTCACCTAAACAGGCCACAATTTAGTCAGCTGTTGTGTATATTTTTATTGTTTTTTTGTCTTACACAGAGTGCAACGTAAAGTTATAAATATTACGGTAATATTATTTTTTTTAAGGGATATTATGGAAAGTAATCCCTGTTACAGTTTAAGTAATTAGTTATTTATTATAGAATACATATTTTGCATAACTATTGATAAGGAGTATCGGTGTTGATATCAGTGTCAGTAGAATCCAAATGGCACCCATCCCTACTTAACACTGGTCATGGTTTTCAGTCAATATGTTAGAAATACCAATTTTGGGTCACATTCCTTATGGTGAGCTCAGGACTCTGAGACAGTGCCACCTATTGATTTTAACTGAAAATAACCTACTTTGACTTAAGCGTGCACCAAATCTTAGCACGTGCCAATTTGCTATGTTGGACATCATCCGTGCATGGCGTTGGCATGACGCATTTATATATAGGCCCTGACTCAAGACCTGAACTGATATATTTTATGAAACAGCATTAGTGCGCAGCAGTGAGGGTGCTAGGCTCATGTAGTGAGCCTAAGTTAATGCAATAAGCCACGCTCCATTGTTTAAGAACACACTGGGATCTTAACAAGGGGAAATGGGGAGCTCAGTGGGCTGTGCTAATCCACCTACTATGTAGAGAGAGGAGGTTGCTGCACGCCATAGCCTCTCTTAGCATTCAGCACAGGTATAATGGCAGCCTGGCTGTGGGTCGGCGTGATCTAGTGTGGCCTGAACATTCTGTGCCCACAATTAGTCTTGAGCAGACAAAGGCAGACCCCGAAATGCAAACATGGCTAACCAAGAATAACCTGACCAGTATGATCTATTGCTATTCTCAGTCATTATTAATAAAGTTAGCATCTTTTTACATAGATTTCTTCAGAGAATAATTTTTTTCCCATTTTTGATTCATTTTTGATTAAGGTAGCTATTACAATGGAATGAAATGGAACGAAACAACAGATGCTGTCATCACATCGCTGTAACTGCTTATACATGAGCTTAGTTAAAAGACAGTTTTTGTTTTTTGTGCATTAACTATATGATTCTGAACTTTAAAATGCTCACAGTACTATGAGGAGTATAAAAATGTATCTAGTCAGAAAGGAGGAATAACTTTTAAAGGTAAAGTAGTGACCATGCTTGTCCTCATATCATATCTTAGCTCTTTTCAACAGCATAGCCAATTAATCAGACTCCTTTGCATCTAAAAGATCCCTAATTGTTTCACAACCCAATTGAAGCAGAATAAACATCACGTTTCGTAAGTGGATGGGACAGCAGATTGGAGTGGCCACCCAGCTGGAAATGACCTACATTCCTGGAGTCATGCACTCCGTGAGATGGCGAAGGGGGATTCCAGTATTCCGTAAAAATGTCTATTTGTGGCTTCATGAAAAATGCAATGATAAATTAAATATTAACAACTAAGTAGTTTTGTTTTACATGCTTTTCCGTCCGCACAGCTGAGTATGGAGGTGGTAATATTCAAGGGGTAAAAATCTCTGTAAGAACACTGCATAGCTAAGAACTCCTGGGTGCCATCAGAAACACTACCATCAAGTCAGTCATGTGCTTGAGACTCTTCACATTAAGAAAAATAAGCTTTCTTAAAAATGTCTTATCTCTTACAGCTTTGAAAAGCATTGTGAATGTTCTCTCTCTCTTTTTCTCTCTCTTCTTCACTCACTCTCTGGAGCAAGATTTTGCAACCTTGTGTTGCTCTGATTTAGCATGTTCCTTTTACTTCACACTTCTGAAATGTCCAGGGAAACAAAAATAACATAAAACATCAGATAGAACTTGCTGTGTCTTCAAAACACCCGAGTACAAAGAAATTCAGCAGCAACTTCATGATGAATAAATCACAGAGGTACACTTGCTCTTGAAAAATGGTAAAGTTGGGGAGGGCGGCAGGATGGGAGAAAACAACTTCATACTTGAGTGACTACTTCCAACAAATTTAAATAACATCTGCTGCCAGAGACTAGACAAAAAGCCTCCAGTGGCCTTATATTTAAGACTGTAAGAGGAAAAAAAACCCCGGACATTGCCCCCTTCCTCTGTGTGTCTTTCACACACACACACACACACACACACACACACACACACACACACACACACACTGAATAAGAGTACTGGGCATGGCAATGGATGTTATGATGTCATCAGTCAGACACTGCCCATATTGCTTTGCTGGCTGAAACATGACAAGTAGCTAAATATACTGCACTAAATACTGAACTAAATGCTGAATTCAAAGAGAAACTGATATTGCACCAGAGAGCTTGGTTCATGTGCGTGTGCATTAAATTGTTTTTGACAATTAATCTGTGACCTCTTATTAAAGGGGAATTCTTCTGGTTTCCCCAAATTTTATTTACTGTTCATAACAACCAGTGAATGATGTTAGTAATGGTACAGCGGTGGTTACAAAAGTATGTATAGTACCGTTTTTGACATTACATTTATGTTACATTTATGCCTTAGGTACTGGTTTTTAGGATAAACTAATGCTATTTTTCATCTAGCTGATTTCTTTTGTCTACCTGATATTTAAAGAACCTTACATTGGTGCAACACACACACTACTATTAATGAGCTGTTTTTTGCCATAATCCCACATCACATTCATATTAAAGAACAGTGGTGTGTTTTGTTGCAGCATATTAGGGTTATACAGCTGTGCAAAGTTGCAACCCAAGCTAGCTTCACACCCATGGAATGTGCTGTAGCCCACATGTTCTATGCACAAGGCCTGTGTCCATGTTTGGAATGGACTCCATCAAAAATTGTAACAATGAAAGCACTGGATGATTGGTCATGTGTATTCATTGTTAGACATTTCAGAGAATTTCCTTCAGACTCAAAGAGACATTAATGGGAAAAGCGATGTTACCCTGTACATTGGCTGTTGAGTTCACCCTGGGAGCACTTTTGATAACTCCATTTTGATTGCCCTCATCATCTCTCTCTCTCTGAGGCAAAACTGGACAGTGAAAAATGACATAGCTGTGAAACTAACTACTGCAAGACTTCTTCTTCAAATTGCCTTTCTTTAAAAACGGTATTTAACAGTTCACATCAGGATTTTTTACTGACACGAATGAAGCAGCTGCTTATAGCGCAAAAGGAGCTATTGCACTGCAAGCCAAAGCCTTTTCCTCACACATCTGTTAGGCAAGGTTTATTTTAGTCGCGTGAAGACTGCTGTCTCAAACAGTCTTGGCTGCAATCTGATGACTGGGACAGGAGGCATGCCAGAACCTTCTCTAATGATGAGGTCACAGCTCGCCTCAGGGGCTTCTGGGAACTGCACTCCCTAGAGGTGTAGTAGCTCCAACCATTCGATTGCTGTGCAAAGCCTGATCATAGGCCACATAAAGTGTTTCTAAGCAGAAAAGGCTGACCCTGCATTTAAAAAGCACATCTCAAGAAGTGCTGACCTGAAATCAATGTTCCCTTGTCCATGCTGGTTGTAGTTCCAGCATCATCCAAGGCAGTCGGTGATCCAGAGGCAGTGGATCTCCTTTGAGGTGCTTTATGAGTGCAGTCCCTGGTCTTTGAGACTATGGCTGTCATAAAATCGTAAGATCCCTGACTCGGCATAGGGAAATGTTGAATGCGATAATGCTACTTGGGGTCTCCGTTGTGGGAGTGTAGGGTGTGTTGTCAGCAGAAATGCAAAGTGCAGCTCTTAAACTGCTTTTTAAGGGCTCCTGGGTGATGCTTATCTTAAGGTGGTTAACTTCAGCCAAAAGGTCCAGGAGCCCTCCATAACTGGTCATCTCTGCATAATCACAAATGCATAATATGGATACATTATGAGGAGCAAGATGCAATAAAGCAGAAATTTGCTTTTTAATAAGCCTCGGTGGCTCTTTCCAAATGGTGACTCATACTATTGAAGATGAAGGTTAGTTAGTTGCCATTTGCACACAGTTTGTACAACCACAATGGAATTCTTTGTTCTTACGTAACTTTAACCAATTCATGTTTGGTATGCCAGTTGCGCAGTGGGTTAATGCAGCACCTCATGGACTTGCCAGACAAATATGAGCTTTAATAAACTCCTGTCACTTCACAGGTGTTGCCATATATCATATTAGTCTCCCTTATCCTTAACCCACATATGGTGGCCCTGAGATAAAGATAAGGCTTTTTGTACCCAAGGAGCAGGCAAAGGATATGTGAATTTTTCAAGGCCACAACTAGAGTAATGAACATAACTCACCATGTTGACTTCCGAGATAGAGTCAATGCTGGCAATGTTTATGCTCATTCCCACGATGACTGGGGGACCTGGAGAAAAAAAGAGGTGAACAGAAAGAGCTCGGTTAGACCTCGGGTGCAAGAAGTACCCCTAACTGTAAGTTAGTGCCCTTCAGTGCTAGAAGCCATCTGAAATGACACTGACACAGGGTTATTTAACATTTTCAGTAACATTTACATGCTCCCATTAAATGATGGTAAGTCTTCTTGGTGTACATTAGGAGCCCATAAAGCTCAGATTACAGCATTACAGAGAGCAATTCTGGGAAAAGTCTGTTCTGATAAAGATTGAGTTCCTCAAATCTCGCTACTGATTTGTATAGTTCCTTGGATATGCTACAGGATGAAATTGATGCTTTGGTGCATTTTGTGAGCAGTTGATGCACTGGCATGAAAAAAATAACATATTATCATCTGCTTGGTGACCAAAGCTTTATGTTCAAATGAGAGATCATAGAGTCTTCTGTTTTAAGGTCCCAATGAGGAAAGAAACTCCCCTCACTCTCACACTGCTAACCTCATCCCCTAGATTTCTGCTCTACAACCTAGAGTACTTGTGTGTACATGCAGGTTGACTGCTTAGGAGTCTGTGAGTCTGTGTGAAAATGAGTATAGAAGCACAAGCTCTCCTCTTGCTCACATGGCCCTTGCAAGTGCACGACCTGCTCCACATGACACTTGGAGCTGTGCTCTCTTCTTCCTTACAAGTCATTTTGTTCTTCCCTAGCACTAGCTCCTATCCCCTGTGACCTCCAGGGGGAAATGACTTTTGATACAGGAGAAAAGGAGCATCGCTCCTTTTTCTGGTTTCTGCCAGACTTGCGATCTTGTCACAAAGCTCTGGCTATCACTAACAAAATGATGCTGTGTCAACGGTAGGAGAATGTTTCTCACAAGCAGTGCCTAGAAAATACACACACATACAAACATGAACACACACACATATGCACACACACACAAACACAAACACACACACACACAATAGGCTGAATTCCAGGTGCTCCATTTTGTTTATGACTGGGAATCCTGGGGGAATGCATCTGACCATATTTCTGTAGGGGATAGACTGGATGATAGGGTGTGCACTCTTTATTGTAAAATGGTGCAGTGCTTCTGTGGTACATACATCATGTAATGTAAAAACTCCTCATATGGTAGCCATTGTGTTCCTCACTGAGAACCCTAATAAATCTTTCAGCCATTCATTCCAATAGTTTAATTTATTCATAAATGAAGAATGATTTTGATCCAACAGACTCATGTAAGATTATTTAGATTATTATTCTAGGACATTATTTAGACTGTACAGTGAGAAAATACAAACATTCACACCCAACAGACATGGGCTACAGTCACACTGATAGCAAGTCAAAGGAGTTTCAAAACCTCTTAATCTTCTTCAGGCCCTCTGTATGACTAATGTCCCAAATTTGGCATTTGCCAAATGAGGACTTACACAGTTTTCCCCTTGGGAAAGTATTAAGTAAAAGTATTATTTCCCTGCACCAAACTTTACTGATGGCACTGTACCACTGTAGTAAGTAGTGGTACAGTGCCATCGGTAAAGTTTGGTGCAGGGAAATAATGGCCTAAGCCTGATTTTCTAGGGTTGGGCAAGGCCCCTTAGTTCCACATAAAGGTAATGTTTTGAAAGCTACAGCATACAAAGATGTTTTAGCATCAAATTAATGCCTGACCCCATAAAATGTACAAACATTCCCACAGACACACAGAGACAGAAAATTGAAAGCTGTTATAATCGCAAATAGAGGTGGGGGTGACACCATATTAATATGCATAGTTTTGGAATGGGATGTTCAGCAAGCTCATAAGTGTAATGATCAAGTGTTCACATACCTTTGGTCATGTAGTGTACATTCCATATAACCTTCATAGTCTTAGCTAGCTCAGCTACAAAGCTAAAATGATTGAATGTGTTTCAGTGATTATTTTGTTCAGATTTGTATAAAAAATCCTATCCCGATGAGATTCTAAAAAAAAAAAAAAAAAGAGAGGTGT
>JBBJLS010000023.1:680547-692423 GCA_037577275.1 Bryconaethiops microstoma
ACACACACACACACACACACACACACACACACACACACACACACACACACACACACACACAAACACACACACACAGTAAATACTTCATTGCATTGACCTGAAAATACAAATATTCAGGTCATGCTCATGCTCCTGGATTTTTATTTAATGAACATGTGCATGAATATGTTAACTAAAGGAATCCAAACAAACCTTCCATAAAACATCCAAAACAGTAACACATTTCATTGTCCAAAACTGACATTCTATTTCACAAGTAAAACACCACCTCCAAACTTCCTATGATGGCTGAAACAGACCAGCACTTTACAAGTTGTTTGGCCATGTACTCCAGCACAGCAAGTCTGCGAACATACTACAGATAAGTATTATATGTATATAAGTGTTTTTTAACCATATATTTTATTTATACACAAATCACAGATAGAGATAAAATGTCTCAACTATGGCCAACAAGTCCATATGGATGTACAAGACAGTTGTCTAGCGCAACACTTTAGGAAATATGGCAAATCACTTGATACTAGAAGCATGCAAGTCCTTCACTTGTGCCACTGCTTTGTGTGTGGGACACGTATAAATCATACATTCAGTATCCCATTTCCTAAACCAAAGATGGAAGAGAATATATGTTGGATGTGGATTAAACAGCGAGGAAGACGGCATTAATGAGTAAATCTGAGAAAAAATTAGTATACACAACATGTCTGGCAAGTGGCTAAGTTAGCTAATGAGTAAATCTGTTGATGGGAGAACAAAAAGGTGACCATATTTTATGCTGATTTTATGCCTAGCTTGCTCGCTCTCTCTCTCTCTCTCTCTCTCTCTCTGTCTCTCTCTCTCTCTCTCTGTCTCTTTCGCAAAACCAATTTCCAGGATTTTGTTTATAATTTGCTAGCCTTCTGGGCTGCTGTGAAGAAATTGTGTTTGTCATTGTTTCAATTATTAAGAACAAGAAAAGTGTAAAAATATATGCATTGCTGAAGATCTGCGAGTCTGAGTGGCCCCTGATGACACAGAAGAGCACAGGCCTATGTACTGGGGATGATAATTTAACCCCTGATTACTTGTGTATTGAATCTTTTATCTAAAATCTTGCAAGACTGATGCTGAGGAAGAATATTTATCAGATTTTCTTGTACATTTGAAATTTTTACAAATTATTTAGATTAACAAGATCTCTCAAAGCTGTTAATATTGATAGATATATCATCTTGTAACAGTTCTAGCAGGAAGAAAGATCCAGGTCTACATGCTTATGGATTTTTAATGCTCAGTTTGGACATACTTCCATCACAAATACTCTTGCAACAGATGTTGATGAGTAAAAGGGGACAAAGTCTCTAAATGTATAGCCTGCTTCCTCAAGCATTTTCCTGCTTGGGCCCTGGCTCGCCTCATAAATCAGCAAGACTTTCTCTTCTTGTCGGGATACAGATTGTTCTGGTGCCGCTTGCTCATCCATTCTCTCCCACCTCCATCGACGCCCCTGTGCATTTGGCTTATGTGAGTGGACGTGTGCAAAACGGCCTTTAGGTGGCACCGCACACAGGGAGGGGGTCTGACTGCACAGCAGCCGTCAGGTTAATTTATAAGGTTCACAGGTAGACTGGATACATTTAATATTAATAGAGAGGGTTTGCGGAAGCTGGGAGGGAAGAAGTCAGCAGCTGGGCGGCCTAGTAAGGAGCGAACAACAGGGGGAAGGGAATTCTAATAATTTAGTAGAATGTGGGCTGAAGGAGTCCAACGATTATCCAAATGAAGGATACATAGGCATAAATGCTAGGCAAATAAAGGCAGCAGTACTTGTGTTGTTTTACAAATCTGGGAGCAGCTTGCATGCATTTACATTGCAGTGACATATAGACAGATTTTACTTTTGCATGACGCTTTCATAGTTGGGATGTTAGCCCTCAATGATTGGATTCAAGAAATTGAGATTCCAGAAATTTCCTGAAGCTTCCTAAAATTACCAACATTCTAAACTTTTTGTGTAAATCATTTGTTTTTATAGGTTTACGGTGATAAGACTACTTCTCTAAAATATAAAAACTACCCCACAAACACAGTTGTGCAAAGGTTTGAACACCCCTGGCCAAATTACATGTTTGTTGATTTAAAAATGAAAAATATGTCAACATATCCTCAATGAACACACTTAAATTTTACAGGAATAAAAAAGAACATAAAATACAGCCGTTTTTGTACAGGCCATGTTTGTTTTATTTTTTTCCAAACTATAAATATAAACAGTAATGTGTATTAAAATGTTCTCCAAATTTTCTAAAATCTATCGTTTAACCAGTAGTACCCATACCTTTGGCACAACTATAAGCCATATTATATAGATTATGTTTAGTTTTTGCCTTTTGATTCTTACCTGTTTGCAGTTAAAAAGCTAGTAAAAACAAAAGACATGGTGACAGAAGAGATAAAACTGAACTTCTTGGAAGGAATACTTCCGTATGCTTAATGTAAAGTGCCAGACTAGGTTAGATATATATAGTGGCATGAATTCCCCTGTGTCATGGTTTTGGTCGGCACCTGCTGGAGGGCGCCAATGGACTCTGCACTCGCCTCATCGGCCTCTTAGGTGTGGCCTCATCTACTCAGCATTAGGAGACCAAGCCGAAGAGCTCCGTTCCGGAGTCCCAAAGCTCCGCCCCAAAATCACAGAGCTCTCTCAGAACGAGAGACTCCATTCCCGAGCCAGGGAGCTCTCCAGAGCTCCCCTCGGCCCAGTCCCAGCCATTTCACCTCCCTTCGGCCCAGTCCCCGCTTGTTCATCCCTTTTCAGCCCAGTCCCAGCCAGTTCAGCCCTCTTCAGCCCAGCCCCAGCCTTTTCAGCTCCCTTCAGCCCAGCCATTTCCGCTCCCTTCAGCCCAGTCCCAGCCATTTCAGCTCCCTTCAGCCCAGTCCCAGCCTGTTCAGCCCTTTTCAGCCCAACTCCAGCCCGTTCAGCCCCTCTCAGCCCAACTTCAGCCTGTTCAGCCCTTTCCAGAACAACTCCAGTCTGTTCAGCCCTTTTCAGCCCAACTCCAGCCTGTTCCGCCCCCTCCAGCCCAACTCCAGCCAGTTCAGCTTCACCCAACCCGGTCACAACCGACTCAGCTCCACTCCACCCAATTCCTGTCAGCTCCAACTCCAGTTCCTGCACCCGGTCCAGGTCCAGGTCCAGCTCCAGCACCCAGTCCAGGTCCGGGTCCAGGTCCAGCTCCAGCACCCAGTCCAGGTCCAGGTCCAGATCCAGCACCTGGTCCAGGTCCAGCTCCAGCACCCAGTCCTGGTCCAGGTCCAGCTCCAGCACCCAGTCCGGGTCTAGGTCCAGCTCTAGAACCCGGTCCGGGTCCAGGCCCAGCTTCAGCACCCGGTCCAGGTCCAGGCCCAGCTCCAGCACCCGGTCCAGGTCCAACCCCAGCTCCAGCACCCGGTCCATGTCCAGCCCCAGCTCCAGCACCTGGTCCAGGTCCAGCCCCAGCTCCAGCACCCAGTCCAGGTCCAGCCCCAGCTCCAGCACCCAGTCCAGCTCTAGCTCCACCTTCAGCACTCAGCCCAGCTGCCGCCATCAGCTCAGCTCCACTCAGCCTGGCCTCACCAACTCCAGCTCCTGCACCGGGTTCCGCACCAGCTCTCCAGACTGCGGATCCCCTGCTGGTTCCCGGATCGGCTCCCCAAGCTGTGGTTCCTGCACCGGTCCCCAGGCTGCGGTCCCCCTGCCGGTTCCTGCGCCGGCTCCCCAGGCTGCGGTCCCCCTGCCGGTTCCCACGCCGGCTCCCCAGGCTGTGGTCCCCCTGCCGATCTCCGCACCGGGCGCCTCAGCTCCTGACCCCATGCCAGTCTCCGCACCGGGCGCCTCAGCTCCTGATCCCGAGTTGGCTTCCACACCGGGCGCCTGCGCTCCTGAACTTACGCTGGTCCCCGCACCGTGCCGGCTCCCGCATCTGGTGCCTCAACTCCCGCCACCTTGTCGGTCGTCTCAGCCTCCACGCCGGCAGCCTCGGCCTCACCAGCCGTGGCCTCCACCCCAGCCTCAGCCTCACCAGCCGTGGCCTCCGCCCCGACCTCCGCTGTTGGATGGACTGGGGGATTCCTCTAGGCGCCCCGGAGTGGGGCCTTTGGGGGGGAGTCCTATCACGGTTCTGGTCGGCGCCCACTGGAGGGCACCAACGGACTCTGCACTCGCCTCTTAGGTGTGGCCTCATCTAGCCGGCATTAGGAGACAGCTAGCATTAATTATGTTGTGTTCTGCCTTTTCATTGGTTCTGGGTGCTGCCTCCTGTTTGTATTTAAGTTAGCCTTGTTTTCAGTTCACGTTATGGGAGCATACTGACTCATAAGTTTGATTCTACCTTCCTTAGTACCCTTGCCTTTTTTGACTGGCCCTCATGCCTCCTTTTTGTTCTTTTGTTTTCCTTAAATAAACCCCTATCCATGGATGTCTGCGCCTGTGCCTCTTACCTTTCTCCCGGACATAGTTCCGGCGTGATATCCTGCCTTTCCACCTGAAGGAGCAGGTAGGAGTGTGGTTTAGAGTGGCACACCTGATCCTCACTCCCTCACTGTCTATTTAATTAATAATCCTTCGCCACTGTTGTTGGTGAACAGAGAGCAAAGGCCTGTGTTTGACCTAGGAGGGACAGATTAACTTTGGACCTGGAAGGACAGTTGTTTTCTGTGTATTGCAGTTGTTTCTGTGTTTTTCAGTTCTCTCATCAACAAGATAAAACAAGATTTGCTTTTTTCTTGTCCTCTTTGGCATAATCATTTGTCAGGACCATTGAAGTAATTGTCACATTGTTGCTGCAAAGACAAAATGTTGTATACCCAAAAAAGTAACTTTCCAAAAAAATAGTTCTTTTAATGGTATTTGCATGAAGACTTCAATATAAAGCCATTGTGGATCATTTCTATTGGTCCATTCATCATAACATGCTGACAAAGTGAAAATGGCAGCCAGCATTTTCAGATGTGAAAAAAAGGAAAATAAAATTGACAGCAACACATCTCATTTATAACTATATTGAATCTCACAAAATTGTTATATTACAGTGTCTGTGATTATGCTCTAAAATGGCACATGTGGTGTCATTCAAAATGGGTAATATCCATTACACACACACAAATACCATGGGACAATCTAAATACTGTATTTACATTACAATTATTATTACTATTATTATTATTATATTTTCTTTTTAGAACAGACATTAAGCAACTTTATAGAAATCAAATCTAGCAAGAGCAACACTAGAAGGAAAAAATCACAAAGAGCACAAGGAAAAAGCATTGAGTAGAACTCATCCTGCTCTGGTCACCACTGGACAGCAGAACTGACCTATCTCTGTTCTGCCCAAATAAATTAAAAGGTTCTTTCGTAGCAAGTGGTTGATGAGCAACTCCTAGTATCTGTCCTAGGATGCTGTTTGCACAGCGTAGGCAAAATTCCCATTCAGCTATGAGTTTAGGTAATTATAGTTTAGAGTTGTTACACTCATGTGAGATTCCAGTTTAAAATATTAACTAATGTTGTTATAACTACTTTAGGCAAGTTGGAAATGGCACTGATCAATTTCTCCCTGTTAATGTTAGCTCAGTTACATGACTTTAGCATGCTAACACATGCTAATAGTGTAACCTTTCACATGCACAGTTGGTTGAGTCCAATGATAATAATAATAATAATAATAATAATAATAATAATAATAATAATAATAATAATAATAATAATAACAACTTAGTTTTATATAACTTACAAAAGCAAAACTTTTAGCAGAAATCATAACCTATTGTTCAATAAAATGAACAGAGGCAATGTGTCACGGTCTGTCACTCCGAGGTGCCAAAGGGCCACCAGGCCCTCATAAGTGGGAGGAGGGGCGGAGGTGGGAGTAGTGGACCCTGTAGGCCCCACACGGCTGCCTTCTATTCGATGCTCTCAGTTTCATCCGTAGGTGCCAGACGTTCTTTCTCTCGGGGGCTTCTGTCCTCTTCGCCCTCCGTGTACTGCACGGCGGAGCCCCATCGGAGATCTCTTCCATCTCCTCGGGGGTGATGCGCCCTCAGATCACCAGGCCCCCCCCATCAAAAATTATTTAGGGGAAACCCCTACTCTTCAGTCGGGGCCCTGATGGTAGTGGCGGGGACAGGAACAGGTGCTGCAGTGGTGGGGACTGGAACTGGTGCTGTTGTGGCGGGGACAGGCAAGGTGCTGGACAGGAACACTGGGGCTGGTGTTGGAGAATTGACTCACACTCATTATTTCCCCTCACTACGGGGTGCAGCTCTCCTCACTTTGCAGGCACACACCAGCCCACAAGCCCATGGTGGAACCCGCTGTGCCTCTGGGGTAGGTCAGTCTATCCTCACACTATCCCTCACACATCCTTTTGAGTATTTGCAAGAGTATTGGCCATCGTGCCTTTTTGTGTTCGGATTTTGGAAAATAAAACTAATCTTTGAGAAATGGAACTCTTTCATGGACGGGTGTGCACGAGACATGACACAGTGGAACTAATGGAATATCATTAACTAATTTTGTAACGTAAATATAATAACACTAACATAAATATAACTATATTTATTACTGAAAATTAAATTATTACTGTAGCCTGATTATACAAAAAAAACCCCCAAAAAACGACAGCGCATACCAAAGAAAATGCGCATGCATGTATAAGGGTAACATTGGTATTTTACATTCTAGCACTGCGGGAGTTCAGTGTAAATTGTACACTACATATGCGGGATTACCAGTACATTTAAGGGTAATGTATTGAGCTGAGTTTAAAATGAAATTAATTTTGGGACCATATTTGGGGGCATATTTATAGTTTAGACTATAAAAATAGGCATTTATAGGCATTGCGGTTTTTCACAATTCGCAGGTGCTCTTGGAACGTAACCCCCGCAAATTTTGGGAGTATACAGTATTGTATAGTATTGTTCGATGGAGTGGAGTGAAAATGTGGTGCCCCATGCTCCGTGTTGGTAGCAGCGGTGCTAGGCTCAACCGTGGAGCCAGCAGCTTGCGGAGTGACAGAGGTTGAAGATGTCTGCTTTTCAATAAGCCACCTGCGCAAAGTTTTTGGTGTTACCAAACAGAAAATAAAAGATGAATTGAACTTATGTGCTGTTTTAATTAAAGAATGTGCATGCCGAAGTGAACTGTGCAAGCAGCAGCATGGTGCCTGTCTAGTAGAGGATGCACTGAGGGATGTGTCCACTACTCAAACGGGCCAATAGGAATGCAGCTCAGTTTTGGAACATTTTGCTGGGTGGGCATGTCTTGCCTTCTGGGGGCAGTGCCCACCCCAGCCCCCTGTGGTCACACCTCTGATAATGGCTGAAACCTTGGATGCTCAATAATAAATAATCAATAATAAAATGCAATCGTGATTAAACAAACGAGATTGAGAATCGTCCCTAATAAGTTTCAGTATAACACATGCCAATGCCATCCACCCAATCAAAATCTACCTCCATCCTCCCTACAACCCAACCCTTTCAACGTTTTCAGTCACAGCCCGTGCCACCTGCTGACAGACCCACAACACAAGGCACGGGTATATGAGATGGCTGCGTTAGATGCTACTGCCTGTGCTGAAGGTATTTGGAAAAGGCGCTGGTGTCCATGACAACCTAAAGCTCAGGTGGGAGTGAACTGACTGCAGCAACATGATGTAATGGGGAACACATCAGAGAGGCCGACTCTATATCTTTTTCTCATTCCTCCTCCTGTTTTTTCTCTCTCTCTACTTGACATTTCATCCCCTTTCAGATGTCTTCATGTCTCTCTTTCGCTTTCTCTCTCTCTCTCTCTCTCTCCGTCTCCTTATCTAAACTGTCATAAGCTCGTGCCCAACACAACACACAAAGTGCGTTGTGCTCACTGACCGTAGCCATATATATGGGATTGGATGTTTTACAGCATGTGTATGTATAATTGAGCAGTTGCTTTTTATGCATCGCCTTAAAACAGCTAGACAGAACCCAAACACTGAAACAACTTCAAATGCACACGCATGTATACATGGACACATACAGTAGATTTAAAAAAGTATGTAAATACACTTATCTGTGTAAAGGTTTGTAGACACCTCCTTCTACCTTTAAACGTTACACCAGATGATGGAACTTTGCTGTGAGTATTTGATTGTATTCGGTTACAAGAGCATTAGTGAGGTCATGATAGATTCCACACAAAAAATACTACTTCAGTTCATCATAAAGGTGCTTCATTACTCCAGAGAATACTGTTTCACTGCTGTACAGGACAAGGCTGGGAGCTTTATAGCCCCCAGGCCAAAACTTGGCATTGGGCATGGTGACCTTAGGCTATGTTTCAGATCATCCTATTCTGTTGGCATAGGATTATACATGATGTCAATGACGATGTCAATTATGGAAAAATGTTTATACAAACTTGTTGAAATAAAAGCTTTCTATAATGTTCTGTGTTAAACATACTTCAGCAAATTTTATTTTACTACAGGAAGCCCTGTTGTTTCATTGCATAACTAAACATGAACATAGAAAATCCTAATAATTTGATTTGTTAATTAGTCAAACAATAGTCAATAGTTTAATTAAATCTAGAAATAATCATAGTCAAAATCATATGTGGGTATTTCATAATTACACAGAAATAATTGAAAATCTCATTGCATAAAATCTCATGCATTAAGAATGTTCTTTTGTTGTTTTTGGAGAAAGTTTGTTAAATATTTATGATGGTGCCTGTATCCATGTAGCACTTAAAACACAAACTAGGCACTAAAAACATGCTTGTAGGTTAAACAACAAATGTAATCCCTTGCTTGTTTCCTGTAATATCTCAAAACATGCTAATTTTACAGTATATACCTGCACTAAATTCTGTACCTCCTCATGCTGAGCAGAAAGGAGTGAGTAAAGGCCTACATGGTGAAAAGGGCTCATGTTCACAGCCCGACAGACATGTGGTGGCCGATGCAATAAAACCTCAATTCCAGTGGTGATGACAGTTAGATTTAAAGTGTGGTCTCTAGGGTGTGCTTTTAAAAAAAAAAGGAAGGGGTTGAGGAGAGTACAGGTTGGGGTTCACACTCACAGGGTCCCTCTCTCTCTCTCTCTCTCTCTGTGTCTCTCGTTATCTATCTCTCACACACACTCTCTCTCTTGGGCCTAGCTTTGTTTAGAGCTTCTTGAGCGACATGATTATACGGTGAATCCCCTTTCTGAGGTTGGGGAGCTCCATCTCTGACTGGTGACTCACTGTTCCCCCTTGAACAAATCACTGACAAGGGCCACCATTGTGTCTACTTTTGTCTTTCGCTTTTCTTCTCTCCATCATTTGCTACCTCTGCATAGTCCTGAGGAGCCAAAGAGAAATACTAGCACACTTCTTTTTCCGACAACATAGCTATGGCCATAAAATGTTTCAGCTATCAGCTGATCTATCCACATTGTCAAATGGTAGTAAATCACTGTTAACCTATAGAAATCTATATAGAAAGTCTATACAATTTAAGTAATTATGTAATTGTAGAATTTTTACATAATTAATTAAGTAGAATTCAAACAGTCACTGTGGAAGACAACTGATTGACAAATCTGATCTGGAGTCATTTTTGTTAAAAGCAGGTGACACTGCCTGCTTGTACATAGATCAGATGTTTGACTTGTGAAACTAAATGAAGCTCGAGTGTGATACCATTTCCACCCATTCAAAAAAATACTAGCTAGCTAGTATTGTAGTATAAATGTATGTAATGTAAAAGTAACAGGACACTGGCAGTGTCTTTTTTTATATTTTGAAGTCTCTGCATTTTTATAAAAAATAGACATAACATATAATTCATATATTTTCGATTAAAGTGGTTTCAACTTTTCAGAGTGTGTTTCTATAAAGAAAGAAATTCTATGACATGTAAAATGAAGAAAACTGCTTACATTCAGATGTAAGCAGTTTTGTGACACTGATCTTGTAAAGGTCTTTGCACAAAAATACTGGATTTTTTTTTTCTTATCCGTGTTCAGATGACGCTCAGGAGGATTTCATTTGCTCATCAGAGGCTTTTTCACAAACTTGTGGAGTCCATCCCAGTTGGACTGCACACTGTCATTAAGGCACAAGAGGGGGACATGAAATGCTAAGATTTCTAACACTCATGTTAATATTTCAGATATTCTTCTTTTAACTCAAATTGCTATGTAATATAATTTTGTATTTTTGAAAATAAAGCAGAATAGCAATTTGTTAACAAGTGGACTTTTGGACCCCACTGTACAATTTTTAGACCTATGAGAGTAATAATTCCATCAGTAAAGAGTGAGACAAGGAAACAAAACGGTGTTTATTTGTACGATTAACAGCGGATAGCACAGCTTTTTTGCATCTGCAGAGCTGGTTGTGTCTTTGTACTTATTTTTATTCTTTGTATAGTAATATTTGTTTACTCATTGTATTCCATAGAGCCTAACATACATCATAATGCAGACAAATTCTCATGCAAATGTAATTGCACACTAAAGTGACTTTTATTCCAGTTTGGTTTTTGAGGAGCATATGATTATGATGCACTACATAAACTGGCAACAGTGTTTACCAAAAATTACCAATTAATGTTTGCACACTAGCTATTACAAACCAGCCAGTATGAGTCATGGTGAGCGGTCTATCACTGTGACATGTGACTTGGCACCAGACACCCCACAGACATGAACATGTTGAATCAGAGTTTGTTTCAAGCCTTTGGCAGTCACATATAACACACAATAAAGCATGAAGCAAAAAGGATAAATGTCATCCTTCAGGTTTTATCATAAGGATTATCAACACACACACACACACACACACACACACACACACACACACACAGGCACGCATGGACACACACATGCACGCACACATGCACACACATATTCTCTCTCTCACTCATTTGTACACAGTCTCAACTCAGCGTGATGCCACTAAATCACCATGTTAACGAGATGGTCTGCCCTTTGGCCACTTCTTTCTTCTATTTGTCAGCAAATTGCCAACCATTTGGATATTATATGGCTCCCCCAATGTGAATGACCACTTTCGTTCAACATGTGCTGTTGTGCTTTGCCCAGGTTCAATTCTACTGTTCTTCAAAGACCTTTAGAGCCTTTGTGGAATGGATGTGAAACTGTAGCTACACACTAAGTACACCTCTATAGTTGGAGCACGGTGTAACCAAGTTGAACCTTCTTAATTAAGCCCTTATCTACTACATGGTCAAAAGTATGAGGACATCCTTCCTATTAATTGTATTCAAGCTGGAGTGGTGTAAAGCATACTACCACTGGACTATGGAGACTATGGAGACACATTCTCTGGGGAATTATCTGATGGATGAGTCTGGTTTGGCATAGCTACCTACCTGAATACACTGTAAACATAATAAAGTTTGGCCAAAAAGGGATCATGGTCAGGGGCTGTTTCTTAGAGTTTGGACTGAGCTTCTTTGTTGCAATGAGTGATATGGGTGATATTAAAGCCACAAGAGACAGTTTAGACAATTAAATATTTCCAACTTTGTTGCAACAGTTTGGAGAAGACATTTTTCTCTTCTAGCATGACTGTGTGCCTGTGCACAAAGCGAAGTGCATGGTTTAATGAGTTGGCCAAGGAGGAACTCTAGTGGTCTGCAGGGAGCCCTGACCTCAGTCCAACTGAATATCACTGGGAGGAATTGGAACATTGATTGTGCGTCAGACATCATCCAAACATCATTGCCTGACCTCATAAATGCTCTTCTGACTAGACTGAATGGGCACAAATTCCCAATCACACATTCTGTAGAGAGGATGCTGTAGCACTACAACTCATATTGGGAGCTCATATAGGAAGTCTGAGGTTTCCGTGT
>JBBJLS010000023.1:711389-723530 GCA_037577275.1 Bryconaethiops microstoma
CCAAGTTGCTCCAGGGAGACTGTCCCCTGTAGTTAGAGAATGGAAGTTGCTTTGGATAAAAGCATCTGCTAAATGCCGCAAATGTATAAATGGCTTGGTAAGAGTCGGTAAGTTAACACCCAACCATCACACTTTGCATTTTCTCATGTAAATGCACTCTAGTTTTGTGTGCTTTTGAAATTTACTAGTACAGAAAGACACAAAAATGACCGTTTGTTTTCAAGCTCTGCCAGGTTGTTGATCTATGATGATTGGAAGTGTAATGTTCCTCAGGCATTTTCCAGCCTGGAGAATGGTAAATCTAAAATTAGTTTAATGCCTATAGCAGGCTAAATGCAAAAAGGCCTGAAAAGGGACATAGAGCTAAAACATAATTGCTGTAACTTTAAACATTTTAAAATTTAACTCATTATAATAATTTGTGTAGCTCTAAGAGGTACAGAACCTATATTTGGCTGTATTTTGCATGTTTTAGCATGGTTCTGGTTACCCTGATTTGTATGCTGCGTGGTTCAGAGTTCATAACGGGGTGACGCCTTCACTATGGCTGTACCTAAATGGACTTTCCTCATGTTGCCTCCATGCTCAAGGAGGCTGGAGCATTTTTTGCAGTTGACTGGAGCTCCAGACAGAGGTGAAAAATCCAGATTTGGATTGGAACAAGCAAAAAGTGACCAGAACTATTTTAGGAGGGGAGGGAAGGTGGTGTCAAAGCTTCAGCATAAGAAAAAAGTATTCCCAGATGACTGAGCAATCTTGATACTACTGAATTAAAATAGTTTCCGCATTTTTAATAGAACTTTTGATTTCAATAAATATGTAATAAACTGTCTTTGTTAGACAGTCATGTTTATACATTACACTGTCTGGTGAGTACTGGCCAGGTCTGCCCTGCTCAGAAATCCTAATGTGGAGTAAAACAGACTCACTATCCTCAAGTTGTTTTGGCAGAACACAATAAAGGAGCTTTCATATTTGTCCTCTGGCGATGAGGTCTTATAAAAGGCTTACCAGACTTGTTTTGACAAGTGTTCCTTTATTTGTTTCACATTTCACAATTATCAAGTACAACCATTCCCAAGCTTTCATCCTTTGAATTTGGAACAGAGACAACTCGTAAGCGCACCCATTAGCATACAACAAATAGCACACAACTGCTATTTTTGAGGCAGACTCAAAATTGGAGATATTGTAGAATTATATTGACTACTCTCTCAAGCAACATAACCCCAGAGGACAATTTGCATTCAAGGATAATAAAGGAGTTCGACAGGGTGTGAACTGAGTGAGCCTCTTTAATGCCAAGAAGCTTCAGCTGAGGTTAGTTGTGTGCTTATCATTCATAGGTACAAGCAGTGAAAAGATATATGTAGCAGGGAGGGGTTGAAGCCTCTGGCACGTATGACTCCTGAACAGACTGAGCCGTCGCTCACCCTTCTTTCGAGGCTGATGTGTTGCTGTGCTTTCTCTAGCAGCATTACTTGATGCTCTTAATCAAGCGGTTTTGTTTCATTGAAAACCAAAATACAAGGTCTTGTTGCAGTTTCACAGCAGTGTGTTGAGCTTGTTCTGCTTCTTGCACCCTAGAAATTACAAGTACCAAATTTGGCACATAAACTCATTGTAGCATGCAGCTAATGTTAAGCATTGTTGTGGCTTTATTTGTTTGTTTCCGCCTGGAGCTGAACTTACTATGAGACTGCAGAGAACAAATGAGCTTTATGAGGAACACCTCTCCTGAAATGACTGCTGATAAACTTGTTTTTCCAGTGTATTAATCACCATTTTTTCATTGCTGTAGCTTTACAGCTGATTTTTTTGGCATCCAGACATGTCCTCTTTGGGTCATCAAATTTCACGGCTGAATTAACGTCGGATGGTGGGGGAAGAACAATAGTTTCACAAAGTTACAGATAAGAATGGCATTAATTTAAGGTCAAGCAAATCGAGGCCACAGCGTCACAGCTCTCCTGTAGCTTAACTTATCTTTTTCATGACTCCTCTGCGGCTGCAAGCTCTCAGGCACTAACGACCTGAATTTGTCCAAGAAAACGGCTGGTCTCTTATGCCCTTTTTGCCACTCTCCATGCTGAGCTTAAGGCACACCATGTGATGATTAGTTAGATCTCACACATTTCTTCTTATTCTTTCTGTGTGTTTTGTCCCACGGATGCACCGTGGGACAAAAGTGCAGTTTTACCTCTTGTTCCTGCTCTATTAATCATATCCCTACTTGTAATTTCAATTACAGTCAGTTGTGAATGGAGGGGAGCCAGATTGAGAGCGATAATGATTTTATGATTTCAATTGCCATTAATCAGACTTAGAAATAGCAGCATCAATTGCATTAGTTATTGGTCATTTTTGATAGAAGGCAGTACACAAGGGTTGGTTGATTAAGGGGCAGCAGACCTCTAGATGGAGACCTCTAGAATTGATATGCGTGTCACAGCATTGTCAGATAGCAGATCATTTGCAGATGATGGGAAGACATTTGTGCACAGTGCTGAGGACAGAGGGCCAGAAGCTACCTATCATGTCCTAGCGACAGCTGTAATGCACGCAGATGCACCCTGACACTTGATTGATAGAACTGATAAGCCAGTAGTCCCTTTGGCACCTGGGTGCCTTGAAATGTTTTTGTATACCCTTTTTGGTGACAGTCATCCATGAGGTGAGATACAAGAATGGATTTTAGCTCACTTCCTCCCTAGTTGCCATACCTGACAGATTCAAGTACAGTAAGTGTTCTACCTCTGAGAGGAATCATGAGAAGGAACACGAAAGTCTCTGGAAGTGAGGTGGATTGAGGCACACTTTCAGTCATAGGAACCTTCAGTTACTCCTGTAAAAACACGGTGTGGGAATTATGTCTGTACACTGTAGAGATCAAAGAACATCAAGCTGTATACACAAGTCTGTTTTGGTTAATGTATGCATAAGAATTCTTTCTTTTATTTTCCGTTGAGGATGCAGTACACTGATGAGATACATTTCTGTTTTCAGTGTGGAATATCAATCCTTGACATGTGTTTGTTCCTTATAAAAGTGCCTAGAATAGGTACATCTCAAAGCATAAAAGAGAAATCACTTCAAATGATACAGACAGTGTCCAGACAGTAAACATTTATAATTTCTATATGTAAAGACCAGTGGGTCTTTGCATTAAACACTGTAAAACAATCATTTGAAGTAAGAGTGGAAACAACAGCAATATTTTAAAACATCTTTTGATGTATGACCTAAAATTCCATGAATGGCATGCATTCAGTACTGTACGAGTGCCACTGCTTCCTGTTGAAGAGGGTAAATATTCTGTTGAGATAACATTAGCTCCACCCAGGCAGGCAGAGAAAAGCTAAATTACAAGGTTCAAGATTTATAGTAATATTTTACTGGAGTGGCATACAAATATCCCCCCATTTCATGCATTTTAGGTGATGACAGACAGACTTTTGCTGCTGATAGTGTCAAGGCTATAGCAACTGCTTGACTTGCCCATCAGAGTACAACTGTTTATCAGTCAGTTTTATGAGTGACATGATCAACACCATCCTTTAAGAAAATGACTGACTGCTGTGAGTTATTCTCTACACACAGCACATTTAAATACACAAAAAGTCGCAAAAGCCATTATTGTCCGTATTGAAAGTTCATGTTTTATAGCTGAAAATGACAAAAGTCAGTGCTGCTGTTGCAGAAATGCAGAAAGCAACTCACTGCATGATAAGTCAGGTTAGGTGATGCTACATGGTTGTGACTCAGTTTAGTCTTGAGATGTGTTGTTTAAAAGAAAATTTCAGCATAACATTTTCAAAATCATCTTTAGAGATGGATACATTTGACATTAAATGTGGACTTACTTGCTTTTGCCCTGCAGTTGTTTATATTACCAGGATGCACAAGAATAAAAAAAATTTGTTTGCCTTTTCCTGCCACAGAAAATTGATCAAGGGTCAATAAGAGTATCCATAAACCATCAAACTGATTTAGTAATACCGTCAGTATCAATAATACTCCCATCCCTTCATGGCGGTGGTATTCCCTAATAGCAGTGGCCTCATTCAGCCCTGTCACACTGCAAAAATTGTTCAGGAATGGTTTGAGGAACATGACAGAATTCAACATGTTAAATCGGAATTGATAATGTGCTGAACAAACTAGGTGCCACCTTGGATCTTGTAGAACTTAAAGGATCTGCTGCTAATGCCTTGGTGCCAGATACTGCCGATACCGTCAGAGGTCTTGCGGAGTATCGTCAAAGCTGTTTTGGTAGCACAAGGGGGACCAGCACAAAATTAGGCAGGTAGTTTTAATGTTATGTCTGAATGGTGCACATTGTATATCTTGATATTAAGGAAGCAAAATGCAAATATTGAGTTGAGAGTAAAATTAAAGTGAAATAATCAGGTAGCCTGCCAAGCTGGAGCTGTAACAAAAACTAAAGCTGTTGTTTTGTTTCTTCTATCTGAAGCCCACCCATCATGATATACTATAATAAATGACATAAACATAAACATAAGTGAGATAATAATAAATAATTTTAGCTTATTAGGCCACACCATCATGTATCTTATTTTTGAGCTTTCTGCCATTTTCTGCTACTTGTTCTTTTCTTTCACTACTTTCTCTCATAGTTATGACCCTGAAGGTTAACTGCTACCCTCTTCATTGACTCTGTGTTGACTATGTCACCGAATTGATGGAAATGCTGACATTTTTGTTGCCATATTTTTGCCAACATTATTTCAAATATATGGCAAATATTTTTTCTGCTCTACATATTAGTGAACATATTACACATGTTAGTGAAGTCATATAACATATCATTTTCATTTTTTTTTTATCATTGAGGCCTTGATTCATGAAAATTTCTCATAGAATGTGTTGGTCCCAATACATACAGCAGAGTTCAATGATTTGCTGGAGTCCAATTTTTACAGCCTTGTACAGTATTGGAAAGGCCAATATCATGATATACAATTTCATTAATATGTAATACTCCGCTCTGCTTACTAGTGAGACATGAAGGCATTCTCATGTTGATTGCAGTCTTAGCTACTTCAACAATAATTACCACTGCTTCATGCACGTAAATCACTCACCATGTCCTTTCATCTTCTGAATGAGTCAATCACCAATAGACATTCTTGTAAATAATATGTGACAGAAGCGAGCCATTGCTAAACATCTCACCCGAACCACCAGCTCGCATATGAGTTCCTGTTCCTTGCAGAGAGATGGAGTGAGTGTTTCATAAATGTGCTTTTTGACATTTGAAGCGCAAAGCCCTAAACCCCCATCCACCCTCAATTCAGCGGCCTGTCATCTCTCGCAGGCTGCCGTGCTTGAAGCTGTGCTGATGCGGCAGTGTTGGCAGGTCGTCTAATGCAAATGCTTTCTATGGGGTGGAAATGTCTCACTGCAGTGTACATTTGCTTCTATTTCAGAATTAAAGCGTTGCCCCTTGGAGACCTTTGCCTCTGATGTTTTTGTCTCCACTTTTTTTGCTCTTTATAATGGGATTGCTTTTCTCCCTGCTTGCAGCCTGCCTCAGCTCATGTGCTCATTGGACTGTCTTTGCCCTCCCCAGAACAATGAGCATGGAATGTTTGGAATGTTTACAATACATGTACTGTAGTTTGCATCTGAGTTTGGCTTATTCAAGAGGCTAATTCCCAGAAACAAGTTTACAGATTCTAAGAAAACTGTGGTTCTATTTAAATAGTACATAAAAAATCATTTTACCATGTTACCATGGATATTGGGTTTTTTGACTGTGTCAAAGAATCTTCTTCCATGCTCTGCCTGTGCTCTGATATTAGATTATCTAGAAGTGTTTAAGAAGCTTAATAGCTTAGTCTTTGCAAGATTTCACCAAAAAAAAACATAACTGTAAAGCTTTGCATCTCAGCTAGCTAGAGAGATACATTCGCAACTAGTGGTGGTCAGTATAAAAAAAATATTGAAACTTCAAGAACGGACAGTGGTGTGGTGAGTAGTGCTGTCAGTAAGGTCCTAGGTTAGTTGGCAGCCTGTTCAGGCTGTTTGCTTTTTACCCTGTGACCGCTGGGATAATCTCCAGCACCCTCTGCCACATTGGCTAAGGAAAACTGCTCAGGTAATGAAGCCAGTAAAAGCCATTTAAAAACTACTATGAAAAACTATACATTCATTGTTTCACACACTGCACTACACTAAATCCAGTTAAAGAAGAACAATTATGCTCTGTTAGTAATAAAACTGTTCAAGTATTATGCTCAGAAAAGCATTTTGAGTCATATTGTGACCTCACCTATCACAGTAGTGAAAAATATCACCATATTGCCCTGCTCTTCTTTTTAGCCAGACACAGGCACATTTTCCAAGAGTGTAATCTCTGCTATATATACTTTCTATATATACAGCTGGTATAATATACTTTGCAGATTAACAGAACAAGCTTCACTCTGTCACTAAAGATGAGTTTGAAGGTATTTGTTACTGCCAGGGATGTGATTAAGGGATTTGTTTCCCGATGGCACACGAAAGAACACAGGAAAAAGGACACAGAGACAGGAATGTATTGAGCATATTTACAAAGAATATAATACAGTGCGACAGGTGAAAGTATGTACGGTGATAAAGACAAACAGGGACTCTATATACAAACAAGAACAAATACAAATGGTAGACGAACAGGTGGTGCCTAAGGACGACACCAAAGGAAAGAAAGGAATAATACGTCCCTAACTAGGGATGCACCGATCGATCGACCAGCGATCGGAATCGGCCGATTTTTGCCCTGATTTGCCTGATTGGTAATCGACCGATCACTCACATGTAGTGCTGATTTCAAACCGATATTGCTCATGCGCATTACTTGCAGCACAGCCACGCTTGCGTTCAGGCTGCGTTCACGTGTACGCTCAATGGAGGCGTTTCTCATTTTGAGTGCACCATTCAAATCTGCGCAGCAGCAGCAACCAATCAACAGCGATTGGTTGCTGCTGCTGCGCTCTCTGTGTGGAAGACACGCCCACTGCCAAGCGTCAACAAGACGCGTCTTGTAAATGCAGCCTCACAGACGTGCTGAAATGTCCGCCATTTGGAATTTCTTTACTTTGAAGAAAGAGGATGAAAAATTTGCTATCTGTAAAAACTTGGTATCTCTCAATTTTGCAAGTGTAAGCTCAAAGTAGACTGTGGAGGGACCAATGCAAAGACATTTAACACTTCAAATTCACGTAGTCTCCTACTTTCAGTACATTAACAAATAATGAAGGAGAATGCTGAGGCAGAGCACCTGCTGGCCAGTCCTTCATCTGTGTAGCTGCAGTTGTACCTCTCTGAGATGCCAAGCAGCAAAAGTGAAAACGCATTGATTTCCTGGAAAATCAACAAAGATCGTTTCCCTGCACTTGCTTCACTTGCCCAAGCCTACCTCTCTGCCCCGTGCACAAGTGTTGAGAGTGAGCACTTGTTTAGCTTGGCTGGAATGTGGTAGATGAAAAAAGAAACAGAATTTCAGGTGACATGGCAGAAATGCTTTGGTTTACCAAAATAAACTTGCCATTAATGTTCAAATAGTGGCATTTTGTCAATATATGTTGCTAAGACAAAGAGGTGCCTTGTTATTTTTTGTTCACTCACTGCACCTATTATTATTTGAAATCATATGTTAAACTTTAGTTGTATTTGCATGATATTTATTTATTACATTTTATTTAAATTTGTAAAGAAAATTTGTTATGAAAATAATGCTTTATATTAAAGAAAATTCGATTTTTGTTTCTGCCACTATCATATGTCACTATTATAAAAGTAACTAGTAGTTAGGGAAAGTAACTGAAACCCCTTTTTTTGGGTCGATGTCGTCGACTACTCGCTGCAGCTCTAATTTTCTGTTATCTGGGGAAAAAAACGGTATCGGAAAAATTGGTATCGGCCGATCACACTTACGAAAAATCAGTAATCGGAATCGGGCCAAGAAAATTGCAAATGGTACATCCCTATCCCTAACCTTACGGTGAATTGTTCTAACCTATTCTTAAACCACCAACCCTATCTTAACTACGCAAAACAAAACATACAAGGGTGGTGTCTGCCTCTTACCTGATGTATCTAACAGAGGAATTGCTATGGTGATTCAAGATATATGACAAACACTAACCTGACCCCATAAGACTAAACACAACAAACGAGTACTTTACAAAGTTCATGAACTAACACAAAGCCAACAACAAATCTCTCTCTCCACTCCAAACTCTCCACTAACACGCCCCCGGGCTAACATCTTCTTAAAGGCAGGGAGGCAGGGAGGCAGGACTTCCGGTCGCAAATCACCAGTAGGATGCGTCAGCGATAATCATCCAATCTGCAGGTCATCCGTATGCCAATTCTCACTCAGGGCGGTCCTGGAATTTGTGACAGAGAGAGACACGGAGGGAAGCGAATGCAACGTGCTCTGGCACGTAAATGTATTTATTTGCAGACTCTCCACTAATAGTTCCTAAAATCTGTGAGTATATCTAACAGACTGTGGTCTTTTCAATCACCCTAACTTAAAGACTGTAAATGTAACCACAGTTTTCACTTTCACTGATTATGTAAAATGCTGCGATGTCTTAACAGTGATACCGTTCCATAATTAATCATAGTTAATGAGTTAATGTGCATGAAAAATTTCAATCCCATCCAAAGCAATCACTCATTTCAGAACCTCTCTGTGCCATCATGAAGCACAACTATGTGCTATGGGATGATGCATAAATTTCAGATTTTTATTAAGTTGTGATATATGTCTTGATATAATGATAGAAGTATCATTTGTTTGTGTCAGAAAATATTAAAGATGTATAGGCGTCATGCTCCATCCCATTTAAGGTAAAATATCATTAAAATGTCATTAATTTTGAAGAAAAAAATATGGAAATGTGACAAGTGGTCTACCAGAACCTGACATATTCAGAGAAAAACTACAGTATATAAGTATACAACATTTCCATGACCTTATATGGACCTTATATGGCAGTGTAGTGTATCATTTAATCTTCAGCTCCCAACCCTAATATGCTTAGACAGGTTGCACCCATGGAGAACGTTGCCACTGTACAGGTACCTGACCCTCATTCCAGTGGTCATTGCTTAAATTTCATTTAGCTCTGTTATTATCTAAGTGTAACCAGCCACAGCTGAATGCTGCAGGTATGCTGCAATGCCAGTCAGACAACCACACCTATTTACATAATAAATCCCTAAAAGTGTGTTATCTTTCAGCATTTACACCAATGATGCGATGTGGGCTGAGCTGAAATTGGTGTGAAAACACAAGATGCCATGTTTTGTGAAAGCCAGAGGAGGAGGTTTGTCTGATCAGCTTCTACCAAAGAGTGTTTGTTGTACATTTAATCTATGGTAAATAGTTTGTGTTGCTGCTCTGCTAGTAAAACCTCTGAATTAATTAATTAACTAATTAATTAACACTGCTGAAGTGTTTTCAAACCATATTTAGAGTAATTGAGTGTACATTTTTACTAATTAGAGATAAAAATCTTTTCACTTCTGTTCACGTATATGAGATCATAATAAGGCAGTCTACATTGGTGGTGGATTCTGTTGAGATTTCACATGTTAGAGAGCTGTGTGCCCTGCTTTGTGGAGTGCTAGTTTTTGCTGGACACTTAACAAATTATGATTAATAGATTCCGTTTCATAATGGAATATTTCAACTTAAACCCCCCTGTAGTTCTTTCATGAAAATCATGTAAAGCTCAAAGTTATGGAGACGAGAGCTTCTCAGACTTTTTTTGCTTTTTTGGTTGAGCCAGGGCAAGTGCTTGAATGATGCTAGATGTATGATGTCTAAACTCTGAATCACTTTAAACAAATGATGGATAGTGGCTTTCTTGATTGATGAGGCTATCTGATTGTGTGAGTAAAGAATTTAACCATCATTCAATTATGTCACTCCCAAATTTGATGCTTTATTCTTCTGGTTGTGCCAGAGGGATGGGTGGGAGAGTGGGTTGGAGTGGAACTGTTTAGACACATTTGTAACCAGGCTGCCGTTTTAGTTAGTCAAATTTCTAATAGCAATTAAAAACAGTACAAAAATAAGTGCTTGACATTCTAATAACCTGTTATTTAATTATCACGAAACTCATTTTAATGCAGCTTTAAACAGTAGTCACTAACTTGAAGATAAAACACACAAATAAATATTTTTTTACTGTGCATGTACTGCTATGTACTGACTCCTTTATCCCAAAGAACAGAGCCGTTAAATGCCACAACCCTCATAATGCTAAATTTGAAAAGTTGCTCATTCCATCTGATTTGATTTTTTGTTGTGTTGAGTTCACACCCAGCTGGACTGATTGCATGCAGCCTCTGTCACAGCTGCGTTGAGTGGTTTATCTTTGACCTTTGCTGTTCATCTCAGGTGGAAATGACAGAGAAGTGTCAGGTGCTTTGGCTGACCCTAGACTAGTGGGTGTAAATGGGAATGGACACCTCAGCAAAGCTGTCATGGTTCAGGAACATCACTGGTGCTGATGTAGCAATGGAGTAGCTGGTATAATGCCAGTTATGAGAAGATAATTCCTTTGCTATTCAATAAGGAATTACCATTGTGCTTTTTTCTTTTTCAAGGAAACATGAATTTAAAGTTGAAAGCGCTTACCATTTAGAACAGTTTATTTTATGGATCTTTAAAACCTGATCCTACAGTTTTCCAAATCACATAAATTAGACACTGAAATGACCTAACAATTAACCATTTGCCATTTAATAAATGTTTACTCCAGCTTGAAGTACAATGCTGTTAAACTTTGGAAATTTTGGAAGGTCACACCTCTCTAATTCATTAAGAAGACGAACAGACCTGGATAACAAAAGATGGATCTTCTCGCTACACAAGTATAAGGGTGGACCAACACCAGTACATGAAACCAAGGCACTTAAATACAAAAAGACCTGAAACCCCAAACAAATCAAAACCCACAAACATTTAACTTAAACCACCGGCCAGCTGTAACCACTTGCCTGACCGGAGTACACATATCAAACTAAAAGTCCCAAATATACAAACTTAAACAATGGCGACCTCCAGCAGCTGCCAACCAGGAACGTTACAATTATAAAGAAAGCATAATTAGCCCAGATTAACTGAGAGCAGGTTAGTATGTAAGACATTTTCATAGTTTGTATATTAATAGTTTTAATGGTATTTTTTATGAGGCGCTACATTTCTGTATTTATCAAATTTAGAAAAATGAAAAACTATATTTATTATGAAAATGTCTTGAAGTATTGTGATTATAGAACTTATAGAGCTGTATATATGAAATATATGCAAATCAATATTTTGATTTGTTCCAAAATTACATTTAAAGTGATGGTTATTCAGAACCAGGACTAAACTGGAACCATTTCCTGACTGGTCAGTACTGAAATACTTGGAGAAGTGGTGCTACTATCAGAGAGCAGTATCAATAAGAGTATCCATGAGTATCAATATTGATAAACTGTGTCTGTATCAATGTCAGAATAAGTAAAATAATTGTGAAACCCATTCTTAGATGACATTAAAAAAAGTATTTGAAAAATATTTATTTTGGGCTAGCTGTTTGGCTGGGAATGCATTGCCACTCATTCTCTATCTATATTCTCTATCTATCTGATTTTACCCTTATCAGACAATGTGGCTTTCGTGCTTCTTCGTGGAACAAGTCTCACAGCATCACGTGATTATATACAAACCTTGCGACAATTGCGGTACAACAAACATATTTCTTGTATCAGAATAAACAAATTTTATGCAACATAAATAAACATATCTTTGCAACATAAAGCTAAATAATTTACTAGCAAAAAAAAAAGTCTGGGCTCTCTAGAGTTTTGACTACTAGAGCAAGCTTCCATTTACATCTTGGAGCATTGTCATCCTGTAGTATCACAATGTCGTTTACTCGCAGGTTTCTTGAAACTTTCTGCTATTTTTGTCGCCTTTGGAGATTTAACAGATATTTTTGCCTCCATCTTTGCCAAAACTCATTTGCTAGATATTGTACTCTTTTCCATCTCTTATTCAAGAACAAATCTTCTCTTCAAAACTGTCCAGGAGGGGGGAAGAATAACTGAAGATTTCATCGTTAGTAT
>JBBJLS010000023.1:723630-745066 GCA_037577275.1 Bryconaethiops microstoma
CCTCTCGGCTCTGTTCTTAGAAAGCATAAAATGGCCTACTATATATATATATATATATATATATATATATATATAAACACACGTATGTGTGTGTGTGTGTATATATATATATATATATGTATATATGTATATGTGTGTGTAAAATTTATACACATGTCAAAGTTGTCAGGAATACCGAAGGTTTTAAGAAATCTGTGAGACTGAAGGGTTAAACAAATGATTCTTTTAATAGTCAGAATAATTGGTATTAATGTCAAAAAATTTTATCTAAGATATGAATCGAGAGAGCCATGAGGAGTTTTGGGGCTTTGGAGGCCCGAGGTTCTCTCCTGGTTCTCTACTGAGGAAAAAAAAGAAGTGGCACGCACCTTTAAATGAGTCCCGAGTCGGCTATCACAGAGCATTTTGCCCCGTAGCTTGGCCGGGTAACAACCTAGTGCCGTTAAATTTTACACGGACCTTCAGCTCCCCCAGACCTATCGACTTTCCAAGCCACGTCGCTCCGTGGGCCAAGCATCCAGCCACGCCAAACTTGACATGCCCATAGATCTCAGTGAGACATTTCCAGCAAGACCTCGTTTGCCCCCCTAGCCCACAGGCATTTATTGGCAAAAACCGTCCCCCAAAATCTGAGCCGGCTAAATCAGAGCATTTTTCCCCTGTAGCTCGGCCAGGGAAAAACCTAGCGCAGCAAAATTTTACAGGGACCCTCAGTTCTCCAAGACCTATCAAATGAGGCCGGTTGCGAAGCTCTCCTCCGCAGAGAACCACTGTGATGGTCCCGTGAGCACACTTTAAATTATTCATTATAAAGTTCCTATGTTTGTTTTTTCTCCCCCTGTAGTATCGATAATAGTATCGAGTATCGAGCACCATCCTTAGTATCGGTATCGAGATTGAAATTTCAGTATCGTGACAAGCCTAATTGGTATATTGCTCAACTACCAGTGTAACTGATGGTGACATCACACATGCCTATGCAGGCCCAGTGCCGGGATAATTTTTAATTTATTTTCGTTTTAAAAGTTACACCACTATAGTTAGCAAAAAAATAAATAAAGGCTAAATTTTAAATGTCGGTACGTTCTAGACTAGATTTTCAAATCCAGGCACTTGATTGGTCAATTGGGTGAGCAGGAGCAAACTAACATAGAAAATGGACAAAATGGACATCAGAAAATGGTTGGGGAAAAAGCGAACAATAGAGGATTGTGGATCAGCCGGCACTGACAAAACAGCCAGTCAGGACAACATGGAAGAAATGCTGACAGTGTTTGTTCAACCAAAGTCGTTTTCTCTATCGCTTACTGACAGTCCTTCTCAGCCTGCTAAAGGTAACGTTAACATTCAGCCAGAAGACCTTGGCAACGACAGGCCAGCTCAGCCATTTCTTAAGCAATTCCTGAAGAAACAGCACTTCAAAAATGATTGTCATTTTTATTCACTTGGTAAAAATGGCAAGAATGGCTGGAATATTCTGTTGAAGCAGACTCTGCGTTTTGTTTTCCTTGTCGAAAATATGGAGGGAGCGATTTTGCGTTCACAACTTTGGATTTTACCAACTGGAAACATGCTACAGACATGGCAAAAGGGTTTAACAGACATGCTAATAGTAAAGAACATCAAACATGCGTGGCTTTTTGGAAAGAGAGACAGTTGCGATGTTCTACAGGCAGTGATATTTCAACTCTGGTTAATTCTGATCAGCTCTCTTGAAACCGCCTGTATGTCTCTGCCATTGTAGACGTTGTTGAATTCCTCGTCTCAAATGAATTGCCATTGAGGGGATCCATCGATTCGGTTGATGACAGATCAAGCGGAAAGTGGACTTTTTCTGTCTGTTTGGTTACCCTTTGAGACAGAACGAAGAGCTTGCCCGGGCTTCTAGTACAGTTCCGAAAAACGCTAGGTACACTTCACATGATATACAAAACCAAATGATTGAACTGATGAGTACGATCGTAACAGAGGAAATTGTAAAAGATGTCGGCGAGTCATGGTTTACAATTAAAGTAGATGGAACAAAGGATCCTACTGGCCATGAGAATGTCTCAATTGTAATCTGTCATGTGGACCAGAAATGTCATGTAAAAGAGCGAATGTTGTCATTGTTGACCACTGACAAGTGTGATGCCATGTCACTCACTGATTTAGTCCTTGAAGAACTGTCAAATGTCGGTCTCCACACAAGCAAAACATTAAGTCAGTGTTATGATGGTGCCAGTCTGATGTCTAGGAGGGACGGAGGTGTACAGAAACTTATTCAGAATAAATTAAACAGACAGATCCCGTATATTCATTGTTTTAATCATCAGCTTTATCTAGTGGTTTGTGCACGCCATTTCATCAGAAAGTGCAGTTGAAGACTTTTGTGACATCTGCAATACACTATATAAATTCCTAAGCCTACTGTATCTGCACTATGTAAAGGAGAAAAGCTTAAGAGGCTGGAGGAACAAAGCTGGACTGGACACTTTGATACTGTATCTGTGATTCGGGAAAACTCACATGACACTTGTGGAATTTTTGTCACAGAGCAAGTGCTGATGTGACAATTGAGGCTCTTGGAATACGCAGGACCATTACAGAGCCAACAAGATGCTGCAGGCTGAACACATCGACCTTATTACATCAATTCAGCTCATTAAAAGTGCTTGTGTTTGCATTGAAAATTTAAGATCTGACGAAGAATTTGCTAAATTATGGACTGACAGTTTTGGTGATTGTCAGGTTCCTTCTCCTTCAAAACGACAGTGCCCGCGCACCCAAGGCGCTACAACACTACGTGGTGGATGAACCTCTTGGTCAGAAAGAGCAGAACATTAAACAAGAATGCAAAAGGCTGTTTTATGTCATTATCGACTCTATTTTGGGGGATATCGCCGTACGTTTTAGCGAATGCAATCATAAATACATGGACACATTAAGTGCATTAGATCCTGGTGGTGGGAATTTTCTGTATATCACAAAAATTAAACCATTAATGGATTTAACGCAAACCAAAATGGATGAGTCGCAGTTCACCGTTGCGCGTCAGTTTTTCGAAAGCCGGTGCACAGTCCAGGCTGGTGAGAAATTAATGCTAGTACAGCTTTTATCTAATTACGCCAGTGTTTTTGATGCCATGCCTGTGGTTCTTACAGCATTCAAACTTGCGCTGACATTTGGAACTTTAACTGCGGTGTGCGAGAGTTCTTTCTCTACGTTAAAGAATGTCTTTTCTGAGCACAGGCGTAGTATGCTGCACAAGCGAAAGTCTAATCTGATCAAGCTGGCCTTTGAAAGTGACCTGTGCAAAAAGTTTAAAGGCGAATGGAAAGATAATCTTTTGAGGAGATTTAACTCATCTGCAAATCGAAGACTTCAACTGTATTGAGGTATGGTTTAATTTTTAAATGTCTTGGTGTGTTGGCTTGATCGCGAAATATGCACCCACTTGCTTTGTTTAATGTTATACCACGCTGCTGTGCCATGGTGTTTGGAACGTACATTGAGGATTTAACAGTAGCATGTTTGTGTGTGTGTGTGATCAAACAGTTATCATGTAGAACTAACAATCGTACAGTGTGCATATTTTGGGAGTTATATCGCCGCCCCCTCTCTGCATTTCAATTGCCCCCCAACTTGTTTTCCGCTGGTGCCGGGCCTGTGCTTATGCAAGCAGCACCTGCTACCACCCACTACTATTTTGGTGTTCCTGCTATGCTGAAAATGGTCAATTGCCCAAATAATATTTGGTCACTGGTGACTGACCCTTTCCTTTGATATAAGGAGGAGACCGACAAATTGTGGAGCAACAGATGCGCTACAGTCACGGGCCACATGCCAACAAAATATCTGAATATTTTAAAGTGTATTTCATACAATGGCTAAAGAATGAAAGTACATAGAAAGTGTATATTACACTGGAAACTACTCACTGAAAACGTTTTAATTCAGGTTGCACTTCAGGAACAAGTTTAACACAACACTAAATCGAAAAGGCCCGTGTACTGCTGCATGCTATGGCTGGTCAGTAATTTACCCTCGTCTGTGATGAGCATCTCTCATGTCTCTGGAGCCTGAGGCTCACAGCGGTTCATGAAACGAGCCCTGAATTGAGTAGATTCCAGTTTCCAGTTACATTATAGATTGCTTCTAGAATTGTTAGTTTAAAATAATTATGAAAATTGTGCCTAGATTTGTCTTAGGATATTCTAAGAAGAGATTTAGCCTTGATTGTATTAGGAAAGAAGGTTTGCACTGTACTTGCTAGAATAGAAGCATCTTCTGTAGCTCCCAAATTCCAAAGCCAAGTGAGAGACTACCTGTGAAACAAAGTGCCCTTCTTAATAGAGAGGCACTTTCACTCTGCCAGGCCTCTGCAGGATGCCATAATGCCTAGCCTCGTGGGGCACCCTCTTCCACATCGATCGCTCTATTGATCCACAGCAGATCTGGTAAAATGTAGACCTGCTGTCAGACTGTGTGAGATGACACCAGATTGTCTGAGAAGCTTTATTCTCTTACATCACAAAATAACCCTCTCACCTGTCGGTGACAACATAATGTTTCTCTGCATAATTTACCTTACTGTACCATACTGGCCATGAATTTTGTGACCACAGTGGAATAAACATGGTGACCTTCCCTCACATATGGTTAAGCTGAGGTTAGTCTCTGTTAAGGTTAGGAACCGAAGACCAGTTGAGAACCGGTTCCAAATTGTCTGACCCATCAGAATTACATTCTGTCGCAATATGGGCTATTTGGCACTCTACGTACAGTGCTGTGAAAAAGTATTTGTCCCCTTCCTGATTTCTTGTTTTCCATGTTTGTCACACTTAAATGTTTCAGATTATCACACAGATTTAAATATTAAGATTAAGATAAACCTTTGTTATTAAGATGTTGTTTGTTAGGGAAATTTGCTTTGTCACAGCAGAAAGTGGACAGTACAAAGGTAAGAGCAACAAAAATAAATAGAATAAAATACTATAGAATTATATTACTATAGAAATACTATACCAACAGAACAGTATAATATTTACACTATACAATCTAGAAATATAAAATATGGACATCTGTGTCGTAAAATACATACATATATGTATGTGTAAACTATAGGTCATGCCACAGCATCTCACAGCATTGGATTCAAGTCTGGACTTTGACTAGGCCACTCCAAAACCTGCCACTAGCAGTCTTGAGATTCAAATCCACGACTTTCTGATCGCAGAGCGAACGCCCTAACCAGTAGGCCACCAGCTGCCCTTTCAGAGCTATTCATAGCCATTCAGAGGTGGTGTGCTGGTGTGTGTTGGATCATTGTCCTGCTGTAGAACCCAAGTGCGCTTCAGCTCGAGGTGACGAACTGATGGCTGCACATTCTTCTTCAGGATATTTGGGTAGAGAGCAGAATTCATGGTTTCACCAATCGCAAGTTGTCCAGGTTCTGAAGCAGCGAAGCAGTCCCAGACCATCACCCTACCGCCACCATGTTTGACTGTTTGATGTTCTTTTCCTGACATGCTGTGTTACTTTTACTCCAAATGTAACAGAACGCACACCTCCCAAAAAACATGTTTCATCAGTCCACAGAATATTGTCCCAAAAGACTTGTGGATCATCAAGATATTTTTTGGCAAAAGTTAGATGAGCCTTTATGTTCTTTTTGGTCAGCAGTGGTTTTCACCTTGGAACTCCATGTCATTTTTGTCTCTTTCTTATGGTTGACTCATGAACACTGTCCTTAACTGAGGCAAGTGAGGCCTGCAGTTGTTTAGATGATGTTCTGGGTTCTTTTGTGACCTCTTAGATGAGTTGTTTGCGCTCTTGCGGTAATTTTTGTAGGCTGGCCACTGCTAGGAAAGTTCCAAGTTTTTTCCGTTTGTGAATCGTGGCCCTCACCATGGTTAGAAATGTCTTTGTAACCTTTTACAGATCAATAGACATCAGTTACTTTGTTTCTCATCTGTTCCTGAATTTCTTTAGATTGCCGGCATGATGTCTTCCTTTTTTGGGATCTTTTAGCCTACTTTTTAAGTGATCTCTTGATTCAATAGGTCTGCCAGTAATCAGGCCTGGGTGTTGGCAGTGAAATTGCACTCAGCTTTCCAAAAATGCGATTAACCAAAGTTACTTTATGATTTTACAAGAAGAAGGCAATTATGTTTTCACATAGGGCCATGTAAGTTTGCATAATTTTATTTCTTAATAAAATCATCACTTAAAAACTGCATTTTGTGTTTACTTTGGGTTATCGTTGTCTTTAAATGTGTTTGATAATCTGAAATATTTAAGTGTGCCAAACATGCAAAAAAAATAAATAAGGGGTGTGGGAAATACTTTTTCACATCACTGTACAAGTGCTGCTGTCTTGTAACTGAACAGCATGTCCGTTACTAAATGTATATCAGTGCCATATTTAATCAATTTTGGATTATGACAGTTGCTATAGATAGCATAGCAGCTGCTCAGCTTACTCATTAGCATGGAATTGGTTCAGTCACTTAAAAAAAAAAAATCTTATGGTGTTTATCTTAAATGGCTCATTCAGAATCATAAACACATTTTGGCACAAAAGCTGTGAACTGTCCATTTTTAAGGCATTGTAAATTCAAGATTTTTAGCTGAAAACGCCAGTGCTGTTCTTAAACGCAACCCATTTAACCCGTTCAGAGAATCAGCGCACAGTAATCACGTCAGGTGACGTTGACTGTTCAGCTTTAGGTGTACTGACTGAAAGGGAATTTGGCATAAGTTTGCTAACTCAAGGTCATCTTTAAAGATGGATCATTTGAAATTGAGACTGAGGAGTCTGAGGTGTTATCACCTTCAGAACGTAAAACAGGAAAGCTGAAACTTGAACGTAGTAACAGAACCATATTAATAGCGGTCAGGGACAAGTTCTCTCGAAACTCTGTCTATCAATGTGTTAACCCAGATAGTCGAAGAACTTTATTCCACAACGGATTAAGTAACACGCTTAAGTAAGAAGCAATTACCCTCCCCATTCTCTGTTGTTTCATCTTTTTAGCCCTGCAATGGACATACAATGGATAAGCCTTGTGTGTTTATATAGAGACCTTATGCCAACAAAGCATGCAAAGACATACCAATGCTCAGTTGACACAGAAGACCTCTTCCTCATTGACACAAATAGGCGGCTCGGATTGCTCCGATATAGACCAGTGACTTTTTTTGAGCTTCAGAATACCACCAGCACCGCATTACATACAGATTACAGCTTTCATAAACGACTGCTGGCGGGCCAAGAGACCCCTTGCTAATACTCTCTTAACCACTGGCTCCCCTTGACTGATGATTCAGGCTGCATGATGAGTTATATTTTTATATTTATTGTAAAGTTTTGGGGGGGGTTTTGGGGTTTTTTTTGCATCAAGCGTATACACAGCAAGCTTTTGTGCAAGTGACGCAATTAGGTAGAAAGATCACAAAAAGCGAACACCCCAAAACATCTAAACAACTATGCTGTCAGTAATTCTTTGAATTAGTGATACACCGAAATACATTCTTTCATTCTTTTAAGCCGAAAAACTGAAGATGTCATTAACAAAAAAAACACAAAATAAGCTTTCAGAAATAAAGTATGTCGACTGCAGCATGTCCCTCTAAATCCAGCATCCTCAGTAACAACGTGTGGTTATCCAATAAATTTCAATGTTTAATTACTTAATGCTTGGGCTTTGTCATTTGTGAATTGTTTATCATTTCGAGAACTGTTTGCATGCTAGCAGGATCATTCCATTCTGCTTCTGTTACGCCATATTTTTTGTAACAGAAGCAGACCGCTGTTTGTTGAATGCTGGTTCTTGTTCTGTGTCTGAACCTTATTGTAAAGCGACCTTCAGTTTGAGAAAAGCAGTATATATTTTTTATTAATATTTTTATGTGCATGAAACAGCATGAAGAATCAAGCCAACAGCTCAGTTTCAAACAAACAGCTTAGAAAGCTTTGTGTCATGAAAGAGGTCACTTTTTTCCACAAAGAGTTCTCATAAAAGTGCATTTGAAGATGAATCAAGATCAAGTATGTCTGTTTTACAGCATATTAATGTTATAATATTAGCATGCTGACTAATACGCTCTTTAATGATAATAGAGATAGTAATTGTAATTTTATAGTAATTTTATTAGTTTATTAGTTGGCACGCTAGAGCATTTTGTGGTCTCCCACACGCCTCTGACGTTGAATCAGATCATTGTCTGCATGAACCTGCTCTGGGAGCATCTGAAATCGTACATGCAGCTCAAACTACTGTGCTGCCCTAGCCCTCCACAATGTGTGTGCCCTGACCCTCCACCATACATGTTCATCCACTGTGACAGGGTTATCCCTCTGTCTCTGTCTTCCTTTTTTCCATCCGTTTCACTCATTTAGCCTACTTTCAGCCTGCCCTAATCCGTCGTCGTCCTCCGCCAGCCAGACCGGTGCACATGAATGAGTTTGATAGTGAAGGGGCTGAACATGTTGCTAAAGCTCAGCCCTAAGTATGAAGGCTATTCTGAAGTGTCTGCATGCTTTCTGAAGCCACCAAATGCTCTTTCAGTTGCCCAAAATTGAAGCACCTTTCGTGCATTTGACCCATTTCATATTTACAGCAAACAGTAAACAGATGCTATGACATAGTGGCACGTTTGCTGGCCCTATCAGGCTAATTGGAAACACCTTCATGGAGCCCAGCAGAAGAACTATAATAGTTTTTAGTAGAATAGCAGTTTTTCAGTATGTGCTCTGCAGTGTGCACAGTAAGACGAAAAAAAGTGTACTTAATAAAAAAATGTGGGTTTGGATTCTCTCAAAGTACTTTCTTCTTGCTTGCGCTCATTAGAACAAGATTTAAGGAAGACTGGTAGTATTTGCGGAGAAGCCTAATGATATACGTATCAGCACTGCAACCTAAACTGCAACCTATTGAGATAGTAGATTCAGCCCTAATGTAGTTTGTTAGGGCTGAAAGGTTAATTGTTCATCAAATTCGCAATTTGAGTAAGAGCAATTTTTAGATCCCAAGAGCTGCCATTATTAAACATTACGTTTGTCACATTAATTGTAGCTCCGAAATGACAACTCGTGGCTCGGCTTCCTCAAAACAGGCGCTTTGCTTTGTTTATTAAACGCCGTGAAAACTACAAACACAGAAACGTTGGCTTTTAGACATTTAATTCCATAAAGTAAACATGTTCTTTTAACAGAAAATTACCTCGTGGCCGCGTGCCACCTCGGAGGTCCTAGACGAATATCTTTACAGCTTGTGCATTCTTGTAAACCTGGTAATTAATATGGCTGCTGCGGATGGCTCAGACAATGTGGCTTTCGTGCTTCTTCGTGGAACAAGTCTCACAGCATCACTTGATTATATACAAACCTCGCGACAATTGCGGTACAACAAACATATTTCTTGTATCAGAATAAACAAATCTCATGCAACATAAATAAAAATATCTTTGCGACATAAAGCTAAATAATTTACTAGCAAAATAAATAAATAAAAACAAATACTTTTAACTATTAGAACCAAAATTATACACAAGATATTTCTATGACACTTACACAGTTAATAAACCCTGTCATTAAACTTGCAATTCTGCCCTTCATCTTGTGCAGTTAAATTTATAGATAAAGCGAACCTAATTTAGGTAGCATTACATTTACACCTAAAGTAGCAGCCAATCAGATCACAATGTCAAATGTACAGGTTTGTTGGTCTGTAAATACCATTTGAAAGTATGTCCTGCAGGCCCTATTTTAAATACAGACAGTTTCTGGCAACTAGAAGATTATGTATATTTTAACTGCTCTGAATATCCCTGGAACCATGACCAGAGGGTCAGAAAATATGGGCAATAAGGATGAAATGTGCTGTTTTCATGCTCGTCCACCTGAACTTATACACAGGTTGACCTTTGTGGGAAGAATGTCAAGAGCTACCTGACTGGATTCTTAAGGTTTCCAATTCCATGGTAACTACATGTTTGCATAAAGAGGTGCTTATTCAACATCTAGTTTTGACAGTTACACAGTAATGACAATAATTGACAATAGCAGGGTGGTGGCGGCCTAGTAGGTAGGATACTTGCCTCTGGATCAAGAGGTCATGGGTTCGAATCCTACCTTCAGTACCACCACTGGGTTCCTGAGCAAAACCCTTAACCCTCAGTTGCTCCAGGGAGACTGCCCCCTGTAGTTAGGGAATGGAAGTCGCTTTGGATAAAAGCGTCTGCTAAATGCCGTAAATGTAAATAATTGGTTGAGAAGCTAGTTACCCAGAATGTCATTGGTTACACGAAGCTCTAATGAGTAATTATACTGTTAGTACCCTAGTAAACAGACCCAATGTAAATCTAGTTTAACTCCTTTAATCTGTAAAGAATGCTGTACCCATGTCTTTGTCTTCCTCAGTAGATAACTGGACTTGTGGGGCAGGTAGGAAAAGAGAGACTTGATATGAAGATCTGTATATTGGCAAGTTAGCTAACCATGCATGTGGAAGACAGTATGACTTTAGAGATGGTAGTTTTCATCATGCTATTCTGGAGTCTGGAAAAAATCAGACGTCATACAGCTTTAACTGGTCACATAAAATCATTAATATCTAATGATCCAGAATTAGTTTTAATATAGCATTATTAATATAAAAGGGAGTTTGCTATTGAGGAAAGGTAATTTGGAGCTAAACTGTTTGAAACGCATTTGTGTCTGTGCAGTATGCGACGTACATCTAGTTTTTGTAACAATAACTCAGCACTGTGTCTGCTGTAGTATAAGTAGAAACTCCTGTGCCTTCTTTGTGGTGGGTTCAGGGTTTGTTATAACTGAGAATATTTAGTCTCTTAAAGAGACTTGATGAAAGATCTCTCAGAGAAATATCCACTGCACTTTCCCAAGACACAGGTGCTACACTGAGTTAGTGTCACAGTCCAGTGATCAGATAGAAGGGGACTAAATTAGACTTTGTGGATTGGCCTCAAGATGTGGTCTTTCTTGAAAGCGAGGCTTGAATAAATACTACATACTGCTGAACTGGCAAGAATGGAAATGAACAGAATTAAAAGAAAGAAAGCCCCTAATGCTGGCCGTTTTGACATTCAGATTTAATCAAAGTTTAAAACCCACTTCGATCAAGCACACTACGGTCATACATTTGCTTTGTTTTATTATTATGACAATTCCTGATTTGGGCTTTAAACAAGTAAATAATAAGCAACAACATTACTGTATACAACTCTCCCAGAGATAATCAGAGGTTTTAAATAAATGCTCCCATGTTGCTTATCATTTAAGAAAAGCAACTGTCAGAATTTGCTATTAAGATGAACTGCTTTTCAATTATTAAAGCTCTGCCATGCTGGTGTTTTTTTCCTGGAGCCGTTTGTATTTAATGAGACAGGTGCTCATTGAACTTCCTTCCCAGTGCCTAGATGTGCAGGACAGTGATGGACAGCCCACCCTGCAGTACTATGTTATTGACACACTCTGCTGTGGAGATAAAGTCAGTTGAGGTCTTTGACCTTTCCGATTGATGGTTTGACAGGCACCGGCAGTGAGCCCCCAGCTCTCTTCAATATTGCTGTTTTCACTCATGCTTTGAGCCACCGTAAAAAACGAAGACAAAGATCTTTATTTCTGCGCATTATAGCTCTGCCAAGAGACCACAACACGTTTACATGTGTTGCAATACATATCTCTTTTATGGGAGGCCCTTCACAGCATGTATTTAAAATTGTATTATTTAATGCATTGTCACTCAAATCTTATTCACAAAGGGTGTGGGCATGAGTCTTCATTCCAAATGAGCACAAGCACACAGAGTTGGTCTCAGTATATGAACAGCTTATCATGTATTCTCCTTCTTGTTTGGAAAGATGGTGGTGGTGGCCTAGTGGTTAGGATACTTGCCTCTGGACCAAGAGTTCGTGGGTTCGAGTCCTACCTCCAGCACACCATCACTGGGTTCCTGAGCAAGACCCTTAACCCCAAGTTGCTCCAGGGAGACTGCCCCTCCATTCCCTGTAGTTAGGGAATGGAAGTCGCATTGGATAAAAGCGTCTGCTAAATGCCGTAAACGTAAATGAAAGATACCTTCAGCAACACCGGCCATTTGCAGATAAGAACAGACACCGCTTCAGGTGTCAGGGACCCTTCTGCTAGGCTATGCCTTTGAGAAATGTGCATCTTTTCACTGAGCTTAACCTTCATTGTACACAAAGGGTTGTCTATGATGACAAGACATGTTCTGTAATGGTGCCAAACCCTTAAGGGGGAAGAAATTAAAATCCTAGATCAATAGGAGAGATGAAGGACTTGTTTACTATGTTTTCCAACCTCTACAATCACTCAGTATATTAGGTAGCAGACTGTAAAATACTGCAAGCCACAGCAGCATAGCTCTCAGACTTCAAGAGCATATCTTTTCAACTTTCAAATTAAGCTAAGCCGCTGAGGCACATCTACACAGGCAATGAGCATGGGCAATGTCTTTCTTTTTGTTTGACATTCAGACCTCTTCCTTTTAGTTGTTGACAGTACTTTCATTAATTCTGAGAGGTGTATCATTTGGTAGATAGTGATTTCTTCAAGGAATGCAGAAAATAATGTATTTACAAAGGGGGAGGAAAATATGAGTATTTCCAAAAGCATCTGCCGTCATGTTGCATTTAATAAAAATGCTTAATGTTTACAGCCTATACTGTTTTTTCTGCAGCTTCACCCAGGATTACCTTTGTCATTTGTAGTTGTGATTGAACTGAGGTCCACTCAGCAGATCTAGGGGAAACGGAGGTCTTTAATGCAGTCTGCATATAAATGTTCACATTAATTTTGCTTTCCGTTTATTATGATATACCCTACAAATCTTTTGAGCTTGTCCAGTGAGACGTGACTACTATGAGCAGCTGTAGATCCAAATCCAAATGTAATTGCTGTAAGCAAGAGGGAAAAAACATGACTGCAGGAGTGGTGCAGTATCAGGCTGAAAATCTCTGGCCACCTATATCAAATCCTCTCCATTGCTGAACTACATAGTGATTTCGAACAAACAGATTTCACAGGCTGCCCCTCTCTCTCGCACTGTGGCGTGTCACTATGTTTAAAAGATCGTTTGCTTCCATCAGCAGTGGAGTAAAAAGGAAATCCATTGGGATAATGTCTATGGAGTTGCTTCGTCTGGGCCTGAGTTGTAGTGCCAGTTTCTCCATGTGGGAGGGCGTTGCTTCTCACAGGGCTGCTGAGAGCATGTGTTGTGCAAATGCTAATGTGTCGCTTGCAGCATGCAGGGCGGTTGTCAACAAAGCAGTCACCAATTAATCATGGAATGGCGTTTAATGCTTCACTAATTTGCTTGTTCTCACCCTCCTCTCTTCACTCTGCAGGCTTTCTGGGCTCTGAGTGATATGGCTGGCATTCTCAACAAGCTTGCCGCTCTTGTCCCCTGCGTGTGGATCTTTGCGATGCTTCTCAACCCAAGTTCTCAAAACGGGTAGGATGACTCATTAAAATGCTCTCTCCATGCCTTCCCCATCCTCCCACAAACATCCCTCTTCTCACCCCACGTTACCCACTTAAAGCATGTGTTGCAGCTAATGCATTTATTAATAAGGTTCTGTTACTGTAGTAGAAGTTTAAGGATCTGCAAAATGCATTTTGAGCCAACCACAGCTGGGTTTTTTGGATTTTTGGCAGTGTAGCAGCTCCCTTACAACTGTGACTCAGTAAACCTAGAGAGAGATGTAAGGTAGGAAACCTAGGGGACGAGATGAAGACCTAGCCCAGATCACCTTGTGCCAGTCACCTTTTACAGCCTGTTAACCCATGTGTTCAGGTCAGAATTACGATGTTATCAGCTAACTTAGAAGTTTAGATTAGTGAATGAATTCAGAGCGGGTTGAGAGAGTTAGAGTCTTTTTTCCCTCCAGTTATGAGGATGTCCCTGGAAAAAGTGTTGCTGCAGTAGCTTGGCATGCATGCAGTGTTTGCCACAAGACTCTCTTCATCTAAGACCTCAACAGTTCTGTTTATTTGTCAAAGCAACACATTGATTGGAATCTCCCTATTCAGTCTGCCTCCAAGAATGTTGGGCATAAGAAAAAGAGCATGTGCCAGAGAAATAGAGAGAGGGAGAGAGAGCATGAGTTACACAGAGAGAAAAAGAGAATGTGGGCATGAGTGACAGAGAGAGAGAGAGAGAGAGAGAGAGAGAGAGAGAGAGAGAGAGAGAGATAGGGAGAGAGAGAGAGAGAGAGAGATAGGGAGAGAGAGAGAGAGACAGTGAGAGAGAGAGACAGTGAGAGAGAAATAGAGAAAGAGAGAAAAAGCATGGAAGAGAAAGAGTGTGAGAGAGAGAGAAAATGTGACAGTGTTAGAAGAGAGGAGCTGTTCTTTTCAATGCTCCGTATACATAATATTCAGAAGGTTGTTTAAAGAGGGCCTGTGCTTTGGGAGCTGTGATTCATTTTCCACCATGTCAGCAGACAAACCAAATTTGATTCAGTGTGACAGAGCCAGTCTCCCAGCACACTTCTCTTCTCTCCTTGTCCATCTTCCAAGTACATTTCACCCTAATAACATCAGATTGTTCCAGGTGATGTTTTGAAATATGGAAAATGCTGAAAAAAGGCACAGAATTCCTTTTGTCAATGCAGTGACTGGGCTAATAGACTCAGCTTTCCTTTACAAGTTCACTCTGTACATGTAAAGTTCTCCTGTTTGTCTTAAAAACATGCTCAAAAATGCCCTATAAAGATAAGCTTGTGCTCAAACCTCAAGCTGCACCATCAAGGACTTTGCATTCTTAAATGCCTTCCTCCACTTGAAACATGGACTCATTATGTACTTGTAAATAAGTTATAAGATTTATAAAGCAAACTGAATTAACAAGGTTATTAAGTAGACAAAAAAGTGGCTTGGCATTTCTTTTTCACTTTGTTGTCCTAAATATATTTTTGGGTGACTTGAGAGACGAGCTCAAATAGTGCCGTTTGTTCAATTGACCCATTTCTCAGACTTTCAGAAGGTTCTCTTTTGGCTGATTGGCAATACTGTAATAGGGCTTTGATAAGCTTTCCTTCTCATGCCAGGTCTTTTGTCACTCTGCTTCCTTCAGTGTAATTTTAATTTTATCCCTCCTGGTGTGTACAAATAAACTCTAGTATTTATTATTTTCCCTTAATGCGTTTATGTGGAAATGTATCCCGAAAATGAGGCAGCATATGCATACTACAAGGCAGCCATGGAGCACTGGCATTAAGGTTAGTCCTGCTTTGTTGATGGTGGAGAAAAAAACATGCTCCACCATGTCTTAGAGGAGATTAGATGGGCTTAACATTATTTGGGTGACATTCTGTTTTTCTCAGAAAATTGGATCATATGTTTCCAGATATTAATAAGCATAACAGAGTGTGAGTGCTAGTCCTCTTCAACATCTTGTCCCAGCCCCCACCATCACCACTGCCAAGAGATGAGGTAATAGTAACTCTCGCTTCCCCATTTAATCTTTTTTCTTATGTTCTTGCAATCTCACAATTCAAAGGTACTACCATTAACGCCTCCAGACTATAGCTCAGCTGCAAATACGTCATCAAGACATGTCTAAATGATTACCGTAACGTACGCATTGATTGTGTGGCCTTGGAATTAATCTTGTTTGGGGGGAAGATCATACTACAGAGGGTTCGTTGCGCATGCTAACAAGGTGACCTTATTCACTCTGAAGGCGAGAGTATGGATTCCTTTACACAGACTCTGCAGGGCTTCTTTAGGCCATCATGCAGCTCTGAACTTCACCTTCATGGAGAGACACATTGTGTATATATATAGAATTTTTGCATTCCGAATTCAATGGAAGAGCATGATAGTGAGAACCATGACCAAGTTTGGGGGTAATCCCTTTACGCCTCAGAGCAGTAGAGTGCTTATACCTCAGGAGTATCTTTCCACATCAGCAAAGCTGTCGCTCCCCAAGTGCTGGTCGCTCCCTGATGCCCACTGATACCATCGCTCAGCTCCAAATCGGCTTTGCTACAGTGCAGGCAGGAGTCTTTGCTAATGGATAAAGTTGTCATATGCAAATCCCCTATATTAGCTACTGTCATTGTGCATCACCACAAACCCTCGCTGAACATGCATGTGCCCATTGGCAAGGCTTGATTAAACTATTATTCATAACAGTCAATCTTCGACATGTGAATGCTCATCCAGTGGTTTGCACGCATGCTGGAGTGTGGCTTTTCACATACATGCATGTACACAAACTTACACTATTACCACCCTCTGTGCTGCATTCTCATGCTAATGAGTATAGGCTGTCTGAGCCTCTTTTGTTGTCTGTTTTGTTTGGATCAGTTTCAGCGCCACTGGCTAAAGTGACACAAAATCAATCGCAACAGAGGAGAGCATACCATCCTACACTCCTGCTGACCTGCCATAAACACTGCATATTGGATTGAGCTTTTTTTTTACTTACCCTGCTTATTACACATACATGAATCACAGGCAATTGGTGACTCAGAGAAATGTGATGTAGTGGACAAATAACATTCTTTGGTGCAATACTGTCAGGGTTAATCTGTAACAGGCCTGTACCAACAGGGCGGTTCTGGAAGCTACTTAGCAGTTTCCTGCTCTGATTTTCAGTAATTCACAATATCTTCCCTCTTTTACTGAACCACTGATTGAGATACAAGAATGGCAAACTGGAGGATGTGATACCCAGTTGCTATGAATGTAATTCCACCCATCTTGTTGTAACCACAAATCATTTTTGTTCCTCTGCACCTTAACAGGAATAAATTATTAAGTAGCAGGAATGCCAATGACAATTAGTCCCCCACACGCAAATCAAACTAATGCCATGCTATATGCTACCTCAGTTCAGATTCCTAAGTTAATCACACTGGATTTTTTCTGACAGAACCCACAACAGTACTGTGTCCACCAGCTGATAAAATGAGTAATAGCCCTGTCGGTTCCTGAGTCTCTAATATTGCTAATGGTTCCAGCTGGCAACAGGGGGGATCTGATTATGCTCTTCCTCAGCCCTACAGGTGGCATTTCATCAGAACAGTGGGCCAAATATGGAGAAATCAATATGCTGTCCTGTGTATTGTAGCTGCTCTCCACCAAAATGATTTCAGTGAGGAATTATTGAACAAAAAGAAAAGGGAAAGGAAGTTTCTGAATAATCTTATGACTTGGGTTACATTTATAGCACAAATGACCCATTTTGTGTGGCAAGTTATTTTCTTTTAAAGCACATTATAAAAAACTGTTTGATTAATTGTGCATCTTCTCTCAGGTGCTCTGCAGGTCTTTGTAAATGTGCACTGCAGACAGGGAAGGTCTGTCAAGATTGGAACATCAGCCTTGGATGTTTTAATCCTCCCTGCTGATTTGCTTCTTAATTGCATCGAGTGAAAATCGCAGGTTTAAATACAGCACATTTTCATTGAGCACATTTTTATTCTAGTCATGTCTCACTTCTGTCAATCTTTTTCCCCCTATAAATTGTCAGGTTCTTTTGAAAGAAACACCATAATCGTACAGTCTTGGATGATGCTTCGCCATTTTGCAGACCAACACTCATTTCAGACTCTGTACTTTAAAAGGTTATTGTGACATGGATAGGACAGACATATGCTTATAAACAGATTGTTTCACTGATAATTCTAAAAGTTAGAAATAAAAATCAATGTGCATGTCAGTACAGAAAACTTAATTGCTATATTAGACATTATTTCACAACATGCTGTAAGATAATAATCGGATTTTCAAAATCCCTCTTTAATGAATTTCTTCTTTGAACAATGCTTTCAAACAACATCCCAAACATTTACCTGCATAGACTCTCCATACTGTTCTGTTCTTCCCCTGTGCAATACTGTTGGCCTACAACAAGATGTTAGCCTTTGCCTGTTTAATCCTAAAACTATATTTATTTACACAGAATGTTAGATATAACACAGAAAATGCTTTATTCCAAAGAAATATAAACATCCATTTGATTTCATAAACTATTGCTACCTTGAATAGATTTGTAGATTATTTTCAGTGTTCCTCTCACACATGGCCCTAGTGGACCTCAGTGCATGAATGTGTAATTCCACCATGTAGATTAAAAGCTTTTTTAAGGTAATAAAGATAAGGAATAAGAATAAAGTAAGGAAAAAGACACAGTGAAATTAAAGCTATGTTGTGGACTATTTGAACCCAAATCTAGCCTGGCACATATTTGGAAAATTACCTTCGTACTCGATGTGAGTAGTAGCATCCTGTTGGTTTCAGACAAATATTTCAAGCACTACTTACCATCTCAGCTCAAATTTGGTCTCTTTTCATTATCTGCAATCTCCAGATCCAAACCTTGTCCTTCTGCCTCAAATCTTTCCACTGATTTAAAGCACACCCTATTGAGCCAAGCACTGCCTATAGGATAGTCAACCCACTTTGCACCCTACCTAACAGATTTAACTGCAACAGCTCATGGTCCTTATGGTCATGGGTCTGATTGGGCCTGAAACTTGGGCTAGTGGAGGCCTATTGTTTCTGTCTGTTCAAAATGCCAGAGGGATTTCTCACAACAGGGAACACAGGACTCTGGGATCGGACACTGCCGCTGCCTGAGCTGTGGAGTCAGGCTGATAAGAGTCACTCTATATTATCAGCCGTGCTGTGCAGGCACTGACTGAGCTGGTGTGAGAGGCTCACTTATCTGGCCCCTAATCATTCTAATTGCCTGCGACTGTGTGTTGCAGCAGACGCACAATGCAGCAAACTCATCTGGGGGCTGAGAAAGAGCCATCATCCCCTGAGATGTTTCAGTCTAAAATTACTAAGTATGTAAGCAGTGGCTACCCCAATCATAATGCCCACCTACCAGCAATCACAAGATACATGTCCTGGTTTAGGGTTTTGATCTTTTTATTTGTATTATTTTAGGCCTTCTCTCAAAATAATGTGACATATCTGCTAGTAATAATTTAGTAGACAAATCTCAGCACTGCTGTGAATCTATTTCACAATGCTGTTGCATTATAGTGCTTGATAGAGCTGCTAACCTAACCATCTCTAGAAAAATGTAAAGCAAAGTGACAAAAGACATGAATCAGAATCAGAATCAGAATCAGAAAACTTTATTTATCCCGGAGGAAATTGAGAAAATGAGAATTTGTATTATTTTTTTAAAGCCAGAATAAAAAGATGTGTTTTGAGAAATTTCTTAAAATAATCATAGTGTGTTGCTGATCTAACATGCACTGGAAGGCTGTTCCAGAGCTTCGGGCCTGTAACCAAAAATGCCCTGTCTCCTTTAGTTTTTAACCTAGTTCTGGGAACATGAAACAAGAGATGGTTAGATGATCTCAACATTCTAGTTGGAATGTGAGGGATTAAGAGATCAATCAGATAAGAAGGTGCCAAAACGTGGAGGCTCTTAAAAAACAGCAATATAATTTTGTACTGTATTCTAAAATGTACAGGAAGCCAATGCAGCTTGGCCAGGACCGGTGTGATGTGATTGCATTATTTAGCTCTAGTTAAAAGACGAGCAGCAGCATTTTGAACCGTTTGCAGGTGACGATGTAAAGATTGATCTAGGCCAAAGTACAGGGAATTGCAGCAGTCTACTCTGGAGGTGACAAAGGCATGGATGACCTTCTCAAAATCCTGGCATGGTAAATATGCCTTCACATTAGCCAACATCCTCAACTGAAAAAAGCCAGTCTTCACAACTGTAATACTTCAATAGCATGGCAGTTTGACCTGTTGGAAGTTAGTTATAAAATCAATGCTCAGTCATGGTGCCACCAACATTTTATGAAAGGTACACATTAGCTGCACAATAATTATGAAGCTGAAAGCTTCTCTGGTAAGCTTGACTATGTATACTTTTGACCTTGAATCATGGGCTGCACTAAACATGCATTCATAAACAATTGGTCTTTGTGGTGCTCTTGGTTAAATATCTCCAGAGTAATGTGACAGCTGACATTCCCAAAAATTAGATCAGCACAGCTTTAAAGAGATTTCTTGTAAAATGGTTGTTTAATTGTCCACACTCTATGAAAATACCAATGTTTAACCCAAATCTGAGTGCTTCTGTCAAATAGCAACAAGTCCCTAAAATGTGAATGTTTTATAAATTGTGTATCATAAATATCAGAGTCATCTGTGTTAAATGGATGATATATAAGACATTTGGAAATTGATGTGTGATGATAGTAGCATTAAGGAGGGGACACTGGCTGAGCAGTCCACTGACCTCCATCTCTGCTTAATGGCAGATGTCTGAATTCTTCTGACCTTCTCTGGCATTGTAGCCATGAAAGTTTCCTGAGGCTGATGTTCTAATTTAGTTACTTCTGTCATAACAGTAGTGAAAGGCATGTACAGGTAATTTTATCATCTTGTGAATGAATCTGGTTGGTTGATTGGTTGGTTGGTTGGTTGGTTGGTTGATCGATAGGTAGGTAGGTAGGTAGTATTTTTATTTATCCCAAATTAATTAAAGTTGCTGCAGTAGCATACACAATAATAGAGCAAGACGTGCATTGCCAGGTGAGAAAGTATCATGTTAGTGACTCATTGTGGAGTCTGATGGCAGCTGGGAAGAATGACCTCATGTAGTGTTCAATTGGACAGTACAGCTGTGTGAGTCTGCAACTGAAGGTGCTCCTTGGTTTGTCTAGGGTGTGATGCAGCGGGTGAGAAGAGCCCAGTATTGCCTAACCTTTTCTTAGTGTTCTGTTTTGGAATGTGGTTTCAAAAGCGTCCAGTAAAACAGAAGCTGTTGTTGGTGGCATTGTTGCCCCAGCAAACCATAGCATAAAAGAAACCAAAGCATCATCAACTCCAATGTGGACTTGGTAGGCTAACTACAAGGGTTCAAGGAATATCTTGCCCATAGGTTTGATTGGAGCCATTACAAGCCTGTCTTCATGATGAGTGACATCAGAGTCATTAGTCACTGAGTGCTGAAGGTTGCCCTTTCGTGTGGACTGAGACCAGTCTTTCCTTTGGGACCCTCTCTTGTCTCAGGCTCACACTGAATACTTAGTAAGGTGTTGATTGAGCTGTTGTCATATGGGGAGGGGATGGATGGGACACTTTCCACTGAGGTGTCTAGAAAGCAGGAATGTGTATAGGAGTGTGGAGAACAAACTGTTCAGGAGATGGATGAGATACAGGGCTGGGTGGTCAAGGAGCAGTTCCCACTTTGTCAAGCCTGTTGAAAATCTGGTTAAGCTTGTTGGTCCTCTTCAGCTCTGACCTGGAGTGTTGTAGCCTGTGACGTTTTATAGGCCCTTCCACACATCACAAGCAGTGTTGTCTTCCAGCTTGTCATCTACCTTTCTCCTGAAGGTTTTGTCGCGGCAAAAAGCGCTGACCTTAAGGCAAGACAAGTACTTTGCAAAAAATGCATAATACAAGAGTATTTTGCTG